>VXAU01001441.1:30450-41637 GCA_013399695.1 Formicarius rufipectus | reverse complement strand
TATATATATATATATATTTATTGCTTTACTAATGCCTTTATATTTAAATGAGTCACCATATCTATGCAGAAAATCACACCCATTGTTTATTGAAAGAGAAATATTTTTCATTTTAAGGGAATAATAACTAATTCCTGGGTTTTCTTTCAGAATTGCAGGTCATATATTTTTGATTTTTTCCCTTTTGTCAATACAACCATTGCAATGAATTGGTCTTTGACAATCTACCTGCATACTTACAAAATGTAAAAGCACATTTTTCTAATATAAAATTTTATTATGCCCAGAGATGCCAGATACAATTACCAGTGACTTCTACTGAGATCTGAACAAAAGTAACTAAATGAAATATTTGATTTTAAGAAACACAGATCAAGGTTATGTCACAGATCTTGTACTAGTTATATATTCTTAACGAGCTATGACTGACACTGATGAAATTGCTGGAGTCTTGCATTTCATTGATACTTTCAGGAAGGAATTTCTGCTAGATAATGCAGAGCTGAAGTTAAATAAAAAAATTAGTAAATATAAGGGAAAATAATTTTCAGAGCCTTAGATTTAATAATTTCATAGGTACAAATGCATTTAGAAGTCATTCAGGTGCATATTAATGAATTGAAGCTTACATAAGTTTTAACCGTAGCTTCTTTTATATTCACAAGGGTTCTGCATTGTCCTAGTTTTTCTCTCATCATCACACTTGACAGATAATAGCATCCCATTTAATTTCTAATTATTGTTTTTAATTCTATTTAGGCAGTTTAATTATTTTGTTCATTGATTTAATAATGTTTGACGCCTTTTATTTTCAAAGCACTTTAGAATTAATGAATAACATGAGGTATATAGTGACAATAGTAAAGACATGACAGGTGGAGAAACTGAGAAAGGAAACTGACTTGGTTTTGCCAGATTAGGACTGGAACATTATTTTTCCCAACTTTGTTTTTGGACCACTAGGTGAAATTGTACATCTCCCTTATTTTGCTTAATGAAGATGAAAGATTATAATTTGACTTTGCAGTAGTCTAGAAGTTCATTTCAGAAGAAACAGATGAGAACAATTTATCCATTTCATATATTAACCATAGCCACGAATTAAAAAAAAAAAAAGAGCAGATCCAAAATGTATTTTAGGCACTTAGAAGCCTTTTTTTCTCATAGGTCTGATTTGGTTGGGAGTTAAAGTCTTAATGCAATTTCAATCACCTTTCATGGTGCTGTAAGTGAAATGCTTTTAGAAAAGTACATTCTGCACAGGATGTTTTGACCTATTTTTAAATCCTTAACTCTGGGGATGTCGATGGATACATAACTATTTAATATTGAACGTTTTTAGATTATTATCAGTAATGAGTAGATAGCCATAAGAGTAACTAAATTGTACTTTCTGCTAATAATAGAGGACTTAGCTTTGGTCCAAAGGGAAATACACTGTTTGAATTTATTCCAGAATTTTTTGACAAAATATTTTTCTTCAGAAAAGCCCTTCTGAAGAAAACCCCATAAAACCTCACAACACAGCCTAACATACTATTTTGTGTGTTTGTGACTCATCTCATTTGAATCCTTGTTAGATAACCACATTGCATTTTGAGCCATCAAATTATTATAAAAATATATTATCATTGCACGTAAGCATAATTTTTGCAAACTCGCCTGTACAATATGCAGAAGAATGTTTTTTAAGTAGAACACTTATAGTTCAGAAAAAAAAAAAAGCTATACCAAGACTATTTTATACTCCTTGTGGCTTACAAAATAATAGATGTCTCAATTTAATATATTATCAATCTAAGGCTATGAATGTCAGTTGTCAGCCCACAGGTTTCTAGCTCCCAGATTCATCATCCTCCAAAGAAACCACAATACTGGATACTGCAAAGGGATAGATATTCAGAGCTTATAAAAAACTTCCTCCTTTGGTGGTAGCATCACCATCATAAGCAGTTCCCAACCCTTCTTCCTGGTGAGCAGTTCTGCTCCACTGATAGCACTGAATACCAAATGAATTGTGCTTCGTCCTAGTTCTGACCAAATGTATCAAACTCTGTGTAGGATGAGAATAATAATCGATGTTTTACCATTCCAATCAATTACTAGCTATATTTATGTGGCAAATTTAACAACCCTTTCAAGATGTAAACTAATAAAGTAACCTCCATGTGGCACACAGTTTTCTCAAATGTACACCACCACAGCAGACTAAAAATTATTTAGAAACATCAGTGAAAACTTCACATAAAGGGTTAAAAAGGAATTCCAAGTATTTCCTTAAAAAAAATTTAAAAAATTGTCTTCTATTATTAGCTCATTTCTTACAAAGACATGTATTTTTTCTTGATAGAAATGCACCTCACAGTTCTTATTTTGGCATGCATAGATATTGCCAGACATCTACTACTGAGTCTTCATCTGCTAAAAAATCTGCATTTTTTTCAGAATTATATGAATTTTGGTAACAAATAGAAAGGAAACAAAAAAATTAAATGAAATGTAGCTTCTGACAACTTTCATAGTTTTTCCAAGTTACAGAAATGTATTCGTGAAATCTAACAGAAAACCCTAAACTCAAAAAGCTGGGTGTTTTAGTCTTGATATTTTACAACATGTGTTCTGTGATGGGCTAGAAATCTTGGTTTAGTCTGCGATATTTATCTGGTTTTATTTTTGTTGTAAACCCCCTGTTTTATGGATGTCCATGGAATCATGTAATCGTGGTTGGATGTTACCATTTCTAGGATTAACAGAGAGGGATGAGTAGTTGTGTTGCCTGATCCAGGACGTTGTTTCTCACCTAGGCACAGTTTGCTAACTTCCATGCTACTAGCATGCTACTGACTCCCCTGCTGGTCCCAGCTCAGTCTGTAATGTCACACTGGAGTCCAGACTTCTGTATGCCAGCCAGGTGTGTCATCAGTCGTACAACACAAGCAAAGCATACGATCTCACTGTTGCAAACTTTAGAAAGAAAAGATATTGTAGCTTTTTTTGAATATCACTTTCCATTCCAATTTTCCTTCCTGCCTACCAAAGAACAACTGGTGTCCCTAGCTTTCCTAGTTCTGTCCAAGACAGTGTTTATTTTTGCAGTGGCTAAGAGGGGGCATGGCTAGGATTCAGACATTATTCTATAGTTTGGCCACTCAGTAGCTGGTGGAGACAGATGTTGGGTATTTTCCATGGTATTTTGGGGGATTTCTGTTGTGAACAGTCAGGTGTGAATTGTTTAACTTTTTCTTGTACATTCTGTCATTAGTACTGTTGTTGTTACAGTTCATTGTATTATTTCATTGCTGTTTCTAGTAAATTGTTCTTATTTCAACCCATAGTTTTTACCTGTTGTGCCTCAAATTCTCGTCTTCATCCCACTGCAGGCAGAGGGGGAGGAGAATGAGGAGGAGAGAGTGGTGGAGCCATGTGTGGTTTGAAGTGGTTCAGTGACAACACTAAATTGGGGAATACTGTTCTTAAGCCACAACACCTGCCTAAAGAATAAAAATATTATTAGATATGGAGTTATGCTCTTCATCTCTATATGAAAGGGACTATAGAATCCATTGTCTATGGGCCTTAGACTGTTTTGAGAATTAATAGAACTTCTTTAAAAGTCAGATTTTAAAAAGTGTTTTCAAAGGCTGTGCACAGCCAGGATGTGAGTGAGAACGAAAGCTTTGCAGTTGATGGAAAAAAACCAAGAGATTAGTTGAAGCTAATGACATTCCCTCCTCTTTAGTAAAAGTACTACTCAGTAGGCATCCACAAGTGTCAACAAATATTATGAAACAAAATGCAGATGTGCATTTGGAAGGCTAACAAAACACTGACATTATAAAGATTTATAATTGTGTTGTGATCAGTTAGGAGGTTTTGATCTGCTGGAGCCTGAAACCTTGTGCTGGAGTCACACTGTTAATAAGAAATTCTCCCTTTCTTAGACCAAATCTAAGATAACAAAAAGGCAGATCATCTTTGTGAGACACGGGTTTAGCACTAGCAGCAGGCAGACACCAGATGCAGATGCTCCAACCACTGTGATAATTTGGGGAGTGTAGACATGCTACTCCTAAGATTAATGCTGCTTCCTCTGTAAGATGACAGCATTAGCCAATTACTGACACAAAAGCACACTTGCATGACAAAACCTGCTGGAATGGTACTTTCTGCACAAACCTTACAGGCAGAATTAGGATATGAGGTGCTATAAAATGCTTCAGAGCACACTTGTAGTTGGTCTGATGTTGCAATTATGTAGATGTGATCCAGCATTACTTTAGTTGTAATTTTTTTAAGTTTCACTTTTCTCATGATCATTTTTTTTCCTCAATACAGTTGCACATGTTCAGATAATAAAGTGTGCCTTTCCAGTCTATTTTGTAAGAGGTACAAGATCCAAACTACCGCTCTGAACTGAGGGTTGGCTATAATCAACTTCCACCGGGTAAAACCAACCTTATCCTCCTCACTATGAAGCTGAACAGCATGTTGGCATAAGCTCATTAAATACAAAGAAAAATTATTATGCTCATTAACATCTTTTTTGGAAAAAGTGAAATTTATTGCTCTTTTATCATACCACTCTAAAAAAATTGCAACCCTTAGTGGGTTACATTATTAACATTTTTAGCTGAATATGTCTTTATAATTTCCTTCTAACTATATGACTCATTCAAGGCCTTTACTTTAATAAGGAACAAAACTCTGTTATTATATCAAGCTTAATTATATGGATACTATGGGTATAAAAGCAAAAACAATTGTAGCAGTGAAATAATAACCCCCTCTATATGTCATCCTTCTCTGAAAAAGGAAGTAGCACTACTGTATAGCTTAAGAAGCATCTGTTCTTGCTTATGAGAGATTTTCAGAGATTTAATACTAGCAGTAGAATAAGGATGAAATTAAGACTGAGTACTGCAGCAAATTTCCTAAAGCCTATTAATTGCCTCTTAATGCTAGGGAGAAAGCATGTGCAAATGAGCTGAGGGGAAAAATATCCCCCAGGATTTGTAACTTGAAAATTTGTCACACAATATTGATTACTTCCAAGGAAATGCATAGATTTTAAACTTATTTTTCGTCTTGGACAATGTATTTAGAAAATAATTATTTTCGAATCTACTTCACAAGTTTTTTGAGTTTACCAGTGCCTAATAAGGATTCCAAAAGTTTTTTGACTGCCTTTTTTTTTTTTTTTTTTTTAATCTCTAAAAGGAATAATATTTTTGTGATCCTAGATGCCAGTATCTACATGATGTACATCAATGTATGAATAAGATACAGTAACACAAAGCCTTCATCAAAATGTGTGGCAGTTATTCATGGCCTCAGAACTGCCTAAAGACATGTTGTACCACAAAATTGTAAGTCCTTTTTTATAGCTTCAGCTGTAGTTAAATTAAAAATTAATTAGGTCAATCCTTTAGTATACAATCTGCCACTAAATTTATCTGAATGCAATGTTAACATTTTTTCATTAGAGGATAAAATTTGAAATAATTAATTTATCTTATACTTAAAAATTTCCAGTATTAAAATTTGTTCTATAATTGCACAAAGTCTTGCATAGTGTGGTGTTTTTCCATTCACGGGGTTCCTTTTTTCTATCCAAGAACAAACCCAAAATGTACCATTTTATCATTTGATCTCAGAGTAATCAAGAAGTGATGTTATTGTCTTTAGTGACATTAAAATTAGTGGACTGGACATTGTCTTCTCAGCAACTAATTATAGCATTTGCTCCGTATCTCATTTGTATCTGTTCTCTGAGTATAATATTCTTTACCCCAGCTTACTTTGCCCCATGTAGAAATTAAAAGAATGAGCCACATAAATTTCAATGGCACTGTGTGCTCAGCTTAGTGAATAATATGGAGTTTTCAAAAGTTCTTAATAATATCCTACAAAAAATTGGTTGGAAATGCAGTACAAATATATTCTAGACATGTGGTTTGGTATTGTCCTTTTATCATTTTGGAGATGCTTGGTTCTGTATGAGTCTGGTAATACGCACCAATCTGCAAAGCCTCAATATCTACAAAGGCAACTCTCTGATGGAAACAGTTTACCAGAGACCATTCTAATTTCTTAGAAAAGTAAAGGATCAGAGAATAATAACAAGCTGCAAAGGGAATTCAAATAATTAACCATTCTATGCAAATTCAGACATTAACTGTGAATGAAAATCTACAAAGCACTGTAAAACCAGCAAATCATTTCATACTAGCCCCAGAGACTTGGTGACACTGTCCCAGTGTTTTGACAGCTTTTTTTTTTTTTTTTAACTCTATGTCATGTATATCATGTATATATCCTCTATATCATCTATATCATGTTCTTTAACATTAGGAAATCTGTCTATGTCTTGCATTTCAGTATAAGAAAACGTTTTCGTTTTCAAAAATCAGGAGCTTTGGTTTTATATGTTTCTGCTAAGTCCTCCATTTATAGGTTGATGCTTTCATCCAGCTTCATGAAGTTTTTAAGAATCATGATGTGTTTAATTCAAAACAAAGCAAAGCCACTTGCCACCAATACCAGCCATGGAGCTGAACCATGACTGTGGATGCTTTTATGACCACTTTGTTCTACTTTGCTCTGTGCTCCAGTACTGCTGTCACAAATTCAGCCTCTCTGCTGTCTCTAAGCAATTCCATTTCATTCAGTATAGCAGCCTTATACTGATCTCATCATTGTAATCCCTGGCTGTTCTCCAGTAGTGACTGAAACAGCATGACGCATATCTTTGACATGCCGTTTGTTTCCTTTCCTATTGTTTGGAGGGGGAAAGGGTGGCAACAAAGTAAGTTTTTGATCTCTATTTGTGTATATAAATCACTTTAATTGCATGCTATATGACATGCTGTGTATTTACAGGTCTTAGGATGTCTAACTGAAGCTATAAAACTGCTTTGACCTTGGCATTTACAATTCACTATATTGCTTTTTCCAAGGGAAAACATTCCTGCTTTGACACATTTTGAAATTATCTGCAATCTTTTTTCCTAGATTCCACTCTGTGCAATGATGACAATCCTGATCTACTAATTAATCAGAGTAACTCTGCTAAAACCAGCACTTAAAAATGTTATGGACAAGCACGACAAAGTAGGAAGCTTTGTCCAGTTTTATAGTGGATGCAGAAACCTGCTTCCCTGCTCTGACTCACTGTCAGCAGTTCTGAAATTACAGGCAGACATTTCTTAAAGCACTCTTGAACTTATGCACAGTTATTGCTTTTATTCTGCTTGTTTCCCTCAGAAGAATGGTTTTGGTAAAACTTGCACAGTTTAGCAATAATTTAGGGCAGTACAGAACACATTCAAAATGGAGTATGTTACTGAGCTTTTAAGAAGAGTTCATCATACTTCAGAAAATGTTGTTATTATTGCCTTTGCTCACATACAGTATGTTTTTCAAAGAAGGCTAGAAACATAGTGAAAATTTACAGGGAGATGATAGGAACTTGTTTAAATAAATAAGGAATGAAATCTTCAGGGGCCTTTCCCTCTCAAAATATGTTTGTTGCAATTAAGTAGAGAGGGAAGCTACAGAAATGGCGGTGTTCATCCAATTCCAAATCTCAGTCACAAGTTGTCCTCTTCAATTATCTGTGCAAAGGTAGCCACAAATTCAGATGAGTTCTTACCATGCTATTCAGAAAACACAGTGTAGATTGATTTCATGTCTCCTCTTTTTAGGTAATGGGAATAGTTAACTTGCCATACTGGTAAGGCAGAAAAACTTTATATTGTGGGACTTTTATTCAAGTATTCAATTGATATAAGGAATAGAGTGCCTCTATCGTGGATGTGAAGTTGGCTACAAATCACAAATAACTAAAACCAGGTGTGTCTTTCCATATACTGTTACACTGTGTCAAGTTTCCAAAACCAAGATTTTGAGGGATGTAAAGTATGAACATGACTTCTTTGCCCTTCTTTTCCAGGACCATAACTACTGTTCTTAAGCTGTGAACAAATTGGTTGTATAATTTTAGCTCTGTTTGCACATTCACTGTGCTCTCTCAGTTTAGTTATCATGGTGTCCTGAGACAAAAGTGTGCAGCAATGCAGCTCTAGGTTAGAACATTTCGGGCTCTTGAAGGTGAGTTGGGCATCAGCCAATATTGATCAGAGAGGCTGAGTGAAGAGGCAAATGATATCATTTGCATTTCCTGGAATCTTCTCCCCAGACAACAACTAGAACAAAGAAAAAAGCACAAAATCCAGTCATGAAGAACATTTTGGACTGTCTTGTCCTACGACTTTGCAAGCCTTCACAAAACTATACCAATTTCTTTATGTTGCCAAGTTGTTAGTGTAACTGCATAGCCTGGAGGGGTGGGGCTGGGGCGGGGAGGGGAAATCTCTATGTCTACCTTATGGTGTTGGTTTTTCGTCAGAGTAAAGGGATACTGGAAAAGGCTGCAGGACAACAAAGAACTACCAGAACTGAATAACTCCTGTTATCTATCTGTGCAAAGATGCTTCAACAGCTTGGTGCTCCTAGCTTCTGAAGGAGTACAGTGGGCAATCTGTCCAACATCCTAGCCTGGAACCGACCTGATCTGTGGTCCGACATGGATGGTACCAAGTTCTTGTGACAGCCAAATGTAGATAAAGACTCCTTGCTAAAATTTACCTAGCCCTTTGATCTTCAAAAAGCAGAACATTCTCAGTTAAGATTTAGCAGCTTTATTTCTTGAAGGGGTCTTGAAAGGATTAACTTTTTCTTACCGTTCACTGTCTAAGTGGAGAGAAAATTTGCCGTGGTATGCTGGAGTGACAGCCTCAGATCATCCAGAGGAGAGTTTGTGTAATTTATCAGGGTTTTCTGGTGAAATATAGAAGCAATGTTTGCTGTCCACCTACAACATAGTAGTTGACAGAAGTTCCTATGAAATTGTGAAGACTTGGATGTATAGATCTATAATCTATTATTCCTGGAAAAACTAGATTATCATGCAAATGGGAATTGTACCTCACAATGTGTTCTTCCCCCGGGGCCATATGGGAAGGATCCGCTGATCCTAAGCCTATCTGCTTCTTCAACATGTGCTTTGTTCCTGGGAGGGCACTAGTGAGCTCAGTGTGGCTGACCAGAGCAGGAGAAAGGTCCCTGGATCATACAGAGGGGATCCGTGGCAAATTCTCACAGCACTGACTGAATAGGTGCACCAGTAAATTTTAAGACACTGCTAACCTGCCTATCAAATGGAGAAGAGATATGTATCTCCAACATCAGTCTTCACTACTCTTGCCAAGACACTGTTCCATATGGGTGGTTCAGAATGTATCAAGTACCAGAGGATTAATTTTAGTAAAACTACCATCTACTCTCATTCTTTGAAGTATTTGAACCTCTGTTGAAATTTAACAACCATTTCCTTAAAGTAAAAAGAAAAGCCTGAAACTGAGAGAAAGTATGGAAAATTTCAGTGTGAAAAATTGACTCAAGCCAAAGTCATAAGCTACTGAAAGCTGGGATTTCTTAGTGGAATGCGCTAGGCACCTTCAAATATAAATTTCTAATAATATCCAGTACCAAAGAAAATCACTTTCACTTCCTTTTGGTAGCTTATTAACAAAACAGATTTTTTTGTTAGAATTTCCTGCTGAGGTGGCAGAACAGAAAGGCAACACTTTAATTACACAACCTGTGCTACAACTGAAAAATACAACTTTTAGTCAAATGTTGACAGTTTTATAACAAAATACCATAGCACTATTCTAGAACACACAGTTACTGACAGGTGGTAACCTATGGGCAAAAATATTAGCTGTTTCACACAGCTCTTTACTTAACTACTGTTTATAGAAGTTGCTTTGACCTTGGTGCAGAAACACCAGTTAGCTTAGTTTCTGATCGGAAATGTTAATTGGAGTATCTTTCAGAATGTCTGTAAGCAAGTTTGTAAAAAGCCTTCTATAAAGTGGGCTTTTTTTCCTGAAACTTTCATTTAGGAAGAAGGCTAGGGAGCCTGCTGCTAGATGTTTTGCAACAGAAAAGCAAAGACTGCTTGACACGTTTAAAAAGTCACGCTTGACAGAGTAGTTAAAGCTGTTTGACAGTAATACTTAAATGTTCTGCTTTATTGGATGATAGGTTGAAGAACAGAAAGACTATCAAAATAAAATTATTTTAATATATACTCTTTCTTCCTCTACTTAATAATCCAAGGTCAAACATGCATTTTAATCACAAACCCTCTGAACTTTTCTGCTGGGTCAGGGAAAATAGAACAAATTTAGTGTTCTTTTCAATGCATTTGTCAGTCTACATACTGAGAGTGCATTGCACAGCAAAGACAAAGCTTTCCCTTGATTATCTAGGGAAATTGCCTTTGGACAAAAGCCATGCTTTTGAATGGGAAATTTAGACTTTGTAAAATACGGAGTTGTGAATTTCAGTAATATCTCAAAGCTTCCTCTCACATTTCCATTTATTAAAACATTTATGGACAGTAGAAAATGATCTCTAATTCTGTTTTTTGTTTATATTTCTATATATTAAATAAAATCTTAAAGTAGTTTTCCACCCTCTTTTGTCAGTCTGATTCTTTATACAAGTTTGACTTTTTTATCATACAATGGTGACCTCAATATTAATCAACCTGACAAATACATCACAATGCACAAATTTCTTTCAAAAGGTTGTGTTGTACAGGATGAAGTAAGAACATTAAACTCTGGAAAGTTTTCATTCTTTAAAGTTTTTGCTGTAGTCTTTCCATATCAACCAATAAATATGGTAGCTTTCTTGAATTGCAGTTAAGGGTTCAAAAGAAGACGTTTTCTTTCAGTATATTTTAGTATCTTTCATATTGATATTAATATCAATTTTATTATGATTATTATAACTATATATCTCAAATCTATTTTTTTTTGTTTGTCCTTCATTACCAGTTACTAATTCATAGTGAGAGAATAAGTTTATGATGAGGTTCTATTTAGAAAAATAAATTTTCACCTCCAGTTTTTCTCAGCAATATGGACATGTTTTTGTCAATGATAATATTTCTGCCTTAGTGCTAATTCCTGTATATTGATTACAATGCATCATTTCCATATATAGGGACTATTGATTATACATAAAAAAGTAATTTATTTGACATCAAAATTATCATTAAAATTAACAAAGATTATTTTTGAACTTGTCAAATAATTTAAATAAACAGTCTTT
>VXAU01001441.1:209-30427 GCA_013399695.1 Formicarius rufipectus | reverse complement strand
CTTTCAAATCCATTTTTTATGTTGCTTCTAAGGTTTTTTATAAAAACCTCTGAGATTTTTTTTTTTTTTTTAATCCTTTAATTTTCCCAGCGACTTGGCAGTAGGAGAGAATTATTCCCCTTTGCAAGTCCCATTATTCTTCATTTATACTGCAACTGAAGCCCTAGTCCAGGAAATTGCTGAACACATCCTTTTTTCCTATTGGGCTCAAAATATCCTCATGTCCTCTCTTGAATGTAGGTCAAATTTTGTATGCATTTATAGATTGAAATATATAAAATCATTAGAATAAATTTTATTATGAAGTGGCATGATTGCTTGATACAATAAAATGATTAAAATTTCTACATGAGGAATAACTTGGTTTATATAGAAAAAAATAATTGAAATAGTGTTAAGGATTTATTTTCATGATCAATGTACAGTGCCTGAAATCCCAGTAGATTCAGCCGAGTTCACCATACTTTCAGAATAAACCCAACAAATTGCAGACATAATTATGGACTGTATCCATAAGTCATCCCTTCAGCTGGATTTATAATTAGCTTGTTAGTCCTCTTGCAGCTTAAGAGAAATGACCTTTTTAGAGTCAAGATATTCCTTCTCATGATAACATCAGAGTTATGACAGTAAAAAATTATACTACTTTGTTTATTTGACTTGCAGTCAATGACACCTTTGCCTTTTAACAAGATGAGATTATTTTTAAAGTCAAATTATTAGAGTTAGAGAACATTTTTATCAGAATATTATCACCCATGAGAGAAAGTACAGTGCATATCACATCTGTTATCCTAGGCAGATATTTACCCTGTTAGGTTTTTGTTTGTGAATGTGCAAGCGTTTCACCTAAAGATCAAAAGGAACTGTATCACTGGAGAAAAGAGGATGAGCTGCATCAGAAAAACAATACTAATTTGTTAGCTGTTTTGCTAACATATGAAACTTTTTAAGGAACTCTCTGGAAATGTTCTCCAGCATCTTTAACTGCTGCAGATGTCCAATGGTGATACCCACAGAAAGATCAAAACAATAAATGAGGACCTGGTCTTCCTTAAGCTTTGATTCTATTATAAAAACTATCATGTTATAAAAAGATGTTATGTTCAAGGGCTCAGATAAGCAAGGTACTTAGGACTCCAATAAACCTCAGCCTGACCTACAGTCTAGTGCAAAATGGCAAAAGTTAGGCATAAGCCTAAATGTCTTGCAGAACTTGTGTCAGACATTCTCAATTTTGTTTGACTTTTTTCTTTTTTTTTTTTTTCAAATACATTTATATATTTTTATGTTTTTTCCAATGGGATATTAAAATGTTCCTGAAATTGCAGACCAAATCAAGAGCAATGACTAGGAGGATAAGATACAAGCTGTAGATGGACTCAATATTTTCCCTTGTACTTAGAGAATTTGTTGCTGGGGTATTCTCAAAGGGCTTACATATATCAGAAGATAATGTAATAGAGATTCTGTCTCTTCTACTTTTTTTTTCATTTTGTGGTAAACTGAATTGGTCAAAACCTGTTCGATACACTTGAATCAGGGTTTTTAAAAATCTTCATATCAGGTTGTATCCAAAATACAGAAAAAGAAATTGCAATTACTATGTCTTGCTAAGGGAAAAAAAAAGGAAGTGAAAAGCCATGCAGAACATTACTTAATATAATGGTAAAGTATTTAATAAGAATTCTATCTACTGGTACAAAATAAAATACTTCTTTTAGCTTCATAAGACCTGTTTGAATGGTGAACAATGCTTTGCTCAAGAAAGAAAATGTTTTTTCCAGTGGTTGCACAAACAGAATAAACCAGAAAAAGAACATTATTTTATATAAATGATCAATCTCTTCATGGGCCTTGAGGCTCATTTTGTAACAGATTTCTGCAGGGCCACACCACTGAGTCTCTGATGCATGTAATAGAATCAGAGAGCTCCAATACAATTCCAGACTGGGAGGATGTCTGTTTATCTCCAAGCTCACTTTTCCTAACATCAGGTCTATATTTCATAGCCTAGGTAACTTTCAAAAATCCAATAAGCTGATCTTTGAAAATAGTTTTCACCTGTAGTTCTATCTAGTAGCAACAATGGGTGGTATTTTACTTTAGGAAACTGAAGGAAATGACAAAGCTCTGTTACAGATAAAGCTTCTTAACATATAAGCAGATTTGACTATTCTTGCTGTAATATTTTCCAACAACTTCAAGTGCAGGAGAGTTTACACTCTAAAAGAAAACACCCTGAATTGCATTAAATTGCCTTGAGCTATAATAAAAAAGCTCTTTCCGGATATCTCAGTGGAAGCTAAGCAGTGCTCTGTAGCTCCACAAACGAATGTATAAAGACATAATAGGTTTCTTTAAGCAGATAGTTCAGCTCCACTCCACTGCTTGTTCTTGTCCTTTCCCATACAGACACCTTCAGTATTCACAGAAATTTCACAGTGCATATAGATGCTTACAACCATAAAAGACAAATCCCTCTGTAGAGGGAAAACTGACCTTATTTTCTTCTAGCCGCTGCCCAAAATCCCAACAGAAATGAATACTTTCTGGAAATTAATAATGCTTGTCTTTGTTCTAAAATCAACTCGTTTTAACCTTACCCTTAGAGTCATAGCACTGCAAATATTGAAACACAGGTGAATTGTGCAATCTATATGACAATGTGAAAGATAAAAGACAGTTGTTCTGACCTGCTTGCATGCAAGGCAGGCTTCTAAGTGTGTGGTAAAGAAATCACATGATCAGATTCTTGGAGAAGAACAGACAGGAAAATTTATCAGATACCAATATCAAGAACATCAGGCTGCATTGCTAATAGAGTATGTACTCCTTCATCTGCAATTTTTCCTCTCAACAATTTTCACCATTTAACTGAGTTATAAAAGTTGAAAATCATTAGTAATAATTAAAAAAACAACCCAATACAATTTCACAATGAAAAATGTCCACTTTTATACTCAGTTATTTTTCATTTAATTAGAAAATGTCATTTTTCTACACATGCTTAAAAACAAATTTGAGTTTTCAGAACAAATGACAGAAATGATTGTACAATTTGTTCATACCCTGTTTTCCCCTGGAAAGCAGGTGAGGAAGAGGAGTATAACAAAAATCGATTGAAAATTTTCAGGGATTTGATTTCAGGTCTGTATCCAAACCCATTATTTTTCCTTGGGGTAATTTGAGAGAACTCTGAAATTTAAAACTGTACATGAACCTTAGATATTTACATCAGTTCATTGTTTAAGCTGCATTTCCAAGACAAATTATACAAATGGAATTTAGTCTTATCAACACATCATAATTAATGGCAGAGCTCAACTTTTGCTACAGATCTTGCCAGGTGATGCAGTCCATACAGCAGGACAGAGAGAAGGATAAAGGCTCACTTAATTTTGCTGATAATTGCCCAACATAGTGTAGGACAAATATGAGGGCAAATTCCAGAGCAATTATGTAAGGCAGAGCTTGTGTCAAAACCTGATGTTAAATAATAAAACTACCTAAAATGTATAAATATACTTTTTTGAAATATATACATATGTATATATATATTTAATTTCTGGGGGGAGATTGTCAACAAAATTGAGCAGAGAAATCACTACTATATATCCCCATTTTAAAATCAATTTTCAAAAGAAATAAAATTCATGGAGTTAAAAACATTGGGTTCCCTAGTATAGCTCGCCCAAGGATTTTTTCTCAATCTGGGAGAATAGGAGCACCTTGTAGGAAATGTTTTGACTGTGAAGAGTCTAATTGATAACTCTTTTAAGGATGATCACTGATCATCCAATTTAAAGACTATAAGAATATTCAGCTAACAAGACCCCGAACTTTTCTTGCTGGTCTTCAACAGCAAAATATCAATCCTATAGAGGGATCATGACTGCAGATAATAGAATAGAGTAGAATAGAATAGAATAGAATAGCTTTAGGTGGAAGGGACATACTACGATTATCTAGTCCTACTGCCTAACCAATGTGGGACTGACCAAAAGTTAAAGTGTAATGTTAAAGGCATTGTCCAAGTGTCTTAAACACTGACAGGCCTGGAGCATTGATCAGCTCTCTAGGAAGCCAATTCCAGTGGTTAACCACTCTTTTGGTAAAGAAATTCCTTAGTGTCCAAGTCTAAACCTGTCTTTGCACAACTTTGAACCACTTTGCTTTGAAATACTCTTGCACCTACTTTAGTGAAAGGTACCAGCTGGCATCTGTCATCTTAAGACACTCTGTGATTAAAGATAACTTTATATTAGATAGGAATAATTCTATGTGCAGAGGTTAAGATTCATCTCACCTATCTTTGGCTGACTAATCAAACTTCATGTAGTTGCTAGACCAAGCTATCTGTTCAGACTTCTTTGTAAGGACTAAGGAGCGACTGCCACTCCCAGTGGATAAATCATCTCACCTACCTGGATGAGTACCTGAAGCTGATTAGCTTTGTCTTAGACAATTCACTGTCAGACACCTGCACTGGTGACTCTTACTCAAAGTAATGCCAGGCTTTCATAGCATTAGACTGCAATAGGTGAGATTACATGGATTTTAGGCAATATTTACCCATTTTGGAAAGCCCAAAGACAGGTGTTAGAAGGAAGCAGGAGGTTTCTCTGCCACCTGTACAAGGAGACACAATTCGACTTCCCTGTGCCATAAGTGATCAGGTTTAGTGGACTAGAACTCACACAACATTTATTATTCTTAAAGATTTCACTGTTACATTAAATTATATGTCTTTCCTACAAAGTTTCTGAGTCTGTCCAGCAAATTCAGACAAAAGGAAAATATTTTTCTTTAAATCTGTACAGACAACTGAAATAAAGGGACATACGGAACCAGGTTACTTAAATATAGGTACACGAGCAACATTGAAACAGAGAACAGTGGCATTTTTTGAGAGCTTGTCTTTTGATTCCTAGAATTTGGAGCTTCCTTCAGACATTTCCTTCCTTCCCACAGCTTTCAGGTTTGTCATTCTGTGTAAGGGTCTGCTGTACAGGTTATTCTCTGTGATGATGGGCTTTGTATGCCCTGAATCAGAGCTTCTTCAGTCAGAAGGTTTGCCCAGAAGCTTTTACTAAAATAGAGTGATACAACAGAAGAGAAGTTGTTATAGCAAATGAAAAAGTTGTATTGATTTTTTCCTTCTTTTTCACTTCTGCATTCTCTGAATGTTTATTATCTATCAGATTATAGACTGTGTTGGTGAGGAATTGTTGGCTTCTCCCTGATTTCATTGTATATAGCACTATCTAGCTCTGAGCAAGACTATACTTATAAAATGCATATTGCTTTTGTGTTCAGTAAGATCTACCACATCCCTGAATAAACAATACCTGCTTTATGCCCAGACAGGTATACAGATGCCTGATGATGAAGAAATAAACCAGCTTTTTCCCCAAAGTTGAGAGCTAGACAAGTCTTTCTTTCCCTTTTTATGGCATCAGCTGACCTTGATGACTAAATAGATCTTTCTATGATAACGGAGAAATTAACCATGCTGCAGGTTTCTTCAAGGAGATGAGTCACCATATTTTACAGGAGTATCTGTCTTGAAGGTTGGCATGACCTCAGTTGAAGCTGAATTGATGGTAATGACCTTTCCTTCATTTTCTGAGAACTACAGACATCAACACTAATTTTGATAAGGTTCAGTGAGATGTGAGAGATTTACAGCCCAAAATATCTGAAATAATACCCAGGCTACACAGATTCAGAAGCCATCACAAGTCTAAGTTGTGTTCTGGATGAACAGCTTCAGACAAGGTTTAGGCTACAGTAAAATCCTAACTGGTAGCAGTTTCTATCTTTTGCTATGTCAGGTATCTGCAAAGAGGGAAGAAACAAGTTATTAAGCTAAGAAACTAAAAGAATTTTGAAGAACACCATCCAGAAATCCATGGGGGAAAAGTTCAGTCATTAGTTTTTTCTTTGCATCTTATTACTAAACTCTCTGAAAATAAAAAGGCTTTTTATTCTGACTTATTTCTATGGCTAAAACTGACCCCCAAAGGCACATCAAAAGCTACACTGCACTTCAGTCTTCCTAACATAGGCCACGAGAAGAAGAAAATAAAATCAGAACGTCAAACACTGGATTATTTCTCTCTTTTGCTTAAACTCGGTTAAAAAAGATCTCTAGACCTTTCCATCCTACAAAAGCAAATATGAAGCTATAGACATGAGTATCCTCACTATTACTTAACTAGAATTATCTCACCTATTAAGTAACATATTTTACATTGTTACAAATTTGGAAAATTCATTTGTAACTTCCTCTGTGTTAGAGAGCTTTGGAAGGCATTAGATGGCATTACATACGTAAAATATAGATTATGCCATATTAACTGCTATAATAATGACTCCATTTTTTTCCGCATGAGAACTGTTCAACTTCTGCTAGTGGTTGGATTTCTCCTGACCGCTAGGGAAATTAGACTAGATCCATTAACAAAATAAAATTCTGACAAAAGGGAAGCCACAACAATTAAAAACTCTTGGTTTGACAACAAGAGAAGAAAGACTCTGCTAAGATATCAGAATATCTTTGGATAGTACATTAGGCATGTATTAATCTGTTTAAGGAAGACCATTTCTAAAAAACGTTTTCTTATTGATCTCTCCAACATGCTGTCATTGGCTGGTTTTCCCTCTAAAAATTCCTGCATATAGAATGTGGGTAGAGCACCATAACCTCTAATCAATTCTTGATCAGATGAGCTGAATTGCAGGCAGAAATCTAAGTGGGTCTGAGAGAAATAAAAGTACTACTACATGATATTTTAGGGCTGTCCAAACTGCTCTCCTGTTGTCTTAAATTCAGAAGTCTACTATGTCTTTTTGAGGGTGTGAAAGCATTCAGTGGAAAATGAACAAAATCCCCAACACACCCCTCCTCTCAAATATGAAGCTTTAAAAAAAATAAATAAATACTGTGCATATGTGTGCAACAGCTCAAATCTGTATTTGTATCTACTGGAGTTCATTCCAGTGCCCTTTGCAGCTGTATGGTACTGGGATTCAGAGAGCATGAGCACAGTGGTGGAGATTTACATTGCCCAGTACTAGGAAATCAGGCTGAAGAATTTAATTCCGAGGTCTGTTCTCCCCACACTACTTCTGTGGCTACTGAGGCATGGCTGAAATTTCTAAAGGGACTCTCAGAGTGGGAGATAACTTAGGTGATACAACTACACTATAAAAAACTTATGGAGGCATGTACAGGGGAGCCAACCCGGCTGTTTGCATCCTTGAAGGCCTGTTTGAGTCTTAAACTCTCAAGACTAGACAGCTTGTGCTGACATATTTGGTACAGACAGCCTTGGAGAAGCCTGTGTTTCACCAATTAACAGCAGAGGGATTCCCCGTATCAAACCCCTGCATGTTCAGGCCATTTGATGTCAGATGCATAAAAGCCCTGTGAGAGCAGATGAGATGGATGAGGACTGGAGTGTACCCACACAGCAGCTAAATACAAGTTGTCTTGTAAGGCATGCAGCATTACTTCTGTTTTCCCCAGTAGTGACAAAGCATTTACAGGACTGGTTCTGCAGTTGCTAAATCTGGCTACAAACTTGGCTTTGAAGCTGTTTAGAAGTAGAGTAGCTTCAGTCCTTTTCTCAAGTCCATTTGATGCCTACGTAAATGAGGCTTCTAATTCTATTTTTTTTTTTTTTTTTTTTCCTAAAGACACATGAGGTAACTAACATCCACTACGATGTGCTTTGGCCTTTCATCAATTAATGATTTTCATTTACTGATCTGATTTTAGTTCCAGACTGGTCATTTCAGTGAAATATCCATTCATACTATCACACTGCTATCGAAAGCATTCATAGTCAGCACCATGTCTTGCTGTATTAGCACAATAAATCCAGTTCAGTGGGTCATTTCTGGGTTTGGGAATCTGAGTCTGAATTGATCTGCATTGGTATTACTCAGCCTAATGCTTAATCTCCACTGAGATAACAAGATCTTTCCAGCGCCTTTCAAGTGAGCATTTACATTCTGCTCCCAGATTATTTTCTTTTTCTTCAGGAATGAGTCATCGCATAGTGTCTCTTTGGTGTGGCTTGCCTTGCTTTCAACAGACATCTGCCCTCAATAGCCCAAGCAAATGGTCAAGAGTAAAAAAGAAAAACACATAAAAATAGCTTCTTTATGACTGATATAAGTATCACATCAGCTGTGAGCACTGTTATATCAACACACCTAGCAAAATTCATTTTGGCAGAGAAACCTGTGCTTATGTGGATACATCTGAATTCGAAACAAACAAACAAATAAGCAAAATATACATACTAGGGTAAAAGCACTCTGGAGTGGGCTTTGGGCATATTAAAACACATTAGGAGGAATTCTAGTGACAGGTGCACCAAAGCCAGTGAGAATTGCTAATTAGAACTTTTCAGGGGAGACAAAAGAACAGGCAAGATATTACATGAAAATCATAAGGCAAATGTAAATTTAGAATTAAATATATGGGGGGAAAAAGACTAAAAGAGTCAATCTTTTCTTTTGCTACATTACATTAACTACCACTTGCAATTGTTATAAATGTCACTTGCAGTCTTCTAGTTGTTCTGCAATGGGTTTGTTTTTAAAGCACTGACTGAATAGAATAATTGTTTTGTAATGTTGAACTGTATAGTGTGTTGGTTTTGTTTCTGCTTTTTAATGTATTTAACTGAATAATCATATAGTCTTCCTGCCTGAGATAGCGACAGTGTGGTAGGAAATTCACTATAGGTATCTAAAAATTCATATTCACTTTAGTGACTTGTCTAAGCTGTATGTTTCTGTTGTGCAGGATATATACTCCCATGACTCTGACCAAGTTGAAGCACTCATGAATCAAGACTCATATAGGGTTTATCTATTATTCAACAGTTATACTTCTAGTAAAAGAAAAAAATCATTCTTTATGTTTTTGTATTCTATTTTTTACATTACAATCTACATTACAATCTTCAACTTCTGCAATACACATTGTTAATTAGTATAGCTCTTTCAAGCTGTAAGTTTGGGTTCATGACCCTTTTTGCTGATATCACGCATACATTTCCCTTTGCCTTTTATTGTTGTACAAACTGGGTGGCCTAAGGCTCTGATTCTCTTCTTATGTTGGTTTTATTCTATGAAATAAATCTAATGTCTTCAGGGAAGTTAGTTGTGATTTAAACCCACAGCATAGGGAAGCCAAAGCTTCAGATTATAACAGTACAATCAAACAGAATTGAATGCAGCGACTTAACAACCTGCCTCCTCTCAGATGAACAGCTACAAGTATCCAGGAGCATGTTTTCAGTCCAATTAATTACAAAAGAGTATAACTTAGCTTAAATGCATGAACGAAGGTGAAGACAGCAGAAGGCACTAGAATAAATAACTTTTCTAGGCTATTTAGTACTTCACCATAAGCTGTAGCTTTGGTCCATAACCAAAAGCTGTGAACTGCACTCTGGGAATCAGACATTTACAAGCCTGTTGTTCTCACACTGATGCCAGGCTCCTCCATTGCCGTATTATATACTCCCATTTTACAGCCAATGGAGGAAAGCATTCACTTCTAAACTATGATTTATATGACCTGTATTATTAGATGTCTTTTAGATGTGATGAATTGTGTCCTAGAATACATTAACTCTGTTAAATACAATTCTGGTAACTGTCAATGGAGAGAAAGCTGACTGATTTAAGCAAAGCGTTATTCATTCCCACCTGTTGAATCCCACCTGAGTGTCATATAAGCAGGTTTTATTTATTCAATGTATTAACTGGGACTGAAGTAAGAAGCAGGTTTGCTTTGATCTCTTTTCTGGGCACTTGGGGTGGGATTTGTCACACCTAGTTTTATATATCTAAAATGAAATTATGGACAAGTTAAGCAAGATGTCTGGAATCCCTTTGCAATCAAAGGATCATTGAGTTCAACTCAACCGTGCATAGGACCATCCCTGAGAGTCACATCGTGTGCCTGAAAGTATAATCCAATTACTGAACACTGTCAGACTTGGTGCCATGATCACTTCCCTGGGGAGCCTGTTCCAGTGCCCAGCCACCCTCTGGATGAAGAACCTTTTTCTAATATACAACCTAAACCTTCTCTGACACAGTTTCAGGCCATTCCCTTGGGTCCCATCACTAGTCACCACAGAGAAGAGATCAGTGCCTACCCCTCCTCTTTTCCTCATGAGGAAGCTGTAGACAGCAATGAAGTCTTCCCTTTGTTTCCTCTTCTCCTGGGTGAACAGATCAAGTGATCTCAGCCTCTACACTTTCACTTTATTTTTCCTGTCCTTGCCTCTTTCCATCTCATGTAGATTTTTCTCTCTCCAGAAGTAGAATGAAGGACCATAACTTTTTCTCATTCAGTGTAAAAGTGAGAAAGTACGTGCAGTTAGAAAAGTTTTTTCAGGTCAGGAAAATTGTATTTGTAGTGATCCAACATTGCACTGTACAGTAATAAAAGACAGTGGGAACTATGTGCATCTTTCCCCCAAACCTCCACAACCCCCTCTCCCTTTTCAACTGTCTGATGGGTGATGTGGTTTGTCCTAAGATAAGGACTTCAGGTGGTTATTTCAGGAGCAACTGTCTGGATATTCACATAGTAAACATATTCCAGAGATGGGGGAGCTGAGATGTTTGTTGTTGACTTTGGTGAATATCAACCTGCAAAAAGGTATAAAACTCTGCTGGAGACTGGGCCAACTGGTCTACCAAGGCTGTAGTCTGCTGACAGGTGAATCCCCTCCCTAGCAGGGATGCCTTTTGTATACATCCAAGTCAAAGATGGAAAACACTTCTTGACAGATGAGTAAAAATCATGATGACTTGGTCAAATGCAGATGTAAAATCATAAAGTAGCTAATAGGTGCTTTGTTACTTTGCAATTGTGAATTCTGTGAAGCCAAAGACTCTAACCCTGTACATTTTTAGCTGAAACTGCTTACATTATAACCCTTTAGACATAGACTGTTGACCAAATCTGAAACTCAGTGAATAGATCCACACCTAGACTTCTCTGAGAAGTTTAGTAATCAAGGGGTTCTCAGTAAACATGACTCAACAGGAGGGACCATGATTAGATTATACTGTAATCCATTGTAGTAGGTGATAGAGTTGCTATCTAGATGCCACATTCTCAACATTTAGATACTGCAGTAAGAGTAAGCTTACTCACTGAGATCTACTTCTTGAGCCTGGCTGGGAACCTTCTCTTAGCTACTCTGCTATAGGCACATAGCACTGATCTGGAATGCCCGGCTAAATGCAGTGAGCTACTTCCCCTGGTTAACAAATCTTTCTTCTACATCCATCTAGGACTTGCAGGAGAAGTAACAGCAAACTGGTAACAGACACGGTCAACCAAATAACTGACTATGCAAAGGAAAAAAGACATTGCAAGCAGCAAAAGTCCAATATCAGTAGAAAAAACAGTGCACAATTCTGTGTCCTTTGCACAAGTGGCTTGCAAACAAATTCAAGACCAGCATTTATTTTTAAATTAATGACAACTCTTTAAATTTAAGCTTTATAGACTCATTAAACCAGTAAACAAGAACAATGTGTTGTAAAAAGGGAATCTGAATTGAAACTTAACTTTCTAGTTTGCTCCATTGTAAATAGCTTTAGAAACAGCAGTAAAACATAATAATTTAATCTTCTTAGTTGTCTGTATTAAGTAATCCAGAAAACTACTTTTCCAGAGTAAGAAGTGTGACACAAAAACCTGAATTTCCATTCCCCCATTTCACTGTGTGCTCAACTTCAGGACTAAACAGAGACTACAGAAGAAAACTTTAGCTAAAATATACTGTGCAGTTCTGTTTACCTGCCAGAATAGAAATTATATTCTAGGGCTTTTTCCTGTCTAATTTATTACTTGAAAACATTTGAATAGACTCTAAGGAAAAACATGGGAAGCTCAGAGTGGCAAAAATTATAATTAAAAATAAAACAATTTTAAAGTGCTGGTTTTGTTTTAAGCAGAGAGATAAAGTCATGTTATATTTGTGTGCATTTGCATTCTATATGTGTTTGTAAAACACATTAAAAACATGGAGCCTTCATGATGATGAAGATTGATAGGATATTACTACAACACTCAGGACATGAATAGTAGTAAAGTATTATCAGTAAACACCAGTCTAGTAGAAGTAGTCAAATTAAATGGCATGCAAATCTCTGAAGGAGACTATGAATACAGAAGGCAATTACTAAAGATGAGAAACTCTTCAGTGGAGAGGCTCATAGGAGAAGTTTCTTCCTATATCTTCTACCTTTCTGGTTTTAAATGTTCATCTGTGATAAATATTTCTTTTGCCTTCATAAAATGCCACTGTTGCATTGTTTTCTTATCTGTAATAGTTAATTATAAAAACATAGTGAAAGAGACCATAAACACTTCTGAAGAACTGTGGCTCCCACTATGTACCTGTGCATGCATGATTCCTTTTTGAAATATCATCCAGAGGTTTACACTTCTTATGCAATTATAACTTCATTTAAATTCTATATTTTCAATAACGTCTGCATTTTAGGATGTTTCTTGAAGATAATAGCCACTCTCTGCCTTGACTAAGGGCTTTCTCAGTTGTACATATCAACCTACTGCACCTTCGGGTAGTTCAGCTCAGATATGCATTTCTTACTGCCTTGCTGCAATATCACATTGGGCTTGAATTGCAGTTGCCTAGGGTTAGGCTAAGTCACGGAGGTTTTTTTGGGACTGCTGTGGTTAAACGTGTTTCTCAAACAACTCTTTAGATGTGTGGGAGGGCCCATTCCAGAAGATGTTATGGTACTTTTCCACTCTGGGAATAGAGAAGAGATTATATTAATACTCTCATTTTTCTCTGCAGAAAGCTAGCAACTCGCTACTGGCCTACATCTGCAGAACTTTACTGTTCCCACCATTCCTGTCACCATGTTAACAGGTGCAGGCAAAACTCCCAAAATAGCTCTTCCCTTTTTCTTCCTATCTAGTGGCTACACAGAGAGAAAATTCTGCTTAGGGAAGTCATAAGAAATTAATAACCTGCACAAAATATCCTACTTGATGCGTGGTCGACCTTCTTGGCTAGGCTTTTTGTATTTAAAAGTAGTAGAAGAAAAAAAAACCTGTGAGCCTGAATTATTGCTGTTGACTTATTCCAGTGTATAAGTCTTAAAAGGATTTGTTGTGGTCAATTTTCAATTATGTTGGCAGAAGTCAGCCATCTTGTCCAAGAAGCAAAGTGTTTCAAAGTGTCCAGTGAAATGTGGAAAGTTATGGTGCACTCTTTGTGGTGCTGTGCTCCTTAACCTTTCTGATGAGTGGTGTGCAGTGGTGGACCTGCCAATTTATTTTTCTCAGCTTTCCTGTCTACTCACATAAATAATACATGTAAGGAGAGGAAGGTGGCTTCACTTCCTCAAGAACTATGGAGAAAAAGGTGTGCTTGTCTCAGAAAAGGATTTGGGAGTACAGAATTTGAAAAATGATTACGGGTTCCTTAAAAGAAAAAAAAATAATAATAAAAAGGACCTTTGTATTAATTTTGAAAAAGGATTCTGTGGCTTAGAAAAACTCCTAAACAGATAAAGGTAGAGGAAAGAGAAGCCAGCAATTCTGATTATTTCTCTGCCTTAATGCCCACAGCATCTTTCCCATTTCATCTAATAAAGGCCTGGATTCTCTGCAAACTTTGCTCTTCTTCAGTAAAAGTACAAATGTAGAATATTCAAACACATTTATCTTAGGATAAGCTTTTCTCATAATGGGAGAAAATGATGGTAAATGGAAACAAATATGTTCAAGAAATAATAAACTTTAAATGCAAATTTTAGCTTTCAGAAAAAGAAATATTCAAGATTGAAGTAGCAGTAACTGCACTAAGCAGAGACGAGCATTACAGGTTGAGATATCTTACTGTAAGATGCACTCCCTCCCTTGTAGGTTTTTGTTACTTATTTAAAACACACATACCCAAAAGAAAACTAGAACATTCAGTAGGCTGAGTCTAAAAACTTCAAGGAAAGTATAAGTTAAGCCCATGAATCCAATTTACATTTGGAAAATAGTTGACAGTGTTTAGAACTGAAATCACAATTCAAAACCTTACAGATCCCATGGAGGTTTAAAATTCAGATTTGTTCCCCTGGTCATAGAAGGTGCTTGAAAGACTTGAACAGAGATTTAGTATTTTACTGAAAAAGACAATCCACTTTGCAAAGGTCAGAATTATATAAAGTTTATTATCTTCATATATGCTAATTTCTCGTTGCAGCTCATCTCAGGTCTTTAATTTTTTTCCCCCTGACAATTTCCCTTCATTTTTCTTCAGGGTTCCTGAATCCTACAACTTTTTTCACTTTCAGATTTCATATGCTTTTTATCTTCTATATAAAAAAGACACTCGGCAGGTGAATCTAACTTCTCATCAACTCTCCTTCATGTCTTTTCCCACAAATTGTCCTAAAGGTGGTTTTGAATTTCTTCTTACCTACATCTACTGAACAAATAGAGAGGAGGTGAAAGAGGAAGTCATATAATCCTAGACATGTTAAATAATATTACAAAGGCTTTGAGTTGTAACCACATGCTTTAGTCAGAGCTATGCTTAAGTATGTTTGCCACTGATGCAATGCTTCATTTTTAGCAGGCTCTACAGCAGGATTACTCAACATTTCCCTGAGGCAGTGTAATTGGGATTTTGTTCATTGCAATGCATAAGGCACTACTCAAAGCGGTTTGTCTGTCCTGTTCAAACCTTCACATTCAACAAGCACCTCCCAGCAACTCCACACTAAATATACTCAATTTTTTTTCTCTTGATGTGAAGGTTTCAAAATTACCTCTATTTACTTATATAAATTTTAGACTACTTAGGTTGGATATTAAAGCCTACTTTTGTTTTCTTGGGCATGTCTTACCCTTAGAGGTAACAGAAGTGGGTCAGTTGGAGTTTACCAATTTACTTAATTTGACTATGTTAGTCTCTGAGTTTAAGGGGTACTTTATCAGAATATTCTCACTTTTCTTTCAACTCTTCAACTTAAAGAAAGGCTGACAAATCCCTCAGAACCCAAGATGTCAAACTGCACATACAAAAAATATGTCAAATAAAAAGCAAACCAGCGTTCAAAACCAAATAG
Organism: Formicarius rufipectus; assembly: GCA_013399695.1. Classification (NCBI taxonomy): domain Eukaryota; kingdom Metazoa; phylum Chordata; class Aves; order Passeriformes; family Formicariidae; genus Formicarius; species Formicarius rufipectus. The sequence continues at coordinate 15,271 of VXAU01001441.1, read as the reverse complement.
GATGTTATTCCACAAATATTATTTCATCAAGTAAACCAAACCAGTAGACTCTATTAAGACAGCAATGAAGTAAAATTTCATCATTCTACCATGAAGTGAAAACTCAATACAATTAGTCATGTTGACCCTCACTCAAAATTCACATCTGACCAAACAATACTCAGTTGGAAGTTTGTCCTAGTTACAGTAGGTGGGATCAGCTTATCACTGCATGGGTGCAACCAAAACTGTGTGTTCTACACCCTCTCTACCATTACTGATGGACTGTTAATAATGTATTGCTTGCAGCGGCTACCCAGAACACATCTGACACATCAGGCTACAAGCTGGGTGTTAAAGAACCCTGTGAGACAAGGTCTTCACACTAATGACTCAGCTACAATAACTCCTGTCCAAGCAGGCATTAGCACCTTCACACCCAGCCTGAGGGGTCATGTCTGCTAATGGGCCATAAAAGATTCCAAAAACATCCCATGGCTCATATAATTAAATCATCCATTGTGAAACTCCCTGCCCTGGAGGGGGGTACTGGGCATTGCCTCCTGAACCTGAGCATATATAATCTTTGGGTTTTGAAACTTCTGATACTGTTCGTGAGATCCAGAGGAGGACCAGAAACTCAGCAGGACTGCGACTGCCACTCTTGACCAGACTGCAGCCATCATCCTCACCAACAGATTTTCGTTTCCATTTACTTTGCACTCAGGGGGCCCATGTGGTGCTCAGCACAGGGGCTAATGAACACTATTCTGTCCATGCCCCAGAGTGCTGGGTTATGCATCTGGGTTTTGTGGGTTAAAACCATTTTTTTTTCTGTGCATCATTGTATTTATTGTAATCTTTTTTATTAAATCGTAACTCTGACTTGTAATATCTTTTTGAGTTGGGTTCATTTCTCATGTCGGTTCTTCTTTAAACCAGCACAAAGTTGAACAACTTAGCCTTCACCTTGAACTCCTCTTTTCCTTCTTGAAAAACAAGCTCCCTTCTCACAATATCTATGCTTGCACTCCGCAAAATCCCATAGTAGCAACTGGTTGTTGAGCAGAGTTGGTCCTAAACTGTGCTGCTTGGACAGTGAGACCAAGCTGGGAATGACATAAATTGACCATGACAACTGACTTGGTAGGTGAGAGCCTGGAACTCTGACCCCAGGTTTCATATGCAATGCTAACATAGCTTTAGTAATCTCAAGAAGAGAAAAGCAAGTGTTTTATATTTTGTGATGAGTGTTTACTACTTGATGTTTCAAATCTACATAAAACACATAGTTGCCCATTGTTTCCAGAAGCATAGATTTCAATTGGCATATATCTATGGTTGGAATGTCTGAATACTCTGAAGTCTCCTAACTGTCCCCTCTGGGACTATATTTTGTAAAGACATCCTTCTCCCAGAGTTGTAGGTACCCATGCTTCAGCAAAAGGAAGTGAAGAAATTCAAGTTCTTTCAAATCTGGAGCTTGTAATGCATTAAATGATTGAGAAAAGCCCAAGCAATGCTTTGTTTTTCTATGGTTTGATATACTGTTCTTACAGAAAAGCTCAAAAAAGCAAAATAAGAGACTACAGAGGTTATTGTGTCAACAGGTGTATTTTAATACTATTCTATGTAGCTGCTTATAAGATCAAGGTTTTTTTGTTAAAGAACAGGATTCAATTTTAGTGCACTGAGAAATATTTTTTTTTAAGGTATGGTAATGAGTATTATTATTGAAGAACCAAAATTGAATTTCAGTTCTGACTTCATATAACTTTTATTGACATTGCTTTCCTTTATTACTTTGGCAGTATCCTTTCATATACTGTTGTCATTTTGAGCTTCTCTCATAAGCAGTAGTATTACTGTCATCCAACTGAATCCTTTAACAGGTGTGCACAAGTAAACCCCAAACATAGATGGAGATTCCCTATTGTTATGACTATGTAGTTATGTTTTGAGCAAATTCATCAGAGAATTTATTTTGCATTTAAATAATGAAGACAGTGGTAAAATTAAAAAGTCTTTTCAATCTTAGACAAATGTGATGTTAAGATGGAATGCTAGCAACATAAAAATCAATATGTTTTGACTCAAGGTTTTATAGGTGGTCCTGGACTCTCTCTCAGCCCAAATATGGTACACCTTATTTATGAGGGGTTTATGACCCATGTCCTCAGGGCCAGCTCCACTGGTGGTCTGGCCCATGGGGCACTGTGGTCTCCCTGTGGCTGGCAAGAGGTCTCTTGAGGGGACACATCCTGTCATAGATGGCTGAAGCTGGAAGCGATCTTTGGAGGTCCTCTGCTACAGAGACAGCAGGGAGATTAAAATAGCATGATCCACTTTCACTGAAGTGGGCACACTCTGTCACCCTTCTTCTTTTCAAATTTCATTGTTTCTGGATGAAAGATTTCAATTTTCTAAAAGCTAGGATAGATTTTGCTTCTGTCCTTCTCTTCTTGCATGATTTCTAGGGACATTCTTTCACCTTAATTTGAATGCAAGCACTTTTTAAAACTTATGAATCTTTTGTGAAATAAAATTCTAATATATGACTAAGTAATTCCTTTGAATATTTACATGAGAGGGTAGTTCATAGATATCTATGAAGTTGTTATTCTCTAGCTAACTATGTTGTGAGTGTTTGTGGGTTTGTTTGTTTGTTTGCTTTTTTTTTTTCCTTTTAGTACTTTCAGGACTTGTAAGATCATTAGCCACAGAGAGATTCTCTTCTCATCTTTGTGACCCATTCGATTACCCTGAGCTGTAAGTAGACAGAGGGGAAAAAATAAACATCTTAATTTTACTCTGCCAAGAGGCCAAGGAGGTGGTGTTTCCTTGTGGGCAAAAAGTGCACCGGTCACACACTCTCTCTGGAAAGCAGGTGTTGTCCTCAGGTGGCTGTAAAACATCTGTGTCTTTCTATAAAAATAAAATATATCTTTCACTGTAAAAGTTTGCTGCACTGACTGATTCAGATGGCTGTGATAATTGTTTCTGGGGCTTTCGGCACCGGGAGGGGACAAACTCAGGTTGTTGGTAAGACCAAACCAGTTACTATAGTTGTAGAGGTTATATAGCCCAGCTGGGGGACAAGAGGCTGGACAACTGCCCTGCAGAAAGAGATTTGGAGGCTTGGGTGGAGCACAAGTTGAATATGAGACAACAGTGTGCCCTGGCAACCAAAAGGGCCAGCCATGAACTGAGGTGTGTCAGGTACAGCATCACCAGGTGGGAGAGAGGTGATTGTTCCACTCTGCTCTGCACTGGTGCAGCCTCACCTAGAGTGCTGTGTGCAGTTTTGGGCACCACAATAGAAAGTGGATATAAAGCTATGACAGTGTATACATGGGAGAATGAGGAGACAGGACCTGAAGGCCAGATTTACATGGGAAGGCTGAGATAATTTGGTTTGCTCAGCTTGGAGAAGACTGAGGTGCCCTCTTCCTTTTCTCAAGCAAAACAGTGGAGGGGGAGGACCTAATGTTCCTCTCTGGTGACCAGTGATAGGACACAAGGAAGTGAATGGAATGAAGATGCATCACGAGATGTTCAAATTAGGAAAAAGGTTCTTCTCTGAAAGTGTTTTTTCACTGGAACAGGCTCTACAAGAAAGTGGTCATGATACCAAACCTGAAAGAGTTCAAGGAGTTTCTGGACAACACTTGAACACTTGTAGTCGTACAGTTTAGGGTTAGATAGTCCTTTGACAGGAAGAGAGTTACACTCTATGATTCTTCTCAATCCCTTGCAATTTAAGATATTCTACAAATCTATGATTCTAGGTGAGTGTCAGGAGGTTCCAGCCAGAGAACCCAGGCAGAGATGAAGAAAGAATGAATCAGAGGTAGATTGGTGCAGCCACCTGTGAAAATGCAGCAAACGTGAAAAAGATGAATTTCAATGTGGGTATTTGGCATAGATCTTGCTAAAAGTGTGTCAAACCTGCATTGCTAAGTAGTTAAAGCACCTATGCAATATTATCTTACTTTGCTGAGGGAATAAAGTTACAATATTTCACTGCAATAAAGCTAGGGACTTAGTATTGAACTTTGGTTTAAGACCCTGATTTTAAATCAAATGCCTAACTTTCCTTTAACTCAGCTGTACCTGAGCTGACTGAAAACCAAATGCGTTGTCTGCAAAGCCAGCAATAATATTCCTTTGTATGATAATATATACAGGAATTGATTTGCCTTAAGAGTGGCAGACCGATCAGCCATCTAACCTCAGGACAGACCTTTGAGTTTTTTTGTTGTTATTTGACACTTAATCTAAACTTTGGATTTAAAAGGATATTTTAAGAAGATACAGCATCTTGGCTGAAATGTCATAAGAATGTTTTAAATAGCCATATTTACTGAGCTAATCAATAGAACAACTTTTACTTCCCCTTGTAATGTGGCTGGCAATATTATGTATGTAATTCCTCCAAGAATACCACATAAAGTTATTTCAAATAAAAATAAAACGTGGCTTAAAAAGTAATTTTACTTATTTATCAATATAATTAAGCTATATTAATGCCCTTTATTATCCACATTAAAAATTCACAAGGATTTTCATTCCTTTCATCTTTATTAGATACATCATAACTTGTTACATATTTTCATGAACTATTGATGAATATGAAATGCTCAAAAGCAATTTTTCCCTTTTAGCTCTAATGACTATATGGGGACTATATTAATATTTGAACAAGCAGTCACATTTGCTAGTTAGTATCATTTCTAGTACTTTTCCTTCAAATTCAGTACAGAGGTAACATCCTTAATACATAAAGCCTGCAACTACTTGCAGATGGAAAGAAGTTTTTCTGTACTATGTAACACAATTACCTATTCCTCCTTATCTTGCAAAAGTAATAGTATTTTGACAATATAAATTGAGCAGAAGACATTGAACGCATTGGTAAACATTATGAATGAAATATGCAGCAGCTTCAGTATTAAGAGACAAGTTCATGGGGATTTTTTGCATGAAAAAACTTTGGGATCTTCTCTCCTAAATTAGAGTGTTTACTCTTTTAACTTAAACTCTTTTGGAGAGCTGATTAATTACTTGCAATAGAAATATGACAGCATAAAAATAAAGTAGGATATAACCATACTTAACAAAGACTAGTGGGAGCAATTTGGAATATAGGCCAAACTGGGCAAACTTCTTAATTTTAACTTATATTATTTTATGAGGATTTTTTTTTTCTTCTAGTTCTTTATCTCTTCATGTTTTGTAACCTGAATACTGAGAAAGTGTTTTTAAGTCATATAAATCTTCTGATACATTTGACATCTAGTGTATCAAGAGCTCTAAATACTTTATTCTGCTTTATGCTGACCAGAGCATAAAATTAGGACTTACCTTCTCAAATTACTTAATTAATTTGAGAAAATTTTAACTGCCTAAATGAGGAGTGTGAATGTAGACTATTCTTAAATGTTGGCATTTCAACTGAGAAACTTTGGAAAAAAATAAAAAAATGTTTAAAAAATTGAAGTAATTACAGCTCATTAATACTAAGAAAATTTCGATTTTAAGTTAAAAGAATATTAGACTAACAGAAAAAATACAATAAAACTAGAATTGGAGTCTTCAGACAAAAATATTCTCCTCTACCTTACTCAAATTTGTTTGTAGATAAGTTGCCTGGTTTAGGGACAGATCCCAAATTGTGTTGTGCGTTTGAATAAATGAAACATAGAAGTAGTCACTGCTCACATGCAGAAGAGCTGAACAGTTGCCTAACCACCTGCATTTCTTTTAAGGAGATGCTTTATTTCCTTACCTCTAGATGTGTTGTGAAATTCAAAAGCAGTATCTTCACACTTATGTCCTTAGAATCTGCATTCATAATTTCTTCATTAAACACAGTAATGAAAAACAGCAATGCAAAAGGTTTTGAAGTTATTTTTTTAAATCTCATGCTGATTGGAATTTAAATAAATAATTTTAACAATGAATTAAGTCTCTTTGATCTGAAATATTCCATACTGGTATAGGGAAAGCCAGGCAAAAATAAGACATGAGTAAACTGAAAAATTGTATCAATGAGAAATAGAGAGTGTATTCTAAAATTATTTGGCATTGACCTTATACCTTAAAACAGTTCTATAACTCAATTTAAAGGCAATCATGCTTTGCTCAGTTAATACTCTTCCAACACAGTTTACAGCAGTCAGGAATTACTGCTGGATTTAACCATAGAATTATTTATATAATAAATAAAAAGATCAGTTTGGGCTATTTGTTTTTCTCTTAGAAAATATCTCGTGTCAAAATTAATGTAAAAAAAACAGGAACATGAAAAAATAATTAATAGACAGAACTTACGCTTGAAAATGAACAGTTAGATCACTCAGAAACTCAGGCAGGACAGACAGAAGTAGAATCTATTCCTCTAGAGCAGCAATAACTGTCTTAGTTTTTCTCTTTTTCAGGTTCCTGCCTTACTATTCCAACATTAGCAAATCAAGTCCTTCATACTCTTTCACTGCTTAGATATGATTTATCTGCAGATCCACTCCACTGTGCAATAAACAATGCAGAGATCTTGAGGAAAAATAGTAAATCATGACGTAATTAAAGATGGTATTGTGAACCAGAGGCAAGAGAGTCAAAAAAAGCCTGCACAGAAAATATTGCTATTCACATATTTTTGAAGAATGATAAATTCTTCAGTGTGAGACTGTTGAGGCACTGGCAGAGGTTGCCCAGAGGGGCTGTGGATGCCCCATCCCTGACAGTATTCAAAGCCAGTTTGGATGGGGCTCTGAGCAACCTGGTCTACTGAAAGGTGTCCCTTTCCATGGCATGGGGGCGGGAGCTAGAGGACCTCTAATGTCCCTTCCAAACCAAGCTATTTTATGATTAATGATTTTTTTTAACCTACTGAAAGATTTCTTGGGTCAGATAAAGTCAGTAAGCAAATACACTCTTTAGTCTACTGTTCCACAATACAGTATTGCTCAAAATAAAATTCACTCTTGGGAAAAATATGACACATTATAACACACTTTTTGGATTCACAAAGGAAAGATGCTGCTGCAAGTGTTTTATTTAAAAAATGAAATAGACTGGGTACAGCTCCCAGAAGACAGTATTTAGAAGAAGGAAACACTTAAAACATCAAAATCAAAAGCACATCAAAAGGCAAACGGCAACCTATTTGTCATGGCAGCCCATCAGTAACCTAATTACATGACAGATTCATCCAGAGTAAACTTGAAAGATGCTTACAGAAGTACCTGATGGAAGTCTTTTGGGAGATGGATGCCACTTTTGGAAAAACAGACTTTGTAACTGGAAATTGGACTTGCTCTGATTGTTGTCCAAAGATAAGAGGGCTGAAAATATGGTTGGGTGTTGTACAGACAAAATCCAATTTCTTCAGTAGTGACAGCAATTTAATAATATGTTGACTGGGAGGATATGATGGCAATAAAAAGCCTGCCAGAGTCTTTTTGAGAAAGGATCATAAAATGTATTTGCTGAGTCATTTAATTTTTAAGAGTACAATCTAGAACTTCTTGCCTATTTTTATGAATACAGTGAAGAGAGTGCATACAGTCTGCACAGGGCTTTCAAACCCTCTAGCCTAAAGACATAAATGAATAATTACTAAGGCATTACACTTGTTTTATAAAATTATCTTTCCTCAGAGATTTGGTTATCTTCAAAATTGTTTACTTTTTGTTTATGTTACACATAGAGTTCTTTGAAATGCTTTTCAATTAAATGTAGGCAGCTACTCTGTGGCCTCATCTTTTTTATAAGTATTTTTCCCAACACATGAATTCTCAGATTTCTCAGCTGAATGATGAATCAATGTTTGGAAAGTTTTTAGAATACCTTTTTTAAGCACAGTGAATACCATAGGAAGTTATATGTGAACCTGTGTCCCTGGATGTTCATTAGAGCACTGGAAAAGAGCGGAAAGTTGTTATTTGAAAACTTCATTTGCACTGTAGTTTACTAACCACGGCTTATTAAAAAAAAACAACAGCCAAACGAACACAAGGCACTGGATAGGCAGGAGTTTTTATAGCACAGGGATTAAGGAAAGCCTTACGAAGAGGTAGATTGACTTGAATGAGTCCATGCAAAATCTAGCTCCTTATGCAGCCTTCAAAGGCTTAAAAGAAACATTTATATGTGGCTGTGAACTGAAATGAGAAAGGACTATATTTGTAGAGAAGAAGGCTAGGGATGAGTGGGCTGGTCTGTAAGCTGCACACATTAACCATCAATCACTAAAGTGTACATGACAAGACATAGACAGTTGCCACTCAGTCCTAGGTGCTGTCTCTCATTGCTTTTTTTTTTTTTTTTGTGTCTTCTGTGTAGGATCTCCCACTACAACTCTTTCAGTTCCTTTCCATTGAGCGTAAAAGTACTGTCCTAAAATTCTGATCAGAAAAAGAAATATGGATTTTTTTATACTCTTGCAAGAGGAACCTGAGCTTGTCATTGAGAATTTATCTGAAATCCAATTCACCCAAGTCATATGCAGCAGCATAAATTGTTTAAATTGGTTTCCACAGAGCCCACTGCATCCTGCTACACTCTGCTTTCTGAAAGCAGGTTTAATTTACTTGGAAATTGAAAGTACAATCCACATTCTTTATGCAATGTAAAATATTGTGCATATTTAATGAGATTACATTTTATACTCTTACTGTGTAAACTGCACCTTTAAGGTTGCTTGAAACATGATATAAATGTAAATCTCTCCCCCTCTATTTATATCTTTTAAAATAGCATTAACAGCTATTCAGCCTAGTACACTCCCTTGTAGAGGGGACATAAATATGTATCATTTTTGTGTGAAATTTCCTAAGAACCACCTAATTTTATGAACAGTTACAGCAACATATATGAAAGTACCTCAGAAACTATTCCCTTTATTGCAATAAAAGATAAAACCTTGATGTGAAATTTGGTACAAAGACTCGATTGGGGTTGGTTTTCCTGTATCCTGCTGTAATTTTGGAGGTCAAAACAATTGAAAAAAACAAACAAACAATCCCAAAGTGAGTCTGAATGCACAAAGTGAGGCTTTGGCATGTGTTTGCTCAGCATGGGTACAGTTCATGCTGAACTGTTGTTATTCTCAAAGTCATCTTCTTGGGACGCAAGGTACCAAGTTAGTTTTCTTCTTCTGAACCTTGTGTCTGATATTTAACCTTTCTGAAAGTCTTCCTTGGAGATTTGGGAAGACAAGAAATTACATGTAAATGTAACAAAATTTCTCCCTGTATGTTGCTTAGGATATTAGTAACAGTCTATACTTGGGACTTAAGGTAGATTTGAATGCAGTGACTGACTTTTGTTTACAGGCTGCCAGAAGAAGTGAATTTCTTCCATTCTGAAACCAATAAATCATCCCTGTCTTGATTGAACCCCTGGAAATCCAACATCTGGAATACAGAATGCTCTTTTTTCCAATTATGATTCTACAGATTTACCTTACTGGAGACAGCACACCATTTCTTCAGAACAATCTCCTCAGTGTGGAATAAAACATACATCTCACAGGTAGTCTTGAAAGCCTTTTGCTATTTCAGATATGGGTATTTGTGGGTTTGGCATTTCTCTTCTGTCTAGATACTTCACAGTATTATTAAAAAAAATCCTTAGAAATAAATGACCATCCAAAAATAATCCTATTGAAAAAAATATGAATCTAAACTGTAGCTTCAGTACTGCTGATTTTGTCAGCTTTTTTGAGAATTTTATTTCTGTAAAGTAAGCAGTCAGAAGATATGTCTATGTATAAAATAGTTTCTCCCTACTTTTGGATGTGGAGGAGTGTAAAACATCAGTCACAAACTTAATTAATGATGGCACACTGTATATAAGTATGAAGAATACAGAAACAGATGCATTGATTACTTAGGAACAAGGTGAACTATTTAAGAAAAGGAAAGTATAACAAAACACACAGCAGTGGGATCGACTTGTGAGAAAATAGTCAGATATAGATAGTCCTCTTCAAAGATTAGTTTTTAAACATCTTTCCTGTCAGTTGCAAGAAACAAACATAGCAAGCATCATTTTTTTTCTCTTTAGCTTGTTCCTTCTCAGCTCAATCCTTTCAGTGTTTGCAGAAGATACTCGGTATGCCTATAAGCCTTTCCAGAACATTTTGCCCTGAATATTGTGCCTATAGATTTCTTTTGTCTACCTCTACCAGCAGTCAGCCAGAGTTTCTGGATGTCAGTGTTTCCACTCTTTTGGCTTGAGACAATTTGGAGGGGCAGAGACCTTGGACAGAAGTTTCCTCCATCAGATTCTATATCCCTGGTTTCTCCAATAGAGAGAGAAGGACCAAATATGCCCATATGTAAGTGAAAAAATAGTTTTTTACCAAGAAGAATGCTGATAACAGTACTGATAAACCTGGGTTAAACCAAATGGTGAGGAGAAACTTCCCAAGCCCTGTCTACCAGTCTAAACTGAGATGTCGGTCGGCTTCCTCCATCTGAAAAAAGTACATGTGGTTAGAGGACAGAGACAAGATGGCCACTCTTCTGCATGGTTCACCTCCTCCACACATGGAAAACCTGGCAGGAATGCTTGGAGAGTCAGCACTGTCAGTAAATGGTGGATAGCCAGGATTTAATACCACCAGATGCTAGTGTGGCGTTGGAGCGAGGCTGTGGTGCTGGTACAGGCAATTGGATCAGGGCTGCAGATCCCTCAGGTGACCAAAAGGACCTACGAGACACCCATTTGATCCAGCAACAAGACTTCATTGTTACAATTTCAAAATTCTTTGGCTGAAGTGGTAGTTACAGTCTGGATGCATCAAGGTGATGGTGGAAGCCCAGGGTGATGCGGTAAGCCCCAAAACTCAGAGCTATATATGCTCAGATTCAAGTGGGAATGCCTTTAGTATCTCTCCTGGAGCAAGGAGTTTTACACTGGATGATGTAATACTGTGAATCACAGTATACTTTGAGAATCTTTGACACATCCTAAGATGTTGCAGCTGTCTCTTAGATCAGTATATCTAAGTCCATTATGGCCCATTATGGTTCATCAACAAGAGATGAATACCTTCAGGCAACGTGCGCATGTTCTGGGGAGTTATCACACCTGAATCATTTGTGTAAGGAAAAATAAACACTATCCCACCTCACAGACTTTGCCTCTTTCCTTATCCTGTTTAACATCCAGCTAGTAGCCTGTGTGCAGGCAGCTGTGCATGCCTTCATCACCTGGCCTGGGTGGCCACTCTACATTATTAGTAAAGCACTTTGCTGATCTGGTCACAAGCACTAATAATCCAGTCTCTTACAGCACCTGAGTGGTCATTGCAAATCGAATGTTTGAGTCATTACTCACTAGCAGTTCACTCTTTTAAGAAGGCAAAACATGGAAAAAGGCAAAAAGAATAGGTGGATGCCAGTAGTTTTGTGTAACCCAGGATGTTTCCTCAGAAAAGGGTAATTTGCAACACTGTTGGTTACTATCTCCAAACTAACATATGATAGAGAGCAACAAAATTGTTGAGGTCATAGTGAATATAATAAACATTATTTGAAGACATAACACAAGGTAGTCAATTAACTTGAAAGTCCCTTGAAACACAGGTGAAAATCTCTAGCTAAATATATGTAGGAGTACTGAAGAGACCTCATCTAGGCAGCTGGAAGATAGAAGGCAGTTTTTCTCTAGGGAAAAAAAAAACCCATCAACATAGGTGTTAATGCTCATCCAAGCAGGTACCTCCGAGCAGTGAGAATCTCTGTGGCATGTTGGGCTACACCTCACTCTGAGACCATTAGCCATTGCTCAGCACCTCAGTGGATGGACCGCCTGCTTCTGCTCCTTCCTCTGTGGTCCTCTATAGATCTGACATCCACCACTGAAAAATATATCATGCTGAGGAGTGCATCTCTAGACCTTCCCACAGCAACTGATGATCACATATAGCAATTTCACTGTTTCAATCTAAAAGTCAAAATGCAATCAGTGCAGGAAACAAGCATGGAACACCAAGACAAAAGTAAGCTGGGTGGACATGAGTCTCTCTGCAAAGAAATAATCTGGAGATTTGCTACTGGATGCAGTTCTATTAAATGGACTTCTAGGCCTTACAAAGCTACATCAGAGATGCAACTGTAGTGCCTGTATAGATTTGAGCAGGTCTCAGCTTGGTTAACTATTGAGCTGCAGCATCACAGCATTCGGTGTGGGTCATTTAGCCAAATGAGGATGCAGGAGAGGCATACCTCTTCCCAGTACTAATATATTGGTACGGACACATTAATTTTTTTTTTCTGGAAGTACAAACATTGTCTAAAGTACAAGAGTCGTGATAACATTGATAAAGACCCAGACGCTCCTTCCAGTTTTGATTTCAGATCCATAACTTGTCAATTACAATCTCCTTCTGTTTTTGTAGGATATTTGGACAAAATAATGAATGTTCCTTCCACTGCTCCACCTCTCCCACGATAGGTTTTCTGAAAATGCACCCCTCCTCCAGATTTAATTGGGTAGGATTCTAACCTAATCTAAAGGAAAACTTCTAGAAAAATGTAACCAAATATTAGCATTTGATCTTACTCTCTACTGACCATTTGGCCAGAGCTCTAGTACCGTGACTGCCCATCAGCAATTATCAAAACCCACACAGCTATTTAAGCCGTTGGGTGCTTTAAGAAATGTATCTTGGAATATTTTTAATACCTCTCCTACACAAACTTGTTCGTGTTTGATAAAAATGAATTAACTCATCTCAAAAAGGTTTTTAGATTTCCAAGTGTTACAGATTATTTGAACAGAAAATAAATGAGACCTTATAGGCCAGATTTACTCTGATTTTCTGAAAGATAACCAAACATCTTATTTTTCACTCTATTTAAAAATCCCTTAAAATATCTTTTTGCATTATTTGTTAATGTATATGATAGTTACATACAGAACACGATCCTCATCTTCCTACTGAAAGCAAGGATTACAGTACTACATTATTTGATGTCCAGATGCTTTTTGAATGTAAAAACATATTTTTCTGTTAAAAAGGCTGGGATTTATGCAGACAACTATCAATACTATTAAGAGAATTGCCTGCATAAATCCCTTTATTTAAACAAGACTCCACAATTTGCAAAGATTTAATATAAGTTTTGGCTCTGTATCTTATTTGCCATATAAAAAGCTTTAAAAAAAAGTCTGTACTCAGCTAGGAGAATTTTGTACATTTTGTTTTCTACATAGATCCAATGTATTTATTTACATAACTTTTGCAGTCTCCTATCCTATTAATGCTATACCACCGCCTGTTCAGGAACCATGTCCGAATGAAACATGGTATTTAAAGAACTTGCTGTTGAGTGGCTGCTAACACAGTAAATCACACCCCAGTGAGAAAGCCACTGTTTCCTCTTGGGTGCTGCTAGCCTCCACTGCAGGGCCAAAGTTCTTGAAGGATGGAAGTTTCACGATGGGTGATTTAACTCTGTGAATCATGGGATATTTCTGGAATCTTTGATGGTCTAGGTCATTTCAACTGCCTATTGTGCCAGTCCCTGATGGACCATTAGCATATATGACCCCTTAGGCTTGGTGTGGATGTGCTAATGGAGGTGAGTTATCACAGCCGAGTCATCGGTGTGAAGACAGAAACATTTCCATGCCTCTCAGGATTATTTAACATCCAGCTTGTAGCCTGAGATGTCAGGTGTGTCATGGGCAGCTGCTGTAAGCGATACATTATTAACAGTTCGTCAGAAATGACACAGAAGGTGTAGAATACACAGTTTTGGTTACACCCACACAGTGATAAACTGGTCCTGGCTGCTGTAACTAGCACACCTGTCATCTTTGCCATTGAACACCTTGTAAAAGGGGCGTGTCCATCTTCATTGCAGCCACCTTTAAGTACTCAAACATGGCAATATGGTCCAGTCTTCTTTTCTCAAGACTGAGCAAACCCAGCTGTCTCAGCCTTTCCAAAGAGTGTTCTCAGCTCTTTGATCATCTCTGTGACCCTTCCCTGGACTAAACACAGTATTCCAGCTGTAGCCTGAGTAGTGCTGAGTAGAGTGGCATAGTGACTTTATCTCTGCTGATGATACCCTTGCTGATGCAACCCAGCATCTTGTTGGCTCTCTTTGCTGCAAAAGCATGCTATTCACTCATATTGAGCTTGTAGTTCACAAGGATCCCCAGTCGCTTTCCACAGAGGTACCATCCAGCTGGGTAGATCTCAGCCTGTGCTACACTCCTGGATTATGTTTTCTGGGTGCAGGACATTGTTGAGCTTCATAAGGTTCTTCTTAACCCACTCTTCCATCCTGTCCAGATTTTCCTATAGGGTGGCTCTCTCTTCCAAAGCCTTCCATTTCCCACTCAGTTTGGTGTCTTTGGCAAGTTCATCGGAGTATACTTGATTCCATCTTCCATGTCATTTATGAAGGGAGCAAACAGCATTGAGCCCAAATTCAATCCCTGGGAAACCCCACTTGTGACAGGTTGACAGTCTGAAACAGAGTTATTTACCTCCATTCTCTGGGTGAACTGGTCAGTCTGTTCCCCATCCACCACACAGAGCGCTTGCCTAGACCATCATCATCATCACGGCTAGACTTTGCAAACGAAGATTTGGGAGGGTTTTACCCATGCTGGCTGCAAGCGCACTGATGGCTGAAAAGGCCAATGCGAGATAGGCAAGTCCGGTTGCAAAAGGCGCAGCAGAAAGTCTCCGTAGGTGGGACTGTCAAGGCACGGTTCTTTCTGCATTGTCTTTTCTCCTCCAGGCTGATTCTGCGTGCTGTTTCAAAGGAGACAGCAGCGTTATAGATTGGGTGTCTCCACGTCTCCCGATTGGAGGCCAGAGTGGACCACTGATGGTGGTCAATATGGCCAAGGTTGAGGTGTTGTTTCACCTTGAGTCCTTGTATCTCCTCTTCAGGGCTCCTCTCTAGTGGCAGCCGGTGGCAAGTTCACCATAGAGCACAATCTTAGGGAGGCGGTGATCCTCCATCCTGGAGACGTGCCCTGCCCAGCGCAGCTGCGCTCTCAGCAGCATGGCCTCGATACTGGTGACCTCTGCCTGTTCCAGAATGGAC
>VXAU01001440.1:183489-305387 GCA_013399695.1 Formicarius rufipectus | reverse complement strand
TACTAAAAACCAAACACCACTGTGAACAAGCACTGCAAATTTAAATTAATATGAATAAATAAAGCAGCTGCATCCAGAAACACTAGGAACATCTTTCTTTTTAATGCTACCCTTTCAGTTTTAACTCAGAATAGTGGCATGGCCTATTTTGCCCGTGGACCCATCCAACTTACCACCTGATTGAGCCTGCAAGGGGACTGAGTCCATGGAAATAACATTCCTCAGAGTACAATCCCATCTAAAGAATCAGAGGGCCTGGCTTGTCATACAATAATATTGCTCCTCTTTCTCACTAAACACCTTCTCATCCTTGCAAAAAATGTATGAGATTGGAAGCCCAAATTCTCTTTTTGAGGGGCTTGTGTAATTTTTATCTGAAGCTATTGGGTTTTGTGTGTTGAAGTGCTGCCCAAGATAAAGTCAGTCTGGTGGAATATGGCAGAATTGGGTATAATAAATTGAGTACAGGTTATTTTTGTTTTAGACACTGATCTTGTAGATTTCTGCACAATAAAATAGTCTAATAATAAAAAGCTTCACTATAAAGACATCGGATAGCTATATTGCTACAGCTCAAACAATGGGTATGTGCCCCATGCAGGCTCGATGGGGGAAGCTCCAAGCCTAAGTTATTTTCAGAGTCAAAGCTCATCTCCAGCTCATTTATCTTCTTCAGAAGAATAAGTCCTCTGCTACCTGATCTTCCTGGGCTGAAATCAATTCTTTTGAACTGCTTTCGTGTGACAGAGGAGTTGCAGTCAACCCACTGTAGACATTCCCCATCACTACGTGCTCTATTAGACCTGCATTTCCCCAATTGCACTCAAGTATCATTTGCACAGCTGGTTCCTTTGGTCATTTACTACAAAAAACAGAAGAAGACCAGAAAACAGCAGTTCGTATCAGTAACTGTTTGTAAACAAACCCAGTGTGGGGAGTTGGAGATCGTTTTTACACAACGTAATGGCAACATGTTCATTAGGTAAGGAAGATTAAGACATTCTTCTGATTCCTAAGGGCAGCCCTGGTGCCCATGACAACAAAGAAACAAAACAGATGAAGGGAAACTTGGACTGATTGATGCTATTCAGGAGAAAACTGAGAAAATCAACATGTAGTGACAATTTTCTATTCTAAAACTCCTCTACAAGGGCAGGAAGCTGTAGATTCCACATTTCCAGACTCTCCTGACTCAATAAACGAATTTTATTAACCTATTAGTCTTGCCCAAGTGGAAAGAAGTCTTGTCAGCAAGGGGGAAGATATGCATGGAAAGAAAAGACATCTGGACCCATGTTTTGTCTGGTTTTCCAAATTCAGGGGTTTGGAAAGAAAGAAAGTTTTAAGACAAATCAAATAAACTTATTTTTTGATGTTTTCTAAACTTGACAGCATAATATTTCTAGCTAGAAGTTGCAAATACTGATGAAATCCCACCTTTGTTAATAACTTTATCCAGAGAAACCTCTCAATGAAATTGGTGAGGCTATCCATTAGGAAACCACTGTCTTCCTGCACAGAAACCATCACATTTGTAAAGGCATAAAAATAAAGTATTTCATTATTACTATTTGAAAATAATTATGATGAATATTTTCTAAGATACTTTTAGTCTAAATTGTCCTGTGATTCAGCTAAAATCTTCCTTAACAAATGTCATAGTTACCTACATGCTTGCTGTATAGACACTAACGATAATATAAAGAATATGCTGAAGGCTATAAGAAAGGCCATGAATGGCCACATCAACAATTTTTAAACTCAGCATTCAATCCATCTAAATATACTAGCATAACAATTTTTTTTTTAATGTAATCAATAAATCCCCAAACATCCATAAGTTTTGGCACTGTCATTGGCTTCATTTGCTCATGGAACTTGATGCAGGTGAGTTCAACGCAAATTTCAGGCACGTCAGTTTTCCTGGGAAAGCACATGTGTCAGAGATGTTGAAACTCATAAAGATGAGCAGCTGACTATAGCTGAGGACGTGCGTAAGATTTCTGACAAGTGTTTTACTCCATTAACTAGGGAAAACTCTGTGAAACTTCATTTGCTCTGGAGTTCATGTGTTTACTGGTTAGTTTAACTTCTGAATTAAGTCTTGCCTTAGCTATAGTATGATGTTATTTCCATTTATCATGTGCTAATACAGTATATCCTTCCTGAAATATCTTTCCACTCAGTAATGATTTGTAAAGTACTGAAGAGCCTCTCACTGCAAGGATGCATTTATACTGAATAATTCTTTCCATGGAAATGGAATTATTATTGGTCCTTTCAATAAAAAGTCGAGCATATTATTTGGTTAGAGAATGAGCTTTTTAAACTCACTGAATTTCACAGAATTTCAATTCAAAAAGACATTCCTAGGTAATAAACTTCACCCCCCTCTTTTGGTTTTTTATGGTTGGTTGTTTGTTTGTTTTTTTTTTATTTGCATAAATCTAAATCCTAGGCTGCAGTTAAGAAACTAGGGAGAAAAAGTGAAAAAGAACAAAATTATAGGAGATGATCAAATCAAAGAAATAATGCTTAAAATACAACTTGATTGCACCATATGAAAGATCCTTAGTTAAGGATAGAGGAAAAAACACATTATTAAATATAACAAATCATTGTTAAAATATCCAGAAAAAGCACTCACTGATGCATGCAAATTCATAGAAATCACACAAATGACTTTGATCACTGGGCATGTCTTCTCAGCATGATGCCAGGCAATGGAAAAGGTGTTGCGAATTCACCAAATCAGAAACCCAGGTTTGAGACATCATTCCTGATGTGCACTCTGGGGAAGACCACAGCCCCAGTGCAGGGAACATGCAAACACCAGCACTTATGAAGAGCAGCCAGCTGTTGTAGCCGACAATATCTGTATTTTACCAACAAGGCCTGTATTTTACCAGTAACTTTCTGCTACTCACCACTCTCCCAAAAGTGCAAAAAAGGTACACAGTTAAAATAGCAAGCAAAATAGAGTTTGAAACTAATTAAGACAAGAAAATGAAAGAAGAAGCCTTTACGTCCAGCTGCAATACCACTGGGGGAGGCAAAAATCACAGAGACATGTAAGCCAATGCAGAAGGAAATTACATTAAGTATTTGACAATTTTCCAAGATATGCACTAAACCTAATGGCAAGCAAAAATCAAAGCAAATGCAGTTCTAGAATAAAAGTGAGAATTTTCTTTGCCAACACCACAACATCCAGCTTTCTCAGAGGGCTTAAAAAAGGTATTTTTTAAGAACCAAAATAGATCACAATGAGAGGCAATTACACACATTGCTCTCACTAACTTGTACAAAGGGATCATAACACAATCCTTTCTGCACTTTCTGTGTCACTGCTGCCACAGGTGTGCTCCCAATGCTCCACTCTGGTGCTGGATCCTCCCAGAAATGTTATCTCATCCAGCAGGACAAGAACAGCTGTATGACATTCACTGAGTAGACTCGGATGAAAAGAAAGGATGAACCTTTGTCATACCAGATACAGTATTTCAAAGTATTCACAGCCATAAGGGTGTTTTCACAGCCACAAGGGTGTTGGGAAGACATCCACAACCTGCATGACGAAACAAGCAATGGCAAGGCCAGCAGAGACCCTCTGCCAGGGCTGGCCCTGGGTGTCAATCAGTATTTTCAGTACAGAAAGAGCTCAGGAGATTCCTGTAGGTAAGAAAATAACTAGCAAATGATGCAATCTCTTCTGTAATACTTGCCATTTAAGCACTGCTGTGATTTAACCCCAAAACCTACATGTGGCACATGCTTAGAGGAGTCTAGACTTGAAAAGATATTTTAGAGCAAACACCTGTATAGTCTAGACCACTTCTTGGGCATTTTTCAATACTGTGTAGACAACACACTCAGCTCCAGCAATTACATGTCTATATTTTTGTACCAGTGAGTACCCAGCTATCATCTCAAAAACANTTCTAAGTTCTCTAAACTTAGGCATAGCATCATTTCTAAAAACTTTGGGATTATCTTCTGTGTTTGTTCTTTATCAAAGCTTTCAGAATGAAATGAGGTTTTGAACAAACTTGTTAACTTCCATTTAGAAGGCAGAATATTTATTTCAATCAGAACAGAATATAAAATTTGAGTGAAAAATTGAAGGAGAAAATGGCTCTTCAGAACATCTAATCTTTTATTTGGGAATAGACAGATGTAACCATATATAGACCTTTATATAGACATGTATAATGTTTTAGAAGGTCTCACGTCTCTTGCTTTTTCCCTTTGAAACCTAGCTGGCTAAACAGACTTGCCTCTGCAAAAGTCATATGAAAGGACCAAAGAGTGAGTTTTGGTCCAGATTGTCAGTTCAGCAGTGGTAATGAATGACTAGGTTTATGCCATCAGAGCTAGTCTCTTTAAAATTTATGTGTTCCGTGCATGAGCAACACCTTCTTCTTAATACTGCAAAGTAAAAAATTCGTAGCATTCATTTCTTTTAAAATTTTAGAATACTGAAAGTTTTTATTTAACAAGAAATATTAAAGAGTTCAGACAAATTAATTATGTCACCATGTTGGAAGTAACGCTCTTTATTGTGAACTACGCCACAGTATTTAAAAAATGGTTCTTCTCAAAGGCCAGCAAAAAGGAACCTACGAAAAGTATTTGTAGTCACAACTAAAGCAGCTGTACAGGAGTACAGTCAAGCACTTTATGAATCATTCTAACTCTAAAAAAAGTATAATCTAAACACAACAAAGAAAAAAAGATAGAATTAATTTCAAGAACTCTCTGTTTCACAGTTCATACAGTTTCTCTTAGTCTTCATTTGCAGATACACCTATCTCCATTAATACATGCAGAAAGCTTATGAGTAGTGTTGTTGTTAGCAAAATTTAACCATACTTACTTGTCCTTGTTTTTACATACCTAACTGAATAAGCAGCAGCACCTAAGAAGTAGTCTGATTCAAAAAAGTATAAAAACAAAGGAAAAGTTTGCAGGCATTGACTGGTGAGTTGGTCCAGCCACTAAGGGTCTGCAGTACCTCTTCAGGAACTCCTTTTCACTCACCATTCAGCACTATCTTGTTCTCAAAACCTACCTGGACAGGCATTGTGAACATCAAGAACTATCATAGTTACCAGGAATTTAAAGTGAAAATTTTAATTAGTCAGTGCAAATAATAGCAGTTGAAAACGTTTTCTTCTCTAATTTAAATAGAGAAGAAAAGTTAAATCCATTCTTTTATGCAAAATTCAGAGGAGCCTCACAGAAGAAAAAAAGTATGTGGTAAGTGAAGGAAATGTGATACAGCTGAAAAGAGGGAAAAAAAAAAAAACAATATTAAAAACCACTAGTCATATAGCTGGAGCCTCTTTCCTTCTGAAGTGGTCATGAGAAGGCATTCTGTACTTTGGGAGAGGAGAAAGGGGTTCCCAGACAGGTCTGTGCTCCCAGGTACAGTAGATTTCTTTTGACAGACCCACACCACTCACTCATTTGCCTCACTACCACGACTATGAGTGCCCATTCCCCACAACACAGACCTCTCCAGTACCCAGTATGCATATTCAGGCACAAAGCAAACACTCAAGGACAAATCTTGAAATGTGAAAAAAGTCATTAAAATTATCAAATGTCTTTCTTATGTGTGCATGCTGTCCATTGTCCCCCTCAGCTGTCATACTCCTGACACCTCTTTGACTGACAAAAATAGCTCATTTCTCCCAAGTTCCACATGCAGGAAAGGGAATTATGAATGGAACCCTAGACTTAAACTGGGAAGGTTTGTATTAGATATTAAGGAAAATTTCTTCATGGAAAGGATTGTAAAGTACTGGAACAAGGTTCTCAGAGAAGTGGTGAAGTCACCATCCCTGGAAGTCTTAAAAAAAATGTGTGGATATGGTATTTGAGGACATGACTTAATAGTCAACATCGTAGTGGTGCAAGGTTGGCAGTTGAACTTGATGATCTTAAAGGTCTTTTCCAACCTTAACAGTACTAGGATTCAGTGACTCTCCTAGGTCAGTGCCATTTTCTAGAGGTGTCATCTTCAGAAGAGAGCCCAGTGATTCTGTTAATTTTCATAGCCAAGATTTGCTTCTTGCTATGGGTATATGATGTGTATGGCACAAACTTCCAAAATGAACAGCATCTTGTTGGTCTGCAAAGAGAGTTTTCACTTCATTCCAGAAGTAAAGTAAAATAAAATAAAAAATATATATATCTCTATATTGAAATATAAAAGCTCACACGAGAGCTCACCCAGAGCCAATTCAGGGCAGCACGGGCCCCTTAAGGCTCACACACTCACACACCCACTCCATGCAGTGAGTCCATCCGAAAGGAAAAAACTTTATTAACATATCACACACTGTATTTATAATCTATGCTTTTCAGTTACATCATTATATCAAATGATTGGTCAGCTTAGAACTGTTCATTCTCAGGCCACCTAAAGTCCGCAGTTCATAGGTGTTAATGTTAATTAACTCCTCCCGAAGAACTCATCCCATGATGGCTCTCTGAAGGAATTTGGGGAGTAACAGCAGATGTTCTTCTTATAGATAAGTTCTCACTCCAAGGCTGCGAACTGCTCTCTTGAAATCTGTAAACACAGGCCTGCTTCTCCTGGGAACTGCACAATGAATTGTTCACAGAATATTCACAGAATATCCAATTTTCTGCATTCTGCAACACAGAAGCAAAGTGGAATAAGTTGCAGCATCTGGACTTTTAGGAGCTGGAAACACAAAGATGGGCTGCACTGCGAACATCGGTCAGCTCTTGCAGCCTGTAGCTTGAGTTACAGCAGGCATTTATTTTATGTGTTTAGTTCAACTGCAGTGGATTCACACAACCATGTTATTTTCCCTCAGCTTGTTGCAGTGGAACAAACAATTCCAGTGAAGTCAATGAATGCATGCAGATTCGTTCCTTCTGAAAAGGTAAGTTATTGTTCCTCAGTTTTCCTTATGCATTCCCTAGGGTGTGCACAACTGCAATAGTCACAATTTTTAAAGAGACAGAAAAACTCGCTAAAAGTGTGACAATCTGCCACCAGTACAGGTGTCCATCCATGAGGTAGGTCACACAGCTATCACTACTGCATTGCAAGCTAAGCGATGTCTGAGCTGCCAATGCCTGAGACACTCAGGAGAGAGATAGAAGAGTTTTTACACACTGCAGATTCTCTTCTCACTCTTGGTCATTGCAGACGTTAATGTCGTGAATTTCATACAAGAGAACTTGATATAGTTTAAAATTGTTGTGCCCTGTCTGCTCTCAGGGTTAAAGCCATGGGCAGGGTTATGTGAGAAATAAGCATCTTCCTGCAGATGCTTTCTTCTCCAGACCTCAGTAAGCACCCACAAGAATAAAACTGTTTTCCCATCCAGCCACGTCAACAGAAATAAAATCCAAAGCTCTGCATTTGTACCATATTTCATGGACTTATCAGACAGCTCTTACGCAAACCAGCAGGAGTCTGACAATCATACAGTACTCACTGATGTACAGCAAAGATTAGCAATATGGAAAAGGTCTAAACATGACCCTTTAACCACTATTCAAAGAGTATGTGTGACCCTTTCCCATTAATTCATGTAGTAATGAGTGAAGGCCTGGTAAAAGACTTAATAAATATCAAGGAAATTTTGCAAGAGCAAAAACCACAGGTCTCATTTCACTTTCACATATATTTTACCAGAAGCTGACAAGAATTACTCTTAATTTAAAGTTGAAATGAGGATCAAAGCCAGCAATCCCAGAATCTGGTATAAAGAGTTTGCAGAAAAAGCTTATTTTAAAGGTAAACTTGTCAGACACAGGAGATGATAAAAATAATTTCATTGTGTTATGTGTCTCTGTGTCTTAGGAAAATTTCAGAGTCCCCCTGTGTCTCAATAAACTCTTCCTTTTCTTTTATTCATCTCTTGTACTTCAGATCCGTTTATTGAATCCCTGAGACATACCACTGAACTTCTCTGCAGCTTTCTTAAAATTAGGATATTTATAATTGTTAAGATTTTAGATTTTTTTACTAAGAACTTATTCTAAAATCCCTACTTTCATTAAGGAAACTGTTCCCACTGAAATAAATGTCACAATTCCAGATTGAGAAGCATCATTCCCAAATTGGTGTTCTGGTGCCATTTTCTATATTTAAATATCAGTAACAGGAATATTATGTAAACTGCAAACATAAAAGCAATACCCTCATTATCTAAATTTAGCTTAATTTAATTATGAAGCTGTTAAAAAGAAAATGCCGTGACTATTTTTGTTGGGTCCTGTTCAACAATGTCTACAGAAAATAAATTCAATTACTTCTTCCCCCTTTCTTTTTCATTCAGTATGATGTGGTGTTATTATTTCAACCTACACAAATATTTTAAATCAGCTTTTAAGATACAACTTTGGTAACTGCTGAGACAACTCCTAGTCTTAAAATGTACGTCTTGCTGAAGTCAGCCTTCCATTTCTGTGAGCCATCAGGAACATGGCAAAGGATTTTGGGTCTGAGCTGTTACTGCCAGTCCTCACCTCATCACATAGGAACCTGAGCACAGAGGTGTGGATGTAACCTACATCCCTGGATGGGGGGAGTATCCAGAATGGTCTGCCTTCAGCAGGGATGTTTCACCCATTCACCCACACAACATAGGGTCATCTGCAGGCTGTGAACTGCAACCTGAATTTCCAGAGCATGCAAGACATCTTTGCCAAGGCAGGCCTGTGTGGGTTAAATAACACCTCAGATCCCTCCACTTGCTCTCCTCAAACAGGATGGTTTCCTTTGGTTTTGCGCCATTTCTTATTTGGCTTTCCATTGTCTTTGGGGAGGAGAATATTCAGACTGGCAGTATTACTTCAGTTGCTCTAGTTTATGGTTTTGTTCCAGCTGATTAAGTTTGGATTACCTAAGTGTCAAACACACTAAACTCCAAGGCTTTGACTCAGACCTGCCTTCAAATGAAGAGGTCACAAAGAAGAAATAAGTGAAAAGACTATGATCATAACACAGGATACCTCTTGAGCAGGTACACAGAAATAAAGTTCTGATTAGATGGCCTTCTAACAAGCACTCATCATGTTTTTATGTCCTTCATCTCTAATAAGGTAGTAAAATATTTTAACATCTCGATACATTGTCCAGGCAATTGCCTTCAACCATACTTTGGAAACAGAGTAGGGAGAGGGAGCCTTGGAAAAGCAGTAAATCCGAACTCAGGTTTTATTAAGGAAGAAGAAATACTGTTCATCTCAGAGCTGAACCACCTGAACTACCATGAGGTATAGGAGATCTCCTTTTCCCTAACCAGGTCATAGCATGGTCTGTCAGTCATTTGTAAAGCCTAAATGTACTGCAAATGATGACCTGCTTGTGCTGCTCAACAGGCATAATTAATTCTCCTATGCCTTTGCACAACTGACTATGTATTGCTTTTACAGAAATTACCCCCTGGAAAACCTGATCTTTTTTGTTTGTTCTCATTTCCTCTAGTCAGTGACCTAGTTTTGGAGTAGAATGGCACTTTTCCAAACTCAGTTGAATTTTCTGACCCAGCAATGTGCGTCCTTCTGAAGACATCAACGACTGCAAGGCAGAATGTGAGACAGGCTGTGCCAGAGGAATCAGGCAGTGTCCTATCCAGTGTGCCCAGTTCTGGGGCCAGTCCACTCAGCAGCTGCATCTCACCAGCTGCGGCGGTCACCCCATAGGCTCACCCTAAGGAAGGCAATCCTGCTTTCTCGGCATGCAGAGCCCACTCCTTAGACCCACAGAAAACAGAAGCACAGGCAAGATATCTGATGGAAGGGGGTGCCATACCCAGAAATTATGACTGTGGCAGCAAGAATGGCTTTGGGAATGGAATGCCAGAGCTACTATAATACCAACTAAGGGAGAGCAGTAACTGTATTTTATATAATCAGTACACACACATTGACCATGAAACCCTTCTGAGAGCTGGAAAATCTCTTGACAGAGAGATGTGTGGCAGAGATGTGGCAAACCTCCATTTCTTGTGGCATGATGGCACACTGCTGGTTTGAGAGATGGTTTTATCAGTTATGCAAAGTAAAGTGTGGCCTTAAGGATCTGCCGTCTTTTTTTTTTTTTGGTTTCCCCACCAAGTCCACAGAAAATTGAAATTGAAAACAACAAGTGTTTCTCTGGAAAAGTTTTCATAGTTATCAGAAAACAGAAATTGTGTCCTAGTTTTTGAAGCAGTTCACCAATGTCTCCGTACTGTTTTTCACAAAATATGTTTACTAATTTTACACACATTTCCAAATTGGTAACCCTATCCATTACCCATATGCCAAGCATCAGACTGCAGCAGCTGGTTGGAAAACAGTTTAATCTCTTTAAGACAGCTTAAAAGCAATGGTTTATAATTGTATGAAGGTGCACCCTGGCAAGATGTCATCAATATGCTAACTTCAAGGCAAATGTGATGTCAGACGCCATCAAAAACTCCTCAAGTTTACAGCACACACTCCAAGAAAATCCTCAATTTGTTTGATATCATTCCATATTAGAGCATTTTGGCACCAGGGCACCTCATAAGAAATGTGAACCCCCTCCAAAAGCACGTCCAGGAAAAAGCTGTGCTGCTTCTTAAGCTAATGAGAATATTGTATAGCATATGCAATGATTAATGGATCAATCACAAAAAGCCAAGGCAGACTGGTAGGAAAGAACCAGAGACCACACAAAGGCAGAGGAAGACTGCTGCTTTTGCAGTAGGCCTAGACTGAAGGGCTGATTTTCCATTATAATACTTGTTCTTCATGCTGCTAAAGTAATTATACCATTTCAAAGTCAGTATCCATGGTGGGACTAACTTTATGACACCCATATATTTTCTCTACCTGTTACATGCCACTCTTAATCTGGTAATAAAAAACAGTCTGTTCCAGCTTCTCCTTTTGGTGGCAGCTATTAGCAGCAACTTCAGAAGAATGAGCAAGCTTTCTCACAACTGGTAGTCTGATAGCACCTTCTTGATAGGAAAATTTATTTTTCAATATCTAGCATGTTACAGGATTATATTTTTTAATGACTAGCCTTCTGTGTGTCCCCACTCTCCACACTCAATCTTTCTCTCCAGTCGACCCAAAATGAAACTGATAAAACTTGTTTTTTTCTTCATCTTTGAATCTCTGGATTCTCATATTGTGCTCCTTTCCCCTAGTAGAAATTTCAAATTTTGCATTGTGCAACTCTGTTGTTCCGTGTTCCAGTATTTCATGCCATACCTGTTATTAAAGTTATGAGTAACTAAGTTTTCTAGTAGCACAACCACATGCCAATAGCACTAATATTTTCAAATGTCACAAAATGCTCTGGACAGGAATGGAAGCAGAAATTAATATCTTGAAAACTTCATGAACAGATAGTGGGGAAAATATACCAAACTAGAGCAAACAAAATTATCTTGATTTTTTTTTTTTTTAAATTCACAAAACATTTCATTTTTTATCATTTGCTCTGTTCACTGTGCCTTAACAAGATTTTCAAAAGAGGTCATCTATAAAGTGTAAAACGACCATGCTTTAAGAGACTTTTAGCTTAAAAAAAATACACAAACAACAAACACAAACCAAATATAAAACCAAAACCAAACATAAACTAAAAGCAAACACAAAACTAAAAAAATCCACACCAACCCAAACATTTCAAGCACATAGGTTATTCTAACAAAATCTTGCAACCATGACTCAAGCATGAAAGTCCTTGAAAGCAATTTCATCTTGCTAAAAGAGTCTCCTCTGGGGAAAAATTTTTCATTTTCATGCTTACCACGTTTGGCTCTCCCTCCTCCACCTTGGCAAGTTACTAATGGCTTCAAAGATACTTAGCTTTTTCCTATTTACAGATGTTACAGTTATCATTTTATCTATCCTTTTAGGGCTTCCCAAGACAGTATGGCTTAACCTTGCCCAGTTGGATTATGTTGTTGCAGTTTTAGCTAAACAGGAAAGACTCTAGTGATGAATATTTCATACCACCATGTAATTTGGAGTGTGGGAACTGCCACTGCCCAAGATGGTTTGAGGAAAGACCATTCTCATGGTCTTGGGACCTATCAGAACAGTGGATGTGTGGAGTAGAGCATCCCAGGAACTTGGGAGACAGGAGATAAAAGAGTAGGCACACACCAAAACTGGCTCTCTCTGTACCCAGTTTTTGCCCACTGGAGCACTCTGGGTTCCCTGTGTCTGCTGGCACACTCAGATGTGTTCTTCATTGTCTGACCGAACCTAGACGTTCTGTTGGACTGTCAGCTTTGCTGTTTTGTGCCAAGGCCACTTCTGCACTGTTTTTCAGAGCACTTTTCAGAGCACTTTTGGCACTATCTCACAGTAGCGCAGAGCTGCCACCACACTCGCACTGAGTTCCACTCCCCAGAGCCATTTGATGCCTCATAGCTATTTTGCAGCTGCCACAGACACTTCAGCCTCAGCCTAGTGGCTGCCCCAACTCAGCCACAGACATTCCTCTCTCTCACCTGCACAAAGCACCACCCCACCAGGCCCATCACCATGCCGGATCAGTCCCAGCGCCACCACTGACACTCATATGGGTGCTATGTGGAACCCAAACCATCACCTCAGTAGCATAACACTTTTGGATGAAATAGTCTTACAGGTTTTGTTTTGACCTAGGGAGAAGGGCATAGCTGGGTAATATTTTTCTGTTGTTATTTTTATGGTGTGCGGGTTTTTAATTTTTTAGAAAAATCACTATTTTTTTCCTTAATTCAGACTCCTCATAGTTTTTTCTCTCTCTTTACTGGGGAAGGGAATCAAAAAGGGAAGGGTTCATCTTGTTGGGGGTATCAGAGTACATACATGTGCGTGCTTCACCCCTGCCTTATGATTTGACTCTAGTTGCTATGGCTGAAATTTAGGTTTGAAGCTCTTTGCAGGGAAACTGAGACTTCCTGTCCAGGATCAGCCCAGCTTCAGTGAGGGAGCTGCCCAGGCTTGCTTGTGGCCACCCTCTCATCACCCACCTGCCATTGTCATTGAGGACATGACTCCCTCCCTTAACAGCCTTTAGTAAATGTGAGTCTGATGTTGTGTGCAAAATGTTGATACTTTCTTTCAGTGCTACGAAATAGCAAAATACTGTTCTTATTGTTCTAACAGTTAATAACAAATATAATATACTACAGATGATTCTTTGAACTTGTTACAATCCACTGGATAATTTAAAAAATTATTGTGGAATTGTGATTTTCCTTTCATCTCAAGGATTCACAGTTCCTTTTTTCTGCCCTTCAAATACCTCTTTCAGGACACAGGTTTGCTGTTGCTTCTTCAATCTTGCATCAGCCTTATTTCTTTCACAGATTTATGTCCTCCAGCTTCTCGATTCCCTTCCTGGACTTACCCAATCACCTGCAAGAACTATGATGCAAGCTAAGAGTAATAGGAAAAGAGGATATTAACCATGGCAGCCTGGAGTTCCCACCATGCCATCTGCTCTGTCAGAGTCCCAGAGCTCTCAGGGGGAATTAACTTTTGAGTGGATTGAGCATTGTTGATTCATGAGTTTTCCAGCCCTGACAGTTCAGCTGCTGGGAAGGGTGTGTGTGAACTTGGTGATATTTAGGGAGGATGACTTGGAGCTGCAGGAGGCCCAGACCTGGGGCTGATGCTCAGCCCTGCTATCCCCATGCAAGGGATACTGCACAGCATGACTCAGCCCATTCTTGTTTTCCTACAGTGTATGGTCTTCCAGGCTCATGTGATCCTGATGCAATTCCAATTACATCACCCACATCATGTAACCACTCAGCAACATAACTAAAGATATCAGTAAATAGAGATAAAGCAAAAAAAAAAAAACCAGACTTCTATGTTTAGTCACCCATAAGGAACTTTTGAGGTTAATTTAAAATTTACTAGGACAACTTTCTTGGGCAAGCCAGGCTATGTGATTGCTTTGCAATAGTAAGGACACACAACTATTAATCTCCACTCCTACTTACATATTCTTTAGCCTGTGTTCTTTGTTTTTCAGTTTAAACTTCTGTGAGGGGAAGTTAGGGAGATAAGAGAGTTTTACTAATAAACCCACTTCTGCAGCACCCATGCTCCAACAGGACTGACTCTCCATCTCTGTTCAGACCTGAACTATAATGACCCCTGATAGGAAGCAGATCAGGTTAGGGCTTTCCCTAGCTCATGAAGACAAACACCTTCATGAAAAGTCCTTGCAGCATAGATCAAATTTAATTTTTTAATATTTTTTTTATATAT
The DNA here is from genome assembly GCA_013399695.1 of Formicarius rufipectus. NCBI lineage: Eukaryota > Metazoa > Chordata > Aves > Passeriformes > Formicariidae > Formicarius > Formicarius rufipectus. Next base: position 291,137 of record VXAU01001440.1, on the reverse strand, counting down.
TTTCCAGTCTGCATAGGTTTTTTTAGTTTTTATTTGTAAGCCACAAACCGATAGCATAAATTAACCTCTTTTTATTACTGGGCTTTGGACAGGGCTTGAACACAAGTTAAAACCAGGCAGGAAAAACATGCTGTGTGATTTAAATTCATCTCAAACCCACTAGATCTAGAGGTCCAAATTTGCTCAATACTCATAATAGCAAGGTCACATATTTCTAAGTGAATAATTGCACCAAAAAAATTCACAGGCTTTGATTAGAGAGGTTGCTCAATGTATGAAAATTTAGTCAAAGCTCTTCCTCAGTTTGCTTTACCTCATGCTGCAATTGCCTCTAAGATAAATTATCTTGTTTTTCTAATATAGTATATATCTAATATCTTATTGCTATGCTAAGATAAAAACAAAAACTTTTCACATGCACTAGACGACACCTACCCCAAGCATCCCTATGACTGCATGTTATTCAATACCTTGTAAATAAAACTGTAGCAGTCTTCAAGACTTTAAATATGCTTATTGAGCTGGCAGCAAAAGCATCTTTAGAACAACTTTACTTCACAGTAGTCTTCAGGGGGCTAATTAGCTATTCTTTCCACCAGAAGTAACAACTTCCTTGAAAATTTTCTAATTAAATATGCAGCTGCTTTGAACACTATTAGCATAGCAAAGACTTCCTCTAAGCAAACCTACTGAGAGCATGCCAGTGACCTTACCCTAGTTGTCAGCTGAACCAAGGACTATGTAGTATATTATGCAATTCAGGAGGAATCTTCATAGTTACTCACAAAGCAGTAGAGGCCTTGATGAAAGTAAGAGACGAGAAAACACCTGCAGTTCCGTACTGGTTAATAGAGCATTTCCTATCCTTTCCCTAAGAAAATAAAGAGACGTAGGGGGAAAAAAAACATATGACACATATGCATATATGACTTGGAATGAACAGGAACTTGATGGTTTTACACAGAGAAGTCAGTTAAGTTTTAAATTCAGCATAAATAAACTTGATCCTGCTCACTCTGATCTCTTGGCACCTCAGCAAGAGCCAGAAGTGGAGGAAGCTGTTGCAGGTGGAGAATATCTTGGAAAAACAAGCTGAATCCATCTCAATGTTTTGTCCTCTAATAAAGCAACAAAAATCTATACAGTTGTCTTAGCCTAGTGCATGCTTTCATGAGTAGCACAGCTAAATCCATACAAATTAGATAGCATAATCAACTAGTTTAGTTTCAGAAGTGATGCTCTGATAGCCTATTAAATATTGACCCCTTTAACTGAGCACTTTTAATCACTAGACCAGTGAGGAGGGCCATCAGTAATGTAGGAAGTGTGTATATTTTTCTGTTGATCCACAGCTCCAGTATGCAATTTTATTTCATTTGTTTCAAAGGTATTAATTCTATGCCAAAGGATCCTGCAGACCATCTCATCTTTTCTCCTAGGGGTAAAGATATTTGTGACATTTTTAAATATCCCAAGTAATTCCTCTCACAAGGTGTTAGTACACTCAGCTAGTTGTCTCAAACTGGTAGTAAGCCTTTGTGGTACTTCCTGTTGTCAAGTATCTACTACAGTCTTATTAATTTTCTAGTACAAATAGATCTGAAGAACAAATTCCAATTATTATTATGAAGATACATCCTCTGTGCTTGAGGACAATTATCAAGTTCCCTTTTAGTCTTTGTTTTCCTCTCCAGCTTCCAGTTCCATAAATTTGTCCTCACAGGTGTTATTTGCTAGACCTTTGACCTTGCTAATTGCTTTACTTTGGACTTTATATAGATGGTTATCTATTTCTGGAAGTCCAAGGTCCAAATCAGGACCAGCTGCGTGCTGAACACTGCTGTTACACATCTTGCAGCTAACAGATGTAGTCAGGTATCTCCACATGACACTTGTCCTTTATACAACAGGACTACATTGATGACTTGTCTTCAGCATCTGATCTACTCTATCTAATCAGTAGAACTTTTTCAAAGAGTTGTTTGGTTTTGCTCAAGTGGAATAAATTCTACGTTTGTTCCATGTGACTACTCCCACATGCTTAGTGACTGCAACATCCTTAATGAATTGCATCTTACTTTTCAAAACCATACCCAGTCTGTGACAACAGTATCTAGGTCAAATCTTATCCTTCAGTGAAACTCTGTCTCCTCTCACTGCAGTATCAATTGAATTCATCCATGCTCTCTACTCCACTTTACAAGTGCTTCTGAGAAATATTGATGACATTGCAAAGCAGAGTAGGCTGCCACAAAGTCACCCTCTTCTGGCTCAATACAAAGCAGCCAATCAGTACATTTTGAACCTGGTTTCCCATCAGTTGAGCACCCACTTCAGAGCAGTTTATCTGGGTTCTGTCCCCTCAACTTATCTATGGGAATGTCATCTGTATGTGAAACAGTTCTATCAAGAAAGTGACTGAACACAGCCTGTCATGCTGTCAGGAAAGAAAATTAGACTTGCAATCGTTTGTCTTGGGAACATTCATTTTGTCTGTTATTCATTCCCATATTTATTTTCTTAGTATTTTCAAACAGTCTTTGTTCCAGTACTTTTCTGAGAATTGAAATTATAGTCACAGCTAATAATGTCAGTGTCCTCCTCTTTCTCTAGTTTTAAAGCTATGCACTGTCATTACCTGTTACAGTCCCCAGCCTTCCCAAGACAAGGACAGACAGTCCTGAAGGTGTAACTCTGTGCTGGCCTCAGCCAGTCCTCCAGGTTCAGGTCAGGTTCAGACAAACTGAAATCTCTGCCTTAGCTAAATATTTTCTGTTTTAGTCTGTCCTCAGCTCTTACTTCTTTACTGCTGAGTCTGCTGGTCTTTCTGGTAAAGAGTGAACCATAACAAGCACCAAACATTTTAGCTTTGTCAGCACCATCCAGCTTTTCCTTCCTAATCCCATGATGGATTACAGCTTCTCTCTGAATCTTACTAGCACTGCCCTTGTAGAAGACTGCTCAGTACTCTTGTCTCAGTTCATGCCTGGCCATTTTCAATTCATCTCTAATTTTTCATGATTTTTCCTCACACCTATTCTTAGTAGCCTGACCATGTTGGCACCTGTTATATATTCCCTTTTATAGTAAAGACTTAGGTGCTCTGTTTGTTACAATTTCCAGCCTCCCACACTGACATAACTTGAACCTGTATTTTCAACATATTTGTCTTATAGGACTACTAAATCTCAATAATTTTTTTTTTCACTTTAAACACTTTTTTTATGGCACCTTTTCTGTATATCTTCCAAACATACTCAAAAGCCTTCTCAAAGCCTGCTGGTTTTGCAGTATTGTTCTACCACTCCCATAAGTGAGCCTTTTGTCAGTCATCATCACCCAAAATGGTACTGTATTGCTGTTCTTTCATAGTTCCTCCCTCTAAACTGCAATCACATGTGAAAAAAGCACTCTCTTCCAGTACTTTTCCCATATTTTGCATAAAGTAGTTCTCAGACATAAAATATAGTTAATGATGCTGTAACCTTTACCCCAATATACTTCAGTCAATTGCTTCTTACCCCTCCAATATCACTCTACACCCACACCACATAAAAATCTCTCAACTGACTTTAGGATAGTTCCAAAAACATATTAACACAAAACAGCCAAACTAGCCTTGTGATAATTTTATTTATACATACCTACTGATCCAAATTTTTCTGGTGAGCCAGAGTATAAAATGGAAGTTAAAACTGACACTATCACAAATCTGTCCATCTCACATAAGCACTAGAGGACTGTACATGTATTTCCTCCCTTTCTGATGTGGTTAGAGATTTTAAAGTTGTGTCTTCTGATTGACTGTGCCTCTAAAGCATAAGACAGTTGGAAACAGGCCTGATGCTGTAAAGTGAGCACTCATTTGCAAACCTCAGTACAGTTGAAGCAGATTGTGCTTTTTTAGGAGTGGTAGATAAACAGACATCAAATACAGCCTGAGAACGGCTCTGGTGTGCTTCTGAAAAAGAAGCAAATTGAGGTCTTCTACCTCTCCACAGATGAGGAATTAAAAGTTTCAAAACTAGAAATTGCAAATTCATATGTTCTGGTAAGACTTCAAGGGATATATTCATTTGGACATTTTTCTTCAGCATAAAAAGGAGTGGTTTTTTTCTAACAAGGAGAAATATATTTTTCTGTTTATGTGTTTTCATACTAAAACAAAACCAAAACAACATGAAAACCAGCCTGCCACTTCTGTTTTCCATTAGTACTGGTCTGCATGTGTGCTAAAATTTACCATCTAACTAAAACACCACACATTATCTCAAAAAAAAAAAAAAATCAGTGTAGTTGTCAGGATCAATGAGCTTTGTGACACTATTACAAAAGCAAACCAAAAAGAATTAAACTGATTTCATGTCACATTGTTCAGATTTGCAAGATGACCTATTCATGACTCGCTTGCACCACATTTTTTTTTACATAACTGATTTCATGTCCTTGTGTTAGTTATATTTAGTTTTCATGTCTTCATTTTCTGAACAATCTTAAAAAAAGGCCCCTTGGTTTGTAGTTACTCCTCTTTGGACCATAGAAAAAGAGGTAGGCTGAGCAAAATACCAATGCCCTGCAAGATGTTAGTTTGTCTAAATAACCGACCCTTTTATCTGAATATTGCAGCAATGGTTTGTTCATGTTCCCTCACAAAATTAGAAAATTACGTCTCTAAGAGTGCCCAGTACAGTAGCTGTTCATTCCCAGGAGGCAGGTAGTCCAGCATCACTGGAAGCTGAGCAGAAAAGGCCTGTCCATACCTCAGAAGCTCTGCTGATAAACCAAAGCATTCAACAGCTTTGCCAGCTGCCTCAGAAACAGAGTGAAGGGGCAGCTCCTCCCTGGAAGGCACCAGCCAGGCTGACTGTGGCATATGAGTAACATGTGGCAGACTTGTCCTCAGCACTACCATCTGGCATCATGCAGCAGCAGGGGAATTTAGGCAAGTAATGAATGAAAACTTCCTTTAAAGTTTCCTGTAATGCTTTTTTCTTCTCTAGCCAAAGTAAGTTTATTAACTCCAGGAAACTGGCTGGGCACCAATTGGGAAACTATCCTGTCACCTAACTTGTGTCCTCCCTGCACAGTCAACTGCATGCAGAAAACTTCTCCATTTCATGATTTAAACTTTGACTCTGGAAAGATTTCTGTCTACTCAGATGCTGACATTGCATCTGGAACTAAGAGGTAAACAGAGTGTAGCACAGCTGTGAGGACCCACAGGAACAGATTTTCTGAAATACCTACACCATGATCCTTTTAGTGGTCCTGGTGGTTACCTTTTGTCCTAGGAAGTACTGCACTTTATTGCTGGATAAATTTATCTCTTCGCAATAGCCCATCATATTAGGAGAGCATCACCCTCTTTCTTGGCAATGGCAGTACTAAACTCTGCTATACTTACATTGACTACACATTCTTCAAAATTTCACATGCAAAAATTGCCTTCTCTTAATACAACAACTCTAATTCCTACACATTAGAATTTATGTCATTTAGAGAGCTGTTATTTTTTGACAGTGTTAGTTTAACTCTAGATTTGAAGCTTGTTGGCAATTCAGTAATTTTGCTATTTGTTTATTACAAATAATTGGATTCAGAGATTTCATTCAACAAAACATATTAAAATGAAAGAGGGTAAATTTAGATTAGATTAGACTAAATATATCTGGAATAAATTCTTTATTGTGATGCTAGTGAAGCACTGGCACATACAGAGCAAATGTGGATGCCCCATCCCTGTAAGTGTTCAAGGCCAGACTGGATGAGTCTCTGAGCAACCTGCTCTGGTGGAGGTGTGCCTGACCATGACAGTGGTTTTGGGACTAGATGGTCATTAAGGCTCCTTCCAATCCAAACCATTCTGTGATTCTCTTTGCTCATTTTTTACTGACCGCACAATGCAGCAAGACGATATTTTTTTCAGCATTTCAAATATAAATTCACATTCAAAACTGTCTAGAACTAGACATAATAATTTGCCATGCACACACCTATGCTGCAGTGCCAACAAGGGGCCAATTTGCTTCCTTCCCCCTTCACAGCATATGGCTTATGCCATATTCAGGGGAAAACAAACAAACAAATAAATAAACAAAAAACAAACAAACCAAAACAAAACAAACAAAAACCAAAACAACAAAACAAAAACAAATAAACAAAACAAAAAAATTATAGAAAGAAATATCATTGTAGGTTGCAGAAATAAGGAAAACTTGGTTTTGATTTGAGCTTGTTTGTTCTCTGAAGTCTGCTCCTCCTGAAACTGAATGCCAGAATGGGTACAGAAAGTGCTCCCCAGCTGGCCTGGACAATCTGCCAGCTCACTCCCCTCTGAAGGTCATGCTGACACTCTGTCCCACAGCTACTCTGTTCCTTCTTGCCTCCAATCCGTGGAGTACCAGCAATGTGTGTGTGAATGCACAGCATGAAGGATTGTCATTTGAGCACTATCTGAAATTGCCGAGTTCCTTCAAACACTCAAATAGAAGAAATGAAGCTGTTTGGCTGCAGATCGCAGTGTTTAGTAAATAGAAAAAACTTTTGCATAACCATCTCCTTATCACAAAGTGGAGTTAGTGGTCTGTAAATGATACTTTGATTCAGAGGTCTTATGCCTGCAGATAGCAGTGTTTTAAGGGCTTAAAACTATTTGCTTTCTTTAAATAATATTCCAAATCAAAGGAAAACTAGGATCATAACTCTAAAATACTCTGTCTCAATGCAGAGAGAAAAATTTGCTCTTACTATGGCATAATCCCAGTTCAACCAAGTATTTGGCAGCAGTCAGTGCAGTTTACTACATGGAGCTGCAGTTCATCACATGCCTATGACTATCACAAGCAGGGAAGGCACAAGTGTCTTTGCATAGATATGGGCATTTTCATGCCAAAAACTCAGTTTGCAACTGGGAATACTCAAGAGTGATGTTGTGAACTCAGTGCTCTCCCCATTTCACTGCAGCTCTAGATATGGGGCACCCACAAGAACCAGGGCAGACATTTCCAGGCTTGCAGAATGATAAGCCAAGAAATGGTATGGCAAGTGCTGATTTAAAGTCACATATCTAAGGTGTTCCTGTGGGTCTCTCTTTGATCATCAGGTTAAGGGAAACACTATGAAATCAGTGTCACAGAACACAGATGTCTCGCAGGCAAAAAAGAACGCATACATTACAGACATTTTTTTACAAATGCTGTAAGCTAATAAAATACTACTCAGACTTACACTTCACAGCAAAATACCCAAGCTTTTTTCCCAAGTTGGCACTCTACAAGAAAGAAAGATTTTGACAGGTGCAGACACATGTCAAAGGCACAAGCCCTGCTCTTACAGATGGATTGCAGAGAAATACGTCTATTGTTAAACATTAGAAAACTAAAAGAACATTTAATCATGCTCTGACAGCTTTTTGCCCCAAGGCTTTTACCCTGCATCCATGTTCTGTAATAATTCCTGAACTCATACATTGGCTTACAGCAGGTGACTTCAGAGGTCTCAAGCAGTACAATTGCTTTAATTGTAGGGCAATCTCTCTAGTTTAATAATAAGGAACATGTTAATACTACTCTTTGACAGAGAAGACTTACAGTAGCAATGCAAGCACACACTCATAATTGTGTTCAATTACTGCATAAATAGTTCCTTAACAGCTTGATCCAAAATTTGTGCTAAACCATCAGCTATTTTTCATCTTTATAAATAAATTAGATCTAGAAATCTTTTGGGAGTTAATATTTATTGGCAGCAATACTTCCAATAGCTTTCTACTACAAAATTTAGTCACTTTAGAGATGATCAAAGAGTTTTGTCAAAACTGATCTTCCCAAACTGTTAGATTGCTTAGATCTTTGAACACTTTTAAAAACCTGGATCTTCATCTGACTTTAGACATCATGAGTTTGAATCTTTGTCTTTTCCTTATAAATCCTTCCCTTACAATTCCATAGATTAGCTAGATTAGCTTTTATTCTGAGAACTTGTTTTGGAAATTGAGTACATCATTTCAAGAACAAGGAAATCCCCACTTGAAAGAAAAGGAAGAGGACAAAAACAAATAAACAAACAAACAAACAAACAAACAAAAAATCTTCCACATGGGTTAAGTGAGTATTCATGAGCATTAAAAACCAAAAAAGAAAATAAGTATGTTTTCTGTGTTTTTATCTAGAGGGTAAAAATACTTCTGCTTCCATATGCAAAGATGTATTAAGAAATATTTGTGTCACCATAAATTACCTACAGTTCCTAATATAAAGCAGGTAGTCAAATATGCCACGATACATACAAGCCATGAAAGTACCTTGCAAACATAATAAAAATTAATATGCACTTGCAGAGTCAGTCTTCAGGTTTCATTCATACTCCTCTGCACAGTACATGAACGGTGATTTTAGGCATGGTATTAGGAAAAGAAACCCTGCACCTGTAAATTTCATGGTCTAGATTCAAATCAATCACAAGTGTGAGTGGCTCTAAGCTTCCAAAGATTTGATTCCAAACTTTTGTATTTACATGACCCTTGTTTACTTCAGCAGATGTCAGGTAGTAGGCGCCCCACATTTACAAAAGAGTGTTTTTTTCTGTCACCTGTTTGTCAGAAATCCTTGCAGGTATCAGGGCAATGGATTAGTTTGGTGTTTTGCCTTCCCTAAATGCACATTCAGTCAGAGACAGTCAAGTGAGAGATTTCCCCAACATCCTTTCTTTCCCTCAGCCCCACCGGAATTTTTTTTTCAGCACCCCCTGCTGCTCTGAATCAGATATAACACTTCCCTAGGATTTCCCCTCCTAGCCGTGAATTCCAGAGCAGCCTTTTATGGGAAGGGTTCAGTGGGAATTTCTGACCAGATGGGAAGCCAGAGTGGGCTACAGCAGGCAGCTGCTGCTCCTTGTGTCTGCAGGTATCGGGTTGCAGCTCCTGCCAGTCACATCGTGCTTTTCCCCACTTCCTTCTACTTCAAACAGGGCCATTGAGTGTTTCACAAGCAACATCAAAGGTGGCAGGTGAGTCCAAGCCACTGTCTTCGGTAACCTCCTTTGAATGCTTCTAGGTCTATATCTCCAAAAAGCACTCCTTTTCAACAGCATGCAAGGAAAATTTTGCATTTACCTTTGGAGTCTAAATATTCCTGCTACCTTCTTTTCTAGGTGGTTTTTTTGTTGGTGGTGGTTGTTTCGGTGTTTTGTTGCTTTTTTGTTTGTTTGTTTGTTTGTTTGTTTGTTTGTCTGAGGGAAACAATTAACAATTGTTTAATTAACAATTAACAATTATTTCCTCATGCTGGTCAGGCAGTCAGATCTAAGCTTGGAGTGCTCCCAGGGAAATCAGTGCAAGCTCTAGGACTGAGGACTTCAGTGGGAACAACTCCAGTCTTGTCATTAATGGACTGGTCTGTAACCACTTGCATTCCTTACTTAACACCACTGACTATTAGAGGAAAAAGTCGTGCATGAAGAGACTGGAGAAAGATGCCAGCTGACTTCAAAGCAATTACAACAGTGTGCCTAATTCAGGTGCTTCTCTTGAGTTGCACAAGCAACTCATAACAATCTGACCCTCTACATCCTGTGGAGAATCAGAAGTCTTTGCTTGAGAGGCCAAACAGGAATGGAAATGTGCCCAAATGTCTCTGTTTAGAGAGGCCCTGGAGAGTTGTTGACCTAGTGCACATGACTCCAAAAGCTGCCCTGCTGCCTCTGCCTCCTCCACACAGGAAATGATGCATGGCTGAACAGGTTTGTAAAAACAGAGATGGTGCGTACACTTCAAGTGCAGAATATGACTGTGCAAATGACATTTTCCATACCCATCTTGTCACTTGGTTGGGGATCCACACAGCTAGTGAGGCAAGAGACTTGGTCTTCATTCAGGGCAGAAGAAGAATGCCATGACCCTGTTAGGTTTGTATTCTCTATGACATGGCACCACTAAAATGGATGTACAGTGCCACCACTATACGGGGAATTTTTAAAAAGTTATTTTGACCTTACAGCTTGGCTAGTGATAAAAGCACGGTCTCCTTGAGTGACAGCCAACAAACGATTGCTGCTCCCATCATGCCATGAGCAGAGAAGCAGCCAGCAGCACATGAGTTGGTGCAACACAGCATAGGACTGGCAAAGAGTATGACAGTCACCACTGTTCTTGTCCTGTCTTGGCAAAGCTCTGTATTTACCTTACTGATATCCACATTTCTGTGGAACCACTCCCTTCTTGCCATCATAAAAGGCCTGAGATGAGGTATCACTTGCCATGAAAGGGAAACCTAGTGAAATCCTTTCAGAAATACGTGCTATTTCTTTCATAGCTGAGTCCAAGTTAATCAGAAGGAGGAAATGCCTTTCCATCTTCATCAAAATTATTAAAATTCATTTAGGCACCTTCAAGACGAGTGAAATCTAGCCCTGATACTTCAGTATAGAGAAATCTTATTGTCAGCAAAGACCCCTCAAAGGAAAATTGAGTTGAGTGCTGAAAGTAGCAGCGTGTTTCCATGTGGCCCAAAGGAGCTGTTATTTTTATGTTTTGTAATGCTTCTTTAGGAGTCCTGGGAGGCACCATATACCTGCAGCTCATTTTGCACAGGGAAAAGGCATGAATCAATCATGAAATGGCAGGTGAAATATATCTAATTCATTGAAACAAAAGTAACTTTTGACCTAGTGTAACAAGTATTTTAATGAAAAATCTGTATGTTTGGAAGCTCATAAAATGGAATATTTCATAACAAGCTAAGTGTAAAAATACATCAGGACATTCATAAATGAATAAGTAGCAGTATGTTCCCAAATCAAATGTCAACAATAACCATCTGTGTGCTGTTCACAAGGCAGTGAATCCCTTGGAAGTTATCGGTAGAAGTAATTTAAGCACAGCAGCAGGAGAAGAGAGCACTGTGTCACCTCAGTCCTGTCACAAATAGTCTGGGTGAGTGAGGGAGCAGAGCACCAATGCACCTTGCAAATCCCCAGGCCAGAGTAGAAGACCCCAGTGGCTCCTGGGCAGCCCCTGGGTTTTGCAGTGGGGATATGTGTTGGCCACTGCAGACAGAGCTCCCCTACTGCCACAGTGCCTTCCTCCTGCAAAATTCCATCCTCCTCATGCCCTGTAGTGATGTGCCAGCATGCTGGATGAAGCAGCCATGCCTCTCACCATGGCACGCAAGGAGAACTGCTTCTCTCAGCTGAGACACAAACTAAGTAGACACAGTGATTGCAGCAACCATTTGCACTTGTCTCCTTGCCACCTGTTTCTCTGAAAGTGTCAAATTTGGGAAGTACTGTAAGTAATAAAAATACTGTGTATTACTTTTGTAAGATGTTTTATACTTTATAATCTAGAAGCAAAATGGAAATGTTTACAGAAATCACAGGTCAATGAACACTCAAATGCATGCAGGTTATATGTTGCCTTCTGATGCCCTGTACTTGTCTCACTTCCTATACCAATATACCTCTTTTATTCACAGCTTCTCGAAAACAAACCTCAGACTCCCACAGCATCTGGCCTCACACATGCTCTTGTGTTTACCTAACAAGGATGCACCAAAGTTATGAATATGTCCCTTTTGCCCCAGTCATTTAAAGAGTACTCATCACCTCTTTTTTTTTTTTTCAGTTGAAAAATGAACAAAAGAAATTAACAAAAGAAGATATAAAAACTCTATAGTTTCTACATGCAACTGAGAACCAGTAATATCAAGTTTTTCACTGCTATAGTATGAGGAAGAAAACTAACTGTTCTTTCAATGTTTAATCTAGGGACCATGTTATAGGGCCATGGGGCCAAGAGTGTTCCCCACAACAAGGCACCAAGACAAGTCAGGCCCTGTCAGTGGAAACACTTGTGATAGATACTTCAGACTTAGATCCTGCTGCAGTGAAGCTTGGGCTTCTTTTCTGTTTCTTTTTTCCCCTCCTCTATTCAGAATTTCTTCCCTTCTTTAATAATGTAATGATCTTTATGATCCTGAATATGGCTGAGCCATTATCTTCATTTCTCTGGCACTGAGAACATGCAGTTACCCCCCTATTTGGCAAAGCTAGGATGGTCCTGAAAGGGCAAAGATTTATTCTGAGGAGATGAGGTGGTACGTCTTTGGAAACATTCTTTACTTTGATACCCACATGTCTTAAAAAAAAAAAAAAAAAACCAAAAAAAAAAAAAAAACCCAAAAAAAAAAAAAAAAAAAAAAAAAAAAAAAAAAAAAAAAAAAAAAAAAAAAAAAAACACAAAAAACTTTAATCTGTCTTTTTCACATCAGTAATGCATAACACTACCATGAGTTAAACATTCATGGTGATGAGTTAGATACCTTTGTCTGGCTGCCCCATTTTCACTTTTTTAAAAGTAAATATCCAGTCATTAAACCAAGACTAAAAAAGAAAACAATTATGAAAATGTTAATTTCAGATGTGTACCAAGGAAACAATTTCCCCATTGTGTCTCTGCAACACTGATCAGAATTTATTTGTGTGGTAGCTTGTAAAGCAGAAATTATCCCTTTCATAGCAATGGGGCCCATTGATAGTGGTTGCACCAAAAGAAAAAGTTATGTATATTCTTGGCTCTTTTAACATGTGGCTAAAAGAAATGCCATTACTATGGAAGAACAGTAGTAACATTTGAAACTGGAACAAATAGCCTGATTTGCAAAGTCACTTCATACTTCTTTGTGTTCTTCACTGAAATTAGAGATTTTTGATCCCTTGGAAAGCCAAGCACACTGCTGGAAATTACATGGTTATTATAAATCTATACCTATGCTTTATACACTCACTCTTTCCTGCTGTTAACGCATTGTTTTGTCAGAAGATAAAAGGGAGCATGTATACTTTAGGATGAGTCACAAACTGTGGCCCTTCTTCCACAAAACTTAGGCCTCTGTGTTCTCATACACAAAATGAGAAGTTCAGGTGAACCAATCAACTTAACAAGTTATAAAGGACATGATATACTTCATGTACTTCATGCAGGAGAGATGACATCAGCTAGGTTGAGTAAATTTGTATTTCGATGCAACTAACAGACAAAAGTATCCCTTTGCCCTGTTTTTAAACTGATAGTGTACTGTTTGTTTCCTTCTCTAAAAGAGTAATGAATCAGAACCCCCTTCCTTATAAAAACCAATGTACTTTTGAATCAAATGCTTTTCTTATTTGCCACCATTGTCTGTAGGGCAGGATGGCCATTTTCTTCAGGAGTCTCTTAATCATGAACTAGTATCAGCAATCTCATTTCTAGCCACTAGAAAACAAATGTGAACTAAAGCAGGTCTCTTTTTCATCTCCTTTCATCTCTGTCAGCCCTCAGGAATGACGGGGACAGTCATTTGCATGTGACAGAGTGATAGAAAGGCCTGGAGGATAATAAAGAATAGTAAAGAATCATACACAACAAAAGTAACATGCTGCACACACTTTGTCTGGGGCACATGATTAAAGCATTATGTACTGTATTTGCTGAAGAACACGGGATCTCTCACGTGTAGCAGAAAGGCTTAATTTTATTAAGATTACCCTGATAATGTACATTTAGCAGTTATCTTTCATGGATTCACACTTAATTGTGCAATCTGTAATTTTTGTGTTTCTTCTGTAAACACACACAAGTTACTGCTGCACAGCATCAACAGGAGCACTGCATCTTCATCCTGGCAATGAGCCATGGTTAGATACAGTCTAAAGGCAGGTGGAATTTACTACCCCATTCAGATAAGACATGTACTGGGAGGAAAATAATTGTATGTATCACACTACATTTATGAAATTCTCATTTTGTCAGCTTTTCCTTTGTCATAATTAAAGGGTAATAAGAAAAGTCTTGGTGATGAGTGATACACACTGTAGAAGAAAAATACATATAAGATGTCACAGAGGTTTCTCACTTCTGTTTCAAAACTAACCATTAATTTTTCTCTCATGGTGCTTCTCATCACCTCTATCACTGGGTAAGATACCTTGCCGATTTTTATGTTATAATCCATTTTAACTTTATAATGTTTTGCCTATCCTCATGAAGTTTTGCAGGATTTGGTGTATGTGTTAATTCACAGAAGAAATCACTGCTGCCAGGTGTTTTCTCCCATCATTCCTCCCAAAATGACTGTGTTGGCTTTTGTGATATTCAAGTTTGATGCAACTCATCTGAGGAGAACCAAAGTAATCTTACTCATAAGTATGGGTTGTAAGGTCTTTCATAAATCCATTCCTATCAGGCAATGGGCACTCCACAGAGGGGTTCCCTCATTCTGTTGGCTTCAGAAAGATAAATATTTTTTTTATACTGCTAGGGAACAAACATTGAAAAGTTGCATTCTCATGGGGGAAAAAAAAAAAAAAAAGAAAGAAAAAAGATAAAAAGGTATACCTAGATTAAAAAAGGTCAAAATTTTCTCAGCTGTGAAGGTACATTCTTTTGTATTTGAAAGTATTTCATTTTAATAAAGTATTTCATTGTTATGAATTATTGCACTGAAAGAACTTTCTTAGGTTTGAACGTATTTTATCATTGCAAATTGGTTCTAAGTGTCAAAACTAACTGCACCTGTGGCAAACCCACATTCATTATGTGTCAACCTTAATGCACTTGTGCATAAAAAATACAGTACAACCATTATCTAAGCTCAAGTGCATACACAGTGAAATGCTATTTTTTTGTGTTTCTGTGTAAACAAGGATTTGTGACACTTTCAAACTCTAGAAGGTACTTTGCACACTCTGGATGGATCTCGTTACAGAAACACAGCCACCAAATAATTTTTAAGGTTTTGGGTGCTCTCTGAGTCATCTGAATAGGCTGACAGATGGTGAAAGACCTCTGTGCCCTCCTGGAAGCAACTAGGAGGCCCCCAGACAAGGCTCATTAGCATGTCAGATAGCAAAGAATGACTGAAGGGATTGAAATCCCAACCTCCCATATCCACTCATCAGAATCCAGCACTCTTGCAACTGGCTTTTTCTTTTTTGACCTCTGATGCCCCCAGTGCATGAGGCCAGAACCGAAGAACAGAGAATCTGCACTCCACATTGTGGAGTGGGCTTGCAAAAGTAACCATTCATGAGCTAGATAGTTTTCTGATCACACTCTAATTACAGGGAAATTAGTCCTGGAAGCCTAGATTATGTAAACAGGTTTTTCTAATTAATCCTCTCTCTCTTACAGAGCTAAAGCTCCAGATAAGCCCTGAAATTTCATTTTGCCTGTTACACAACTCAGGATAAAATCCATTAAATTTATCCCATTATGACTATTAAAGTTAAACTCTGAGGATGAACAGGTTTAAATCCCTGAGAGTGAATCAGGGAACCTGGTCCCTCTGAAGTTTCTTGACTGCCAAATAGAAAGATAATACATCCCTCTTCTCTGTACAGTAACAGGCCAGCCAAAACTGTAAGATGTCTTTTCTTGCATGAAAGTATCAAGGAATAAAATGAAAGAGGACACATTTTGACAGCATAGAGAAGGACTGAGACATAATTGCTCATATGGGTTGAAAAAACAGAGAGTTTAAGAGCGCCATCTTTTCTTCGTTAAGTATATGTGTACTGTATGGCATGGAAGCATATTTAGAACTCCTACAAAAGCAAGAAAATATGTCAAATTTTAGCTGCCAGCATGTTACTGAGGGTTTTCAGAAAAACCTTGTTACTACTGTCAGTATTTTGGCATTAAGGACTTGGATTCCCTAAAGCTGGGCCATACTACAGACACAAAAATATACCCCTGCTCATTAAGGAGCCCTACACTATAAA
The DNA here is from genome assembly GCA_013399695.1 of Formicarius rufipectus. Lineage (NCBI taxonomy): Eukaryota > Metazoa > Chordata > Aves > Passeriformes > Formicariidae > Formicarius > Formicarius rufipectus. Next base: position 275,381 of record VXAU01001440.1, on the reverse strand, counting down.
CATGTATACTCAGATCCAGCCTGTTGGGGCATAGACAGGCATATGCAGAAGCAAAACCCTGATCCATGGAACATGGATCACTTGGAACCATGGAACACTGATGTACCATGAATTCTCAGCAGACTTTAACACAAAACACTGAACATGCACTGAGGTTCTCACTGTTGCAGGCAGCTAACCTGCTTACAACTCCCTTAAACACCTTTAGAGGGATGAATCTTACCACCATAAGTACTCTGTAATAACATGTAAAATAAGCTTACTAAAACAACCTCTGGCCCAGAGGAACTATATAAACTGTATACTGAATTCAGACATCTGTACATCCATAAATGTCTGTTTTGGAACAGGCAGAGGTCACCAGTATCGAGGCCATGCTGCTGAGAACGCAGCTGCGCTGGGCAGGGCACGTCTCCAGGATGGAGGATCACCGCCTCCCTGAGATTGTGCTCTACGGTGACCTCGCCACTGGCTGCCGCAAGAGAGGAGCCCCGAAGAGGAGATACAGGGACTGCCTGAAACAACACCTCAGCCTTGGCCATATTGACCACCGTCAGTGGTCCACTCTGGCCTCCAATCGGGAGACGTAGAGACACACAATCTGTAACGCTGCTGTCTCCTTTGAAACAGCACACAGAATCAGCCTGGAGAAAATACAAAGCAGAAAGAACCGTGCCTTGACAGTGCCACCTACAGAGACTTTCTGCAGTGCCTTTTGCAACCGGACTTGCCTTTCTCGCATTGGCCTTGTCGGCCATCAGCGCACTTGCAGCAAGCGTGGATAAAACCCTCCCAAATCTTCATTTGCAAAGTCTACCCATGATGATGACATCCATAAATGCCTTAAAATCAGCCTTAGAGAGAGTTAATGTAGACAGTCCAAGTCTACAAACATTTGGGCAAACAAAACATAAGTTCATGGTTCAGCCTGAGTCACCCAATATGAAACATGCTCAATGTCACAACAGAAAGGCGACCCTCAACCATAGCGGCTCCTTGGAGCACTTTGACTCCAAGAGGAGTTGCTTCTGTTTTCCCCTTAGATATCTGAGAAGGCATTTCTAGTTTTGCCCAGAATGGGCACACTGAACTCCATAAAGCACAGATGAGCGAGATACATGTTAGTCATTTCAAGTGTTAGTTAACAGGGCTGGAAAGGCTTTCAGTAAGTCTGCAAGGTAACACGACAGGAACGTGGTGGTCATTACAGCACAGCACAGGAGTGTGTAAACTGCTAAATACATTATATCCGTTACATGTCTTGTGTGTGTGCACATTCAGGAAGGCACAGGAGAAAGGAAAGCAGACAGCCATTAGGTAGGTTTACAATAACAAACGTATTTTCATATTTCCCTTCTCAGATTTCAGCTATCTAATTTCCTACAGTCAGATTTTTACTGCCATAGAAACTGCAATTTCATGCAAAACTTGCATCACTGTTTGGCAAGGTATAGTTTTTTGATGCACTCTGCTGTGGTTAATCACTGCATCTGAAATTCAGTTCTTCCTCCTTAGCCTTCTGCAGGAAGGTGTTAGAGAAATCCATCATTTATGTAACCATCTGTCATTAGATATCTGATGACACACTAGTAGCAAAAACATTGCTCTCTGATTGAGTCATCTTCATTGGATGCTATGGCTATTTATTCGTGTTTTATTAAAACAAGTAAGTCATTAAATCCATGGCAATGTTATAGTAGATGAACAGAAGATGCTTAAGTTGCTCTTTAGATTCAGAACCTGTTTGTATGAGGGCACAATGGAGTCACCTATGTTAAGTTATCCAGAGTTGGCAAATGCACATGAAAACTGCACTTTCCTGCACTTCCAAGGCCTCACTATTTGAAGGGGAATTTAATCACAGAGCAGAGAAACACTATTTCCAGAGACACCTTCACTCAAATTCACAGACAAAAGACTGAGGAATTTGAATGGGTTGTATCTAGCTGATATACATACTTGACCTCATCTACTCTGGTGCTGTACTGACTTTTTAGCACAGATGAGAGGGCAGCAACAACTGCTTCAGTGTAACCCTAGCCTATAAGTGAAACTATAGCCTGGGTCTCTCTGCCAGCAAATAGAACCTGGCATCTTTTCCTGGAAGTTCTTTATGATTAGAAGGATAGAACCCATGCTACAGTTTTCTATGTCTCAGTCACATTTGACTAGGACTGTATCTTTAGGAAACAAGTATTTTTTTATAATAGTACTTGTTCCACAAGCATCTTTTATAAGAAATGGAAAATTGGTTCAGCTCAGCTAGCTGGTTGGAAAACACTTTAGCATCATCACAAAGCAACAATACACAGGCAGTATCACAAATCTATATATTGCTTTTAGTTTTCTTAAGTCCCACAAGGTTTTTTAGTCATACGGATCTTCTCAATTAATGAAAATCAAACCAAAATGAATACATAAAAAACAAGGGAATATATCATAAAATAATCTTTACCTTTCCCTCCCCCCACTATCATTTTAATATCTATCACACTGATTTTGTTTGTACACTCTCATTTCCATGATGCTTCCTAGAGGCAGAAGCCATATAGGACAGGAGCTTATTAATTGGCCAGTAAGACGTTTCTGGTTATAATTGTTCTGAACACATGTGCATGCAGCAGCTCAAACAGCAGCCATAGTAGGATGTGTGACATCTCCCACACTCAACATGGCAAGTGAAAAATACCTTCCCTGACCTCACAAGTTTGAAATTATTTATTTAAGTCAGAACATAAACAGATATAATGATGGCCCAGTCTCACTTTGCTCTCATGCCAGCTACGTGAAGTCTTTAGTCTTCAGACAGGGAGGGAAGCAGCATTTCGGGCTGCACTGCAAGCGCAGGGGCACAAGGGCAAAAGTAGCAGTGCTCCTGTGGTGATGCTGATCCTGCACTGCAGGTTGGAGGCACCATAGGCACTTTCAGTCTGCTGAGATCACCATAAAGAACAGAACCCTCATGCAGGCTGGCCTTCTGCACCAGCCACACCTCATAGAGAGAGTTCTGTTGGCACTTGCAGCAGTGCAAATAGGGAAACATTCTTCCAAATGCTGAGTATTTAGTGTCCCTCAATCTCTTAATTTTTTTATATTAATATTACCTGTGTGGATAGGGGAGATCTCAGTAGAAGAGTGTTGTGGTAAATAATTTCCTGCACTTAACTGCACTGACACACTACACCAGGCTAAGATGATTTTGCAACTATTTCCACAGGAAGAGTAGAAGATTTAAGATTTTTGCATGTATTTTAACAACTCCAGTTTGCAGCAGAGGCTATTCATTTAAGCTGTTGATCTAGGGGAGCTGTGTGGTTACAGTACTCTAGTAGCTCGACACAGCCACACACTCTACCTGATACCGGCTGCAGAGCAGGTGGTGAACGCTACTTAGAAAGGTGTGGAGAACAGCTAGGAGTGGTGATGTTTTAAATTATCTTAGCTAGAGCTACATGGGCTTCTCTACCTTAAAAACTGATGAAACACCTGAAAGCTAGTCCACTGCATTTAAATACCTTATCAAGAATCACGCAGAGGCACTACGAGTGAAATGTTCAGAAGTGGTTGGCACTGATTTAAACATTCAACAAAGAGATGTCAGAAGTTCCATTTTATTTCAGTGGTCCTCAGATTAGTATGAGGAATTTTTTTTAAAAGTCAGCTATAATCTTATGAAATAGTTTCTGGCAGAAATATGAACTAAACCTAGAACTCAAAGGAGTGAAAAGATCAGTAGACTCATAAAGACCTTTAAAAAAGATTCATAATGTTTGCTTGTTTCTTTCGGTTGTTTTCAATCTATCTCTTAATTTTTACTTCTTATTTTTGAGTTTAAAGTGTACTAACTTCAACAGTTGAAGAAATAATATTTTTAAATGGCTTATGCAATGATTGCAAGGCTTCTTGACACACTTAAAATTTCTTGGAACTCTTGAAAGGCAAATTTTCAATCAGTTTTTTCTTTTGTTTCCATCAGGTAACTTTTCTTGTTCAACCAATATGTTTCTTTTCTATTTAAAACAAATCTTCGTGGGGTTGAACAAGTTAACAAAATTGTACATTTTTAACTGATACACTGTTTATAAAAGATGTACTTTGTTGATAGTTGCATGAAAAGTCCCAACTATGAATCACAAGTGATCAGTGCCTAAGAGACTAGCTGTCAGTCAGGGGCTGAAGAGAGAATACATAGTTATTAACATCTGTTTCATTTTACCTTCTATTAATAAGCTCTGCAATTCTCCTTGTGCTGGAGACACAGTGAAGCCCGTATTCCATCACAATTATCTTAGAACTTTATCGGGATTTAGAGTTTTTTTGTTTTGTTTTGTTTTAATAAGTAAAAAAAACTGCTGTAGTAAAATTTATGATGCTATTCAGTTTCTTTATGCCCTGTGTTATTGACAGAAAACTAGAGTGTATCCTTTGTATTTGTTGCATGTCATCTATACACAAGAACGTCACTACAATGTTAATATTTATTGCTCTGCAGGAACAGTTTGTTTAGTTAAGCTGATCTACTTTAAATGCAGCTCCTGTTTTATATGTGGTTACAATTTTGTAAATAACATTGCCACTGTTACGTAATTGTGCATGATTTAATTTCTATGCACAAACACAACCATCAGTGAAGTTTTGCTTTCAGTTCCACCACCACCTTTCTTGTTGCATTATAGTAGCCTACAGTCTTCTTTCATCTCTTTCACAATTCAACTTAAAATTTTTAGCATTATTCACCTTCACAATTGTCCCTATCCACTAATACTACATCAGAAAACAAAACAAACTAGTGACAGTGCCCTCCCTTGGATATTCAATGTAGTTTCAGCACAAATAGATTTATCTCTGAAAATCTAGCATAATAATGAACCAATCATTAAAATACTGCAAGGAACAATAATATTACCAAAAAGCACCAGAACTGTATTTTGATCATGCACCCATGAAAAGTTTGTGCAGGTAAGAGAGTCTATACAAAATTAACCTTACCTCTAGAGCAAAAAGTCCTGGAAAAAAAAGGACTCACTGAAGACCAGGGTATTGGATCAGCTCTTGGCACATTCCCCATAGCTACACACACTCCTTTCTGATCAGCTACATTCCCACCTCATCCCGTAGCCCAGCTCTGATCTTTTTGTGGTTGAATTGCACTCACACTGTACCGGGACACAACTGACCACATATGAGCAGCCTTGTCTTTGACAACTACTTTGGCTGGCTCTCCCTGCAAGGCCTCACATGGTTGGTATGTTAGAACAGCAAAGGATGGCTCACCACCGTGCTTCATGCCAAGCTCATGCTGAGTGACATCTCTGCTGTCATCGAGGGCCACACGGGAAGGGCAACCTGCAAGCTGAACAGTATGCTCTGCCTCCAGTCAGCACTGTCCTTGGCTCAGACCTGCCAGGGCAATTCTGCTTACCCAGATCTCCTTGGGGTACTGTGCAGTGTCTGTAATAACAAGAGCAGGTTTGTTTGTGGCTCTCTGCCCAAAATGTACAAAATAACAAGAAATTATGGCACAGTCCTGTAGAGCATTTTTTACAGCATGATTCTAGGAACTGCCATGATGAGTCCATACTTTCTGTTAGGAGCGATCTGACAGCAAATATCTCACAATGGAAGATTCAGAGCAGAACCAAAAGCTGAATCAAACAAAGAGCAAGACAAACTGACATTGGAGACAGCTGGGATGAGCCAAGAGGATTTCTTAGCACAAAACCCAGAAGTTTAGCAATCAAAGTGTCGTGTGTGTGTGTCCCCACTCATGAAAACACTGTGATTGATAATACATAGTCATGAGTCAGTCTGCAGTATTAAAGAGACACAGCTCAGGGCTTCATAAAATACTTTGTTATTAACTAATGTAAAACTATGGATTTGTACATATGTATGGTCTTATAGAGTAGCCTAAAATTACTCCACTTGACTGCGGATGAAATGGTGGGATATGCACTACATGAGGAGCCTGAAGAGAGAATGTCTGTTTAAATATATCTGTTAGTGATCCACAGATGAAGAGATAGTTTTACTACTCATCCCAATAAAACATTCACATAGAGCTTCAAGGAGACTTTTGAAGAATCAGGAACTCCCACTATGCATTTTTAAGGCATCCAACATTCAAAAGTTTATCTTGAGAAACATAGTGGAGGTTCGTAACATCTGTCTTTAGACATCTAATTTGTATACCTATGTCAGCAGTTAAAACACCCCAGACAGGCGGTGGAGAAGAGCTGCTTCCTACTTCAACATAGCAGAAGTAGCAGTACTATGTCAGGTCAGAATTTTATGTAGCAGAATATCCTCTTCTCATTTGTGTCAATATTTTATTAAGGATGGCCATGAGTACTAATGAACACAGATATCCCAGATCCTAGCACAGACTCCTTGTGGTGTTTCACAGCTGTTCTTGCTCCAGCAGGAAAGTATACCATTCCCCACCTCTCCATGGTGGATTCTACTTTCATTTTTTTATTTTTCTGTGCTTTCTCTTGTACATCTAGACTGTCTATCTAGTGTGCTTCAAAGCCCTTTGTGAAGGAATTTTGCCAAAAGCCTTTCAGAAATACAGGTAGTCTGTATCAAATGGTCTCTGATAACTAACATGTTTTGGCAAATCACTTCAAAAAACACGTATGTTATTGAGGCAGGACTTCCCTTTAGAAAAGTAACTATTAACTGTAAATACATCATATTTGTCTGTGTTCACTCTTTCCAATTTTTTCTTACCATATCTACCATTATAATGAACATTATAATGTAATGAACATTATTCTCATATATCCATAGCTCCCTGGGACATCAGATGGAATACGTTTTAAAGTCTGGTGTCACATTTACCAGCTATCAAAGCAAAGTAAGCAGTTATGCACCAATGTTAATCGTTCAGACATTTCACCTCTGAATTCCTCTAAAACTCTGAAGTCAATACCATCTGTTTCTAGCACTGTGTTACTGTTCATTTACTCCTCCATAATTTTAATTTTGGGTCAGTCATCTGATGAGCCTCTCACAAAGTAAAGCTCCAAGATGGGAATGTCCCTGGCTTCTGCTCTGAAAAGATTTTATTACTTGTTCTACCACAGCTTTGTCTTACCTAAGTCATCTTTTAATATCTGTATCATCTATTGGCCCTACAAACTCTCTGTCAAGCTGCCTGTTCTTCATGCATTTGAAGGAAGATTTATTACGTTTGTTATCTATTTCTCAATCTTTTTTTTTTTCCCAGATAAGTCATATTTATACATCTAACCTGGCAGAGTTTATCATCCTTTTTCATTTTCTTCATTTGAATAGCACTCTACCCTTTAAAAATATTACCTTTAACGTGGATTAAGTTTTCTCTCCCTACTCTACAAAACTTGGTCTCCTGCCCTCAGTCCTTTTTTAGTAGGTGTAACCTTTGATCTGTGAATTTAATATGGGTCTGCAGGAAGCCTCCACATAGCCTGGGGGGAAAAAAAAAAAAAAAAAAAAAAAAAAAAAAAAAAAAAATGGAAAAGTTCAGGTGCTGTGAAAGCCCCACTAACATATGTACTTACCCTTAATTCTGACTTCTGATGCCTAAAGTTTGACAGCATCAATTTTGCCCTAAATTATAAGCAGTAGGAATCAAACAAATCCTTTAAGAAAAAGACTGTAACTAATTGTAAAGGAATTTACAATTGAAGGACTTGATCTTAATCATATATTTACTAACACTGCATTACTTAGTAATGAATATGTATTACAGTGGTAGAATGCACCCATAAGAATAAACACTTGAAGATTAGCCCTCAGAAATGCCAGGCACACTTCATGAATAACGTTTACTCAGCTTTTACTGTCTTCTTCTAAATGCAAAAAGCAGACAAGATCCCTTCTCTGCTGCTGGTGTTCTTTCATGTGCACAAGCCAGGGATCCAGCAGTTAGATACACTTCTTGAAACTGTAAGACTTGACTCCCTCTGATTAAAGGTAGTGAACTAGACCCTTGTAAAGCAAGATACATACAGATATTCCCCCCTAAAATAGCAAAGCAGTGGAAAGGATTAAAAAAGATTTATTTCAGAGGCAATGACGCTGAAAACTTACAGATCCTAATGGTGCTGTATGGCAGCACCAGACCTCAGAAAAAAGGCAAACCTTTCATTCATTCCCTGGCTTTATCATTGCTTCTCCACGCTGGCTCCCCATGTGCTGCCGTATTAGCTGCACATCTGAGAACGTTATCTCTCTTGTACCTGAGGAGTCAACTTCTGTGGAATCCATACACAGAAACATCCAAAACTGGGTCTGGGAAAGATGCCTCCTTCCAGGAAGGAAAGCTTCCTTAGTGAAAAATAACTGCCTCCTTGGAAGCAATATCTTCCAGAAAACAGCTGCCTACCCCTACACACTGGAATTAGGTATTGCAATATGGTAGCTAGAATTGCATTATGCTTCCAATTGTCAGCAACAGATTCATTCAGAAAGTCAGTCATAATTGTTAAATTTCTTGTCTCTGAAGAAGTTGATCTATGGAACTTTTTTTTTTTTTTTTGGTAACAAACAGGTCATGGAGAAGTTTACTATCCTACCAACCAGAGACGGGAAATCCCTCCTCTCTGTACATCTGCAAATATACAGCACCCTCAAGACAACTCCCAGAAGACCAATACTCCTTTTAATTTTCAGAGCAAAGTACCTTTTCTTCCAATGATCTACAAAGCCAAGAAATCCTACTTTCTTGTCCTTGAACACTGAATTGATAAGGACAAGTCAAATTTCATGACCATGAAAATGCCAGCTAAGATTTCAAGGCCATACAACTATGAAGCAAAGGGCTGCAATAATAATCTTGGCAGAAAACACTTTTTCAGCTAATTTGTGAAAAGAACAAGTGCTTCATTTCTTTGACATTCTTCTAAACCTTGAAAGAGCTGTGTATGCTTCTTAATGCAGCCACTTTCTTTGTCAGGCATCTATTATATTTGCCTGGAATCATATTAATCTGACACATCAGTAAGCTGCTGATGGGCAACCACCATCACTAAATACAACTAATACAGTCCTGGAGCAAGGTGCCAACACTCCAGTTCTTCTGAATGGCATGTGGAGGTGAGGGAGGGGGACACAAGGGGAAGTGCTGTGTTTTAATATAGTTCAGCAGAAAAAAAATTCTTTAACTAAGCATGGTAGATGAATTCACTACTTGGAGTTAACCAGGCTCTGCAGATATCACTCCATCATTATGCAGCATGTTGTATTAATTTTGTTTGATCCCTGCAACATCTTCCACTGCTTCAGTTAAATTTACTGGCTCACAGCTCTGCAAATGGCTGTGACATGAAGACCCCTGTAAAGGGACGCCTGCAAGTAGTGGATATCCATAGACCTGATATGCTTCAGCTGGATGGTAGTTTCTAGCTAAAGAAAGAGTAGAACTTAAATAACACTGCAGAGGAGAGTAGGATAGGAAGACCAGCCAAGCGAGACAGGATACGCATACAGGTCAGTGAGCACAAAAACCCCCTAACCTCACTTCCACTACTCCTTCATATGGGAGGTATCAAAGTGATGTAATCTGTAATCTGGTTCACTTCAGAGTGCTGGGGGGGAATGGCAAAGGTCCTGGGAAAACCAAGGACTGTCTAAATGACTTCGTTCATTATCATGCCTTGAAGACTGTAGCTCACTGTATAAGCAGGTACACTTAATTTGTCTCAGGAATGAGGCTCCATGGAAGGCATCTGAGGACTTAAGAGACCTGAGGTCCCTTCTGCTACTTCCTATTCTCACATTCCTCTGCTTTGTAGTTTCTGAGAAGCTTAAGGACCTGGGGTGCAGGGTATAAGGATGACTCTTCTTCCTGGGACCATTGTTTCACAAATGAAACTGACTCAGTTCATCAAAAAATAAAAATAGCTCTACATAACCTATGCAGCATAAAAAGAAAAACATACAGAAAATCTGATGATCCATAAATATTATTTTCATATGGCCCCTTCCAAAAACAAAACAATTCAGAAATTGAGGGTTTTGTACTTTAATCAGGATTTTTCCACTGTAAAAAACTGCCTAAATAATACTCTTTTGAACTAAGAAGCACATCTTCAGTGTTGCCAAAAGTGAGATATATCTCCAGGGTACACAAAAATTTAAATGCACATCAGCAGACACTAAGAAGCCCAACTCCTCAGAACTGAGAGTTTACTATAGGCCACCTAGATAAGATGACATCACCAAGTAATTATTCTTTAAGGAACTAAAGGATACCTCTAAATCAATGGCTTTTGTCCTTATGGGGGTCTCAACTTGCCAGTGTTAACTGGAAACACCAGATAGCTGGTACAAATAGGTCCTGGAGATTTCTAAAACAAATAGATGATAACTTCATGGTACAGGTGCTAAAGGAGATGACCAGGAAAGTTATGTTCATTGATTTGCTGCTTATTAATAGAGAAGGTCTTGAGTGAAGTGGGAATTGGTGACTATCTTGGCCACAGTGAACAGAAAGCAGATGACTTTAAAAATCTCTGGTGACAGGGATAAAAATGCCAGCAAAATTTCAACAGAGAACACAAGAAGAGCAGACAAGACTGTTAAGGGAACTAGCTATTCAAGCGCCCTGGGAAAACATTTCTGAAGGTGCTGCTCTGTAAGTCCTTGTTATTTTTTAAGCACCATCTCCTAAGAGCACAGGAGCATGCAATTCTAAAATGTCACAATTCAAGCAGGCAAAGCAGAAGGTCAGCTTGGCTGAGCAGGGATCTTCTTCAAGAGCTAAGGTGAAAAAAAGGTCTATGCACAAGGTCAGGTGATATGGGAGGGCTACAGAGATGGAGTTTGCCACTGCAGGGAGAAAATTAGTGTGGCCAAAGCTCAGCTGAAGTTGAAGGTGGAATTACTGGGGTGGACAATAAAAAGAACTTTTTCTGTATCAATAGCAAAAGGTAATCTAGAAATAACATCAGCCCACTGCCTGATGCAGATGATCACATGACAATCAGGAGCATAGACAAGACAGAAATGTTTAGAGCTTACTTTGCTTCAGTCTTAACACTAGTGATGGGTTCTGGGGATGCCAGAACCCTGAACAGAACCATGACAATGATAAACACCCAGTCGACCCAAAACTCATGCTGGACTTGCTGATCCAAGTGGATCACTTTAGGTCTACACATCCTGATGGGATTCATCCAGGGGTACTCCAAGAGATGGCTGATGTAATTGCAAGGCCACTCTCAATGATTTTTAAAGGTCTTGGGAATCTGTAGAGGCAACAGTTGACTGGAATCTGGAAAACATTGTACCAGTTTTCTAGAAGGGCACAGGGTTGACACTGATAACTGCAGGCCTGTCAGTCTCACTTCAGTGCCTGGTAAATTTGTGGAGAGATTATTCTGGAAAGTATTGGAAAACACCTGAAAGACAATGCAGTCATTGGTCATAGCCAGAACAGCTTTATGAAGGGAAAGCCTTACCTGACAACTAAATTTGCTTTTATAAAAAGGTAACCCACCCAGCTGATCGAGGGAAAACATTTGATGTAATCGTTTTTGATTTCAGTAAATCTTTTTATACTCTCACTCACAGGATCCTTCTGGACAAAAGGGTTTCCATCTTATGTCCTGTGCTCATCAACAGTTTCATAAATTACTTGAATGCAGGACTGGAAGGGATAGCAAGTGAATCTGATGTTAATACAAAACTAGGAGGAGCTGGTGACTCCCTTGAAAGCATGAAGGCCCTGCAGAGAGACCACAACAGATGACAGGATTGGGCAATCACCAACCATATGAAAGTTTAACAAAGACAGCTGTTGGATCCTGCACCAGGGATGGGGCAACCCTGGATGTCTGTGCAGACTGGGAAATGAGATGCTGGAAAGCAGTGCCATGGTAAGGGTCCTGGGGGTCCTGGTTGATGGCAAGTTGAATATGAGTCAGCAGTGCCCTGGCAGCCAGAGGGCCAACCTTGTCCTGAGGGGCATCAGGCAAAGCATCACCAGGTGGGTGAGGGAGGAGATTGTCCCACTCTGCTCTGCGCTGGGGCGGTCTCACCTGGAATATTGTGTGCAGTTTTGGGTGCCACAATACAAGATATTTGATAGATATTTGATAAGAAAGATACTTGGCTATTAAAGAGTGTCCAAAGAAGGTCAAGAAAAAATGATGAAGGGTGCAGAATAGAAGTCATATGAGGAGTGGTTGAGGTCACTTGGGCTGTTCAGCTTGGAGAAGAAGAGACTGAGGGGACAGTTCATTGCAGTTACAACTTCATTGTGAGAAGAAGAGGATGGGCAGGCACTGATCTCTTCTCTATGGTGACCAGTGACAGGACTCGAGGGCTGAGGTTGCATTAGGATAGGTTTAGGTTGCATATTAGGAAAAGGTTTTTGACCCAGAGAGTGGTTGGGCACTGCAACAGGTTGCCCAGGAAAGTGGTCACAATACCAAACCTGACAGAATTTGACAAGGTTTTGAACGATGCTCACAGGCACATGGTGTGAGTTTTAGGGTCCTGTGCAGGGTCGTGATTTGGACTTGATCATTGTGGATCCCTTCCAATTCAAGATATTCCATGATTCTAAACAAATCAATCTGGCACTACAGCAGTTTCTGTGGAGCTTTAGAAGGTTTCACACACTTGATTCAGCTTTCTTCTCAAAATATGCATTCTTTTTCTAGGACCATTAACTAAATAAATACCAGAATTTACAACTCACTTGACCCCTATTCCAAAATGAACTTTCTCATATTGCAATTTTAAGTTCAATGTAATATCACAATAACACTTGCCAAAGCTTAAGTAGTTTCATTTTATTTATTTTAAGGACTTTAAGGGAAAATTAAACAGTATTTTCATTTGGTATCATAGTCCGGCATTTTCACATGTAAGACAATCTGCCAATGATGCACCAGAGTTAACTTCTGTTTGCCTTTGATGTTCTTTAGTTCTCACACAACACTCTTCTCAGTTACAAGAAAATTAGTTAGAATATATTCTAGAGTCCCTTTTATCACAGATCAGAAAAAGTAAGCTAAAAGTAGAGCACTGTATTTTCTAAGCCACCTGCAAGTTCATGAAAATGCTTCAGACTCAGAAGAAAAAACATACAGAGGTATTAAACAAAACAGCCTGAGTATCTATTGAAAAACCACAAGAAAAATTCTGGTGGAAAGATGTGGAAAGATTATTCAGCAGAACTAAATATTAGTGAGATTTTGTGGGTTTTACTAAAAATATCAAAGAAGAGCTTGTTACGAGGTTGGGGGGGTAGGGAAAGTGAGTCAGTGAGAAGAAAAAGTTTGCAGGATGCTATTCATTTGTGAAGCTTGATCACATTTTGATTTTTCAACTAGTAATTTACTAGTATCCCACACACTTTATTAACAACCTTAAATTGTAGTGAATAATTCCCAGTTACAGATGTACCCGCAAATTATTTAATCCATCAAATATATGTTTGCTTGACCTAATTGGAAAGGTTGAATTTAAAAACCAAAGCAGCATTCCCAAGAATATGCAACTGATCCTTGCAGTCAAAACTGCTACATGTTTTCTCAGATCCTGGAGAAGTGTACCAAAATCAAAATGCAGCCAGCTTGCTAAGCAGTGTTTTACCAGTTCAGGCTTGTAGCAGAACCAATAGGTAGAGAGAGGAGAATGCAGGAGTTTGTTTTTGTTTCATCCCACATTACTGTTTAACAAGAGCATATCTGAGATAAAGGTTACTCTGTACAGAGGGTGTGACAGCCAATTTTCTATTGGCAATGCATGGATAACCTGTGAGGACACCACTAAGCTTTCATGCTCTCGGATGCACTCCTCTGCCCTAAAAATAATGCCATTTTGTCTGAATTCAAAGTCCAGCCTTCTGTCGCTTTGATTCAATTCCGTAACAAAAGAAATTAACTACATATTTCCCACTGGTGCTAAATTTGTTGCAACTCTTCTGACATCAACCAAGGCACAAGCCATTGTTCAGGTAGGCATTCAGCTTTTTGCAAAGCCACATCAATTAGATCTGCCATTTGCACCCTTCAAGCTCGAGCTTCCGAGCTGGTACTCTTTTGTCTCATATAGGCAGCACATTCCTTCTGTGATATTTGCAGTAACACCCTCCTTCTCATCTTGGTAGGGAAATGGATGTGTTGAGGTGGTTTTTCCACACACGTAGTCCAATAGATTGGGTTTGAATAACTGCACACCTCTCTTTCCCCACAAACACTGGTGATCCATGTACCCAGCAGCTCCTGAAACTAAGATGGAATTTGTCTAAGTTTAGAGAACTTAGAAAATTTATACCTAAAATAGAGAGACAAGTCTCCTTTAATTTCAAAACAAATTTTAATTAAGATATGATAAATGGAAGGATAACAGTTCCTAGCTATGAGATATATATATATGTATGTATATTCAAGAGAAAAACAAAACTACCAAGACTGAACAAATAAAAACCCCTGAACCAAAACCCCACACACACACAGTCTGTCCCATGGGGCACAGCCGGTATTTACGGGTAGCAAGTGAGGAGATGAGTGACCGATGCTGGGGTGCCCCCGGGGGTTGGTGGATGGGAAGAAAGGCTTTGGTGTGTCCCTCCGAAAAGCTGTGCAAAAATCCCTCGGTGAGGTCGGTGGGGAGAAAGCCGCTCAGACAGGACACAGGGCTGGGGTCCTCCTTGCCTCGGCTTGTGGTCTGCTGCCTCTGGGTTGGAGCTTCCAGTGTAAAAGTTCCCTCACGTCTGGGGTGGCCACCGCTGGGCCCCCCCAGGAAAGGCCCAATGTAAGAGCCCCCTGGCTAGTGATGTCATCCCTCTCTCTCTTGGGCAAAAGGAAGAAAAAAAACAATCCAAAAAGGCTCCGTAAATCCAGGGATGGAAAAAGGAAAAACAGGAGGAAAAGGCAAGGAAAGAAACCAAAAACTCAGGGAGGTTTCTTCTTCAGCCCTCTCTCCACTCCCAACTGCCACACCCGCTTTCCCCCCACCCTAAATCACCGGTCATCTTGCTTCTTTTGTTAGAGGCAAATGGACTAAGGGAGACTAATTCGCCCCTCATTCTGGCAGTGGGGAAAGAAAAATTCCATTAGATTCTGAAACTATAACAAATTAAACTGACAAGCAAGGTGGCAACCTTGGGAAATACAAAGCTTTATTCATATGATTTCTTGATAGTTTTATTTCAATTTTATCTGTTTCTTGACATCTCATTTAAAAAAAAACTTTTCCTTGTTTTTGTTTTAAAATCATAATTTAAGGAGATAATCAGACCAAAAAAAATTATAATAAACAAGGGGAATAAGAAATTGCAAAAAGTTAAAGGGATAAAAATTGTAAGAAAGTAAAATAAGAGAAGAAAATACAAAGGCTTTTTATATAGTTTCCCCAAAAGTTATTCTAAGGTGTGAAGTTCCTATGGATTTCTATGAACAAATATATAATCTAATTTTTTATTTTCCTTCAGACAACTTGTCTGGTTGCATTCCTAAGCATTTGTACAATGTCCTGTAAAATTTAGGTAGTGTAGCCAATTCAGCTCTCAACAGAGCAAAAGAAGGGAGAATTTTAGGAAATTCAGCTGCTAAACACCTGATGAAGACTTATGCAAGGTGACAAAATGACACAAGTTTCTTCTACTGATTGGAGCAATCCCTGGCTTTAACACAAGGAAACTGGGTTTTCTTCCTTGTGGGATATGTTGTGCAAGATCTACAGCTACTGTCTTACATACCTGGAGTTAAACGAGTCCCAAAAATACAAACCCTAGCACTTACCTTGCTGCTCTCAGGGAGGATGCTAAACTACAGGGCAAGCAGAGGCTGCCCAGAGGATGCTTCTAGCAGACTTTCCCTTCCCAAGGCAGATCCTCATCCTTGAAGTATTTTCCATCACCCAAGATCACCTGCATCCATGACCTTGTTGTGGTCCCTTCCACCACCAAGAGACTTCTAGGGAAGCAGATGGGAGGTTATGGCATATTGCCTGTAACAGTTTTAGAAATGAGAAAGTTTTTCATATGCCCTTGCTACACCTGTCAAGGTCAGCACACATTCTGCTCTAAGGACTGGTTTTCTTCCTTTTATTCCCAAAACCACATCACTGTGTATGAGTGCTGTTCAGTGTCCTGGCTGCTTGCACACATCAGATCCATCCTTGGACTGCCAAAGTTAAAACAACAGGACTGGAAGGTGGCACACGGATCCTAGCCTAACAGCTGAACAAACTTTATAGATGTAAATTATGAAAACACACAAAGAGAAAGGTCAGGAGGAAGTGTTTAATCATCATGGCCAAGTGACAGGTTCTCACTCCCAACGTGAGCACTGCTCATATGAGCCGTACTGATGGGGCAGTTAAAGAAAAGCTGCTGAGAGGAGAGAGGATGTGATTACTCCTCAAAATACTTCGAAGTCAAAGAAGGACCTTCTTTTTCTCTCTTTTTTTGTTTAGTGTTTCCTTTAAAGCCTTTTCTAGTCCATAAAACCTGTTATATAAGTGGGTCCTGTCTGCTGTCGTCTCATCTGACAGAAACTGTTACTTCTTAAACTTACTTTTCTGTTTGTGATTTTTTTGGTTGTTCTTTTTTCCCTCTGTATTTGCCATGTATCCTTTTTGGAGTTTGATTATCACAGGACCTGGAGCAGAGTTTTTCAGGGCCTTCTCATGCTCTCTCCCTTAGGAGTGGTTATAAATAGCTCAAAATCTACCCTCTGAGATAAAATGCTCTCTTTCACCATCTTTCCTCTTCTTCTACTCAAGGATAAGTGCGCTAGTCTTTAGAGCATTATTGTCTGTCCCCCTCTTTAGTGAGGACCCTGGTAAGACAAAAACTCAACTTCACAGTTCCCTTTCCCTCTGCAGGAAGTACCCAAAATTGGGACACCAGTCTGCATACTTTGATGCTTACAATGAAGGGTGAGGCACTGCACCTTTGAGTGGTCACCTCTGGAAGTGCTCCCCCAGAGCTGTTGGACTGCAGCACCGTCAAAACAGGATGCACCAATGTCTATTTGTGAGGTAGTCACTGAAGGATGACAAAGTGATGGTGTGAAGGGAACTTTCTTGAATAACTTGCTGCCCTGTGGAGAGAAGAAAAAGAGAGATGGAAAAATATTACCAAGAAAAATACCATAGAAGAATTGTGAAAAGTCATTAGTAGTTTATCACAGTTCCACCCTAAAAGCTTTCAGCAATTTATGCATAAATACCCTCTTGAAGAACAGTCTAACATATTCATCGTTTTTGAAAGCCTTCAGTTTTCATTAGAATGTAGCAGTCGTTGTTGTTGGCTGGACTTTGCGAACGAAGATCCTGGGATAAGCCTGTGCAATGGATTTTTTAGGTGAGGCACAGTGTGCACGGAACTGGCCCCACTCCCTTTACTCCTGAGGTTCATCTTGCCACAGCCGAGCACGCTCGGACGGTGACAGCAAGTTCCTCCAGGATTCGAACTGGCGTCCTCAGAGGAGGAGCTGGCTCCACAGGTGGGGGCCTACGCCACTCGGCCAACGCCCGCCGCCTCTCAAGCGTAACATCTCAAATTAAGGAAAAAAAACTAACAAACAGAAAAGCAATAATGTCAGGTTGTTGAGCAATCCTGGGAGCCCACATGGGTCAGAGCACCAGGGGAAGACCTCACCTTATCCTCTCTGCCACCGAATGACACAAACGTGGCACTGCAGCCCCGCCTGCAACACGAGCTGGGGCATGAATGTAGCAGTCAACAAACAAATAAAAGCATGTTTATCTTTAAGAAAAAAAATTATGAAGCAAAACAAAAACATACTGCTCCATTTTTCTGTAACTCAACACCATAGGTGAATTTTCTGCTTGCATCTCTCCTTGACCATTGTGTTTTGATGGCCAGTGAAAGCATATAGTATTGAACCTGGACTCCCAAAATGGACAGACAGGTTAACTCTCTATCTGTACTAGATCACCTCAAAAGCTCAATATGATAAAGACTAAAAAGTAAGTGGGTACACATGGAGTCAGTGTTTGGGTGACTTTTTTGTCAGTGCTTCTGCAACATTTACGCTATCAGTGAAGTGATGCCCACATTACAAAGGACACATTAGGAAGGCCACTGCTTGATATGGTTTACTCTGGACAATGTCAATGAAGTAAGGGAAAAATAAACAAACAAACAAAAGCATTGCTTTCTGTAGTCCCGATACCAGTGATATCTGCAAGACAACAACTGAAGAATAAAGTTGGTGTTAGGGCTGGTAAGAACACACATGAAAGACAAGAAAACTTGTCTTTCAATATTGTCTGAAGAATGAAAAAGATTAAAGGGGGGTGGGAGGAAAGACAAGCAATAGGTTACATGCAATAAATTCTTTTATAAAAACATCAGACTGTAATAAACCAGTGAGTTGAAACATACTCTCTAGGAGAAGATCCACATTCTCTTCCTTTCCAAGATGGAATCTGTTCACAGGCTATTGATTCTGGAAGAGTTTATTTGTAATGTTCTATAACTTGTAGGAAATTGAGTGTTTCTATATGTAGAAAAATTCAGATAATTGTGACAAACCAGAAAAAAAAAATCAAACCACTGGGAAAAGTCTACTAACATACTAAGCACATTTTTCTAACAGACAGGTTTCTTAACTCAAGTTCTGTCAAAATTTTTTAATGCTTTCCCCCATTTTTAAGCTACCTGAAACTCTATCCCTGCAGTAAGGAATCAATTCATTTTTATGAAGGTGTTTTATGAACAATATGTTCCTGGAACAAAGTATTAATGAATAACAAAATTTTACACTTATATTGAAGTGTGCATGAGATCAAAAATCATATGCTAAATGGACATATCTAATTATAATAAGATTTATGTACTGGGAACAAACAGCTGACAACAGCAAAAGCTTTGAAATCAAACTATTATTTGTATTTATAAACTTCATAAAAGTAAAATTAACTCAGGATGTTTTGTTTTGTTTTTTCCTATCATTTATTGGCAGTATCATGCACAGCTATGGCATTGCCAGAAGGAATCTCACTTAAATAGCTCAGCTTTCAAAAAGTTAGACTGGTTTTCTGTGGTATCTCAGAGAAAACCCCTTTATTTTTGCAGGTATTTTTGTCTGTTTGTTTTGGGTAGGAAGTGAGAAGGCTGGTAACTTTCCAAATTGTACTGGAATACCCAAAGCAGCCTTCTCTTTCTTTTTTTTTCATGCCTCTCAAACAAAATGCAAACACTGTAAATTGAATTCTAGCCATGAGGCATACCATTCATTGCCACATTACTCTTGATGGCACTCTTCATTATTACACCAGGAATGCACTTCAAAATGGACAGACACAAATAAAACCCTTCCAAAGCAAAGGACTGTGCCACTTAGTTATTCAACACTTTCATATATTTTCCCTGTATCTATACCTGTACAATGAACTTCCACAAAGTGGAAGGTTTTCACTAGTGCTCATATTTTATTTGGAAATTGAGGGGAATACAGTGCATGCAGAGATATTCACTACCCTGCTGTGCAAGAGAAAACCCAAAAGAAAGCCATTTCACCATGGGAAATAGTTTGATTAACATGTTCAGAAGAGGACACAGGAAGATGGTGTTCAGCAACAATAATTAAAACAGTTGGACTGGCTATGACCACATAGTGTAAACACACCCGACACAAATGGGAAATGCCAGTGATACAGTGATGTAACTAAAACTCCCCAGCATTCCATTTCTCCTGCTGGATGTTCTCCACAGCACAAGTCTGCTCTAACATGGTTGCCCTGCCTGCCTTATTCCCATGCCTGCGCACTGCTGCTATGCTCTAAGGGGCTGGCACGGTGAGCCTGGCAGCAAGGTCACCAGCATAACCTGCACTGCACAGATGGCCCATGGGACTGCCCTCTGCTGGGCACTTTTCTGCATCTGCCAAGGGTCCACTGCGCCCCACCAGGCTCCGTGTCAATGGCTGGCATGTCTAAAAAGGTAAAGCCACTCCCCTATCCCTGCCTGCTGTTTATTTTGGATGTTATGCGGAAGTCAAGCTGTTCTTCCTTAATCTCACCGACTAATTAGAGAGCTGTGGTGCATGCATTCCTGCTGAGGAATATGCTATGGGAGGAGGTATCAGACCTCCTGACACTTTGCCTCCATATCTGGCTCAGCTGTTCATCAGGAAAGGGCAAAAGACAGTAGCTGCAACTACTTGAATACATCGAGTATGTGAATGACTGATCTTTGGCACTGCATCCTTACTATTAAACCTCCCTTCTTTCCAAATGAGGATGGTTGGACGCAAACTGCTGGCTGGACGTGGGCCCTGGCCCATGATAAATTCCAAATAAGTATTTGGCAATTGTCTAGGAAAGCTCTATCTGGCAGAGGTTGAAACTCCAAGCGTTTTAACAATTTAAGAGTATAGCTAGCCAAGTTCCAGTGCCCAGGAACATTCCTTACACTGCATAGCTTACAAATATAAATACAGCCAGCATGCATAGTTATGCACCGCCCTCACTCCCACATGCGCACTGCTTGACAGCACCAAAAAGGACGGCTAAAGCATTGGGCTGCACTCTGCAAGGCACAGGGCATCCCAGCTGAATCACAGCCTTCGAGACTGACTCATTGATGGCCTTAATTATATACATTTTATTTTAAACTGCCTGCCTTGAAAGATAATAACTCTGGTTTTTTCCTAGTACAGGAACAAGGAGGACAGTATGACCACACGTCCCCTGCTGTTCTGGTCAGATAGGAAAGTAGGAACAAATTACTTTTTGCTTCAGTGCTGCCAGAACATAACCTAGCCTATGTATTGAAGAATATACAGGTGTTTCTGGGGAAAAAAATAAAAATTAAAAAAAAAAACATCTTGGAATAAGACAAAGAACAAGTACAAATATCTTGATCAATCAGTGTCAAAAGAAGACATTTAAAACTGGAAAATGTGATCATAATAAATAATAGATTGCAGACCAAAAGTACAAATATTCATAGGCATCAAAGCAGCAGTTATTTTTTAAAAATAGTAGGAAATAAAAGAAAAATGAGACTTTTCATAGTATTAAAAAAGAAAAATTAAAATGTTTGGGGAGTTTTTATTACTATTGTTGTTGTCATTATTGCAATTATTGTAATTACTGCTATTATTGTTGTTTTTATTATATCTGAGGCTTCCCTTCTTCTTCCATATGAAGATCTCACAGCAACAAAACAGTACTAGGAAAACAAGAGCCCCTTTCCTTCTTCAGTTGGCTGCATACAAGGGGGAGAGCAATCACTTCCCACGCTATTTGAGATGCTCCAGCAAGGAGCACAGTCTCCCTCAGCTCTTTCTGCAGGCAAGAGTGGAGAAGATACCCAAGAGCCCAAGCCAGCTCACAGCTAACCTCCTCCAAAGCAGCAGAACTCCCAGGAATGAAACCTATCAGATATTGACAGGTCAGAACAGAAATGGTACACAGGAAAAGATCCTATTTCACTTGGTTCCTGTAGAGAGCAAGACTTTTAACCAACCTCTGGTAAGAGAATATATTTCATACTGAACTCCATGTCAGGGTTCAGAAAACAAAGGAGGCAGCAGGAAACTACTTGGAATGGGTATTTCAAAAAAAGGGCAAGAGTACAAATGGTCTGGCATCAGAACACTCATTTCCTACAGTAAGGTTCATTATCATGTTCATTGCCTATATCCAGTGGGCATAAGGATTCAACTAACTGCTAAAACAAATGGACTACATTTCAGATGTTAGAAGAAATCTTTAAGTTCTGATGCTGCCCAGAGCAAATTCTCATTTTTAAACACAGATGGCTGTATTACAGAAAAATAAAACAGGTGTGAGCTGTTACCTTCAAAGCAGAAGCAGACAGAGAATCTCAAATGCAATGTCATCTCTAAGAGGAAGCTTTTAAACAATGTGCAAGTGTTCAGCTAGCTGCAATACACAACAGAAAAACTCTGTCTTCTTTTACATTTCAGGAAAGTGCCCATAAAATGTGCATGAATTATCTTAGACTTGCTATCTCTGATCCAGTAGTGGGCTGGGAAATCCAATTCCCTGATATTTTCTGAAAAGCTTGCACTTTTCATATTTGAGGCAGGTTTCAGATAATTTTCTATGCTTATATTAGAAAATAACAAAACACAGAATCATAGTATCATGTAGTATTTGGGGTTAGAAGGGATCTTCAAAGGTCAGGTAATCCAATCGCCCTGCAATGAGCAGTGACATCTTCGGCTAGGTCAGGTTGCTTAGAGCCCTGTCCAACCTGATCCTGAATGTCTTCAAGGATGGGACATCTACCAGCTCTCTGGGCAACCTGCACCAGTGTTTTACCATTCCCATATAAAAAATTTCTTCCTCATAGCTAATCTAAATCTACCCTCCTTTAGTTTAAAACCATTACCCCTTGGCCTATTGCTACAGGTCCTGCTAAAAAGCTTGACCTCACCTTTTTATAAGCACCCTTCAAGAGCCTTCTCTTCTCCAGGCTGAACAATGGCAACTCTCTCAACCATTCCTCATAGTGGAGGTGCTCCAGTGTCACGGTCTGAAAGGGAAAGAGGGACATGGCCCACGCAGGGAGGGTGTGAACAACGTGAACACTTTATTAAGGAGAGCATGGGATACTTATAAGGTTTGTTCGGAGGATTTTAGAACTTGGGGTGGGGTTAGGGGCGGACCACGACACAAAAGGAAAAGGGAGGGAGGGTTTATAACATATAAGGGAGAACTGGGGGTGGCTCAGCTCCACAGGGTGAAGCTGCATTGCTCCACCGGCTAGCAAATGAGGTTTTGGGGTACATGAACCAATCGGGGGGCTGTAACTGGGGTTTCCAGAACTAAGCAGAACAGTTGGACACACAGAAGTAATAGAGTGGTATTAATTACCTATCTAATACATCTTTTTGTCCTAACTATAACATTTAAACAGCCTACAAATTTGCAGAAACAGCAGCTTTATGGCAAGGGTTTACAGCAGGTGTTTGTGGCAGCAGCAAACAGTTTCATCCATAAGTAAACATTATTTTCTTGGCAGTTTCTGACAGGTGCGTATCCTGACACTCCAGCACTCGGATAATCCCTGTGGTTCTTCATCTGGACCTGCTGCAATAAGTCCATATTCTTCGTACATTAGGGACCTCAGAACTGGGCACAGTGCTCCAGGTAGGGACACAGAGGAGCAGAGGGCACAGAGGGCATCTCCCATGCCCTTCTGGCCACACTGCTTTTGATGCAGCCCAGGACACAATTGGCTTTCTGGGCCGCAAGTGCTCATTATTGGGTCATGTCTAGCCTCTCACCCACCAATACCACCAAAGTCCTTCCTGACAGGGCTGCTCTTGATCTGTATCTGTATTGACAGTGGGGGTTGCCCCAACCCAGGCGTGGGACCTTGCACTCGGTCTTTTTAAATCTCCTGAGGTTCCCATGGGTCCAATTCTCAAGCTTGTCCAGGTCCCTCTGGATGGCATCCCATTCTTCAGATGTGTCAACCTCACCACTCAGCTTGGTAACATCTGGCGAGCTGCTGAGGGTGCACTTGATTGTGATGTCTGTGCCATTGCTGAAGAAATTAAACAGCACTGGTCCCAACACAGACTCCTGAAGTACATCACTTGTGACCATTCTCCACTGGGACTTTGAAACATTGTCCACTACTCTCTGGAAGCAACTGTCCAACATATTTCTCAGTTACTGAGCAGTTTAGCCATCAAATCCATATTTCTCCTGTTTAGAGAGAAGGATTTTGTGGGAGACCATGTCATGGGCTTCACAAAAGTCTAGATAAATTACATCAGTAGTCTTCCCTTTGCCCATTGATGTAGTCATGCCATCATAGAAGGTTACTAGGTTGGTCAGGCAGGTCTTGCCCTTGGTGAAGTTGTGCTGGCTGTTTCAAATTACCTTCCTGTCTGCACCCCCATTTAACTTTTTCTTTCTTCATGACATGACCTCACCAGTAAGGATTCCCTAAGATCATTGCATTATCAGTGCTGTGGCAATTACGCAGCACACTAGTACTTACAGCTAAGATTTATCTATGCTGTAAAGAAAAAAAGAATTAAATTATTTTTCCTAAATATTAAGCTTCATACAGCAGGTGGGACAAGTGAGTACAGTTGTCATTTAACCACTGGAGAATAATTAATGGCCTTTATCCAACAGCTGGATCCAATAAAACTAGTACTAATCTGACAGCTGTCTGAGCTCAGATCTGACTGGCTTCACTGTGATATGAGCTGACCTACTGCTTCACATGGACAGCAGACAAGGGAAACAAAGGCTAAGTCAACACTGTGCAATATAACTTTTGCCAGTGCCATTGTTAACAAAAGGAGATATTTGTAATGATGATCCTGGAATAGGGAAAGACGTGGTTTATCATGTAGTTAGATCCTGCCAGAAAAGTGCTTGTCCCTTAAAGGTTGCACCACCTGCCCCCTGATCCTCCCACTGTTAAGGAAAAGACAGCACCTCGGCATGATCCCATGTCCTCCCCCAAAACCTCTCACCAAGTATTCTACACTGTCGAGAGGATTTATGTCTATCAGATATCACTGCAATGAGATAGAGATCAGATATAGCACAAAAAATGGTACCTGAAAATGTTCTTAAACCAATATAAAACCAATATTTTGACTGATGGCAAAAGCATTATCTATACACACTTTTTTAATGCAAATATCCATAATTCATTTATGTGCAGAATATGCATCCACACACCCTACTCTAAATATAGACAAGATGTCTAAGTTTAGAGAACTTAGAAAATTTATAACTAAAATAGAGAGACAAGTCTCCTTTAATTTCAAAACAAATTTTAATTAAGGTATGATAAATGGAAGGATAATAGTTCCTAGCTATGAGATAGATATATAGATATATATAGATATATATATATATTCAAGAGAAAAACAAAACAACCAAGACTGAATGAATNGCTGTGCAAAAATCCCTCGGTGAGATCGGTTGGGAGAAAGCTGCTCAGACAGGCCACAGGGCTGGAGTCCTCCTTGCCTCGGCTTGTGGTCTGCTGGCCTCGGGCTGGAGCTTCCGATGTAAAGTTCTCTCACGTCTGGGCTGGCCACCGCTGGGCTCCCTCAGAAAAGCCTGATGTAAGGGCCCATCCCGACTAGTGATGTCGTGTCTCTCTNTCTCTCTCTCTCAGGCAAAGTCAAAAAAAAAAAAAAAAACAAACAAAAATCCAAAAGGCTCCGTAAATCCAGGGATGGGAAAAGGAAACAGGAGGAAAAGGCAAGGAAAGAAACCAAAAACTCAGGGAGGTTTCTCCTTCAGCCCTCTCTCCACTCTCAACTGCTACACCAGCCTGTCCACTTCCTCCCCACCCTAAATCACCGGTCATCTTACTTCTTTTGTTAGAGGCAAATGGACTAAGGGAGACTAATTCGCCCCTCATTCTGGCAGTGGGGAAAGTAAAATTCCATTAGATTCTGAAACTATAACACAAGACTATCATCAAGCATTTAAACATTTCATCTGCAAGTGGAAATGCACATTAATGAACGCCAAAGGCACTGTATATCCTGAAAGAAGATGGTCCTCATAATAAGTAGGGCTTGAACAATTTATGTTTTTTAAATGTCATTAAAGTTACCACTGCATCCTCATGGGAGATCCAGTCAAAGCATTACTTGAACTACATTCTGCTAGGGATCATAACTAACTTTGCAAAAACTGCTTCTTCCCAGAATCAAAGTGTTATAAAAATTTTGGGGTCAAACAAGACGAAAAGGTGCAGGAGAGAATCTGAGGAAAAACAAACATTGCTGTCTTCATTTACATGGTGCAGCATATTATATTGAAAAGAAATCTATTTGAGACAAACAAATGTAGATGAGCATCAGTTAGGCAAAGCATGATGCCTATGTGTGTAATGAAAAAAGAACACAGTGTACCAAAACTAATTTTGTGTTTGTTTCCATAATCTTTGAATTTTGCTCATTAATTTGGTCTTGATTCACTCATTTGAACAAAAGTAAAAATAAAAAAATAAAAAAATAAAATAAAAAAAAAAGGTTTTACCACCCTACATGCAAAACCTTTGTGAGTATAACATTTTTATTTAAATGTGCAACTGAAAATGCTCTTTGATTTGTTTAACTGAAGAACACCATTGCCCAGCTATTCCACTGTGATTAGATTATAATTGTTTGGCATGCTATGAGTGATTTCGTAACCTTCTCTCCAGTGTTTCTGTCTGGAATAGCAAACAATAGAAGGAAAAAAAAAAAAAGAAAAGAAAAGAAATGGACAAAATTGACAAGTCATTTATTTAATACTGTGCTTGTCTTAAATTTTTGGGCTTGTTTGAAAATAATTTAGTTGAGCTAAAATTCACATATGACATAAATAGATACTATCAATCTGTACTGAATCCTTTAGGGTCTGAAGAAATTTTATACAAAAAATTATGTCTGGTTTGTATTTTCAGTCTCTGTGTCCCAAATAACATATTCAAAGTTTTTGCTTCTGTATCCAAGCTCATATGCTCCACTAGATTTGTATGGGACTGTGTCATATCCCTGATTATTATAAAGCAAGTCTGAGCGAACAGCAGTGCTACTAAAAAAAAAAAATCTATTCCCAATGTGTTATAGTCAGAGACTCTGCAATGTTCTATGCCAGAGTTTTTTTAATTGTCTGTTGCTACAGCTCATAATACAAGACTGTCAGCCTGAAACTGCAGACTTATTTTTGGTCCTGCTGTCTGAGTATGGTAGGTCTATGTAGGAAGCCCACATCTGAAAGACTTGCATCTTTACTCCACTCTTCTCCCCCTGCACAACATTCAGTGTCAGTAAGCACCACTTTGAATGCCTGTGTGCTTTCTTGCTGGTTTATTCAAGCAAACCACTAAATCCATGGCAAAGAGTGCCTTCCTAACAGCTGTGGATGCATAAACCAACAAAATTAATTTTTAAAGATCAGAGAAAACTGAGAAAGTTTACACAGCCCTAATATAACCACAACTATTTTCAGCTTGAGGAAAAAAAAATACATGAAATAAAATCCCATGGTCAAATGCACTTCACAAGCCATTGATTAATATGAAACACAACTTTCTACCTGATCTGCATAAATTATGCACACCATGGAAACAGCTTCAGTGCACAGCATGGTTCATTACAGTAGCACTACTGAGTTTACATCAGCTCCCAGCCCAGGCAAGCAACCCAGGAAAGATCTAACATGCTTCTTTCACATTCAGTCAATGCTAATAAACACAGCAGAACTCTCCTTTTCACAGAGGAATGCTCCTAAGGCCACAGAAAGAGCAAATTGAGGCAGACAGATACTACAGAGCTGATTGCAGCATGAGAAGTGCCTCAGTACTACTCAGAGAAATGGTAAAACCAGCATATCGCCAAATACGCCTATCACAGGCATTCTAACCTTCTGGTGTTATCACTCATCAAATTTCTAGTAACAGTATTTCTGGCTCTTCCAGTGCCATCACACCAGAGATGTTTTCATTTTATGAATTTCCTTTTCTGTGAGAAATCATCAATGGCATAAGGGCAAAGTTTACAAGTGAGGAAATTTAAGTCCTACCTTAGAAAAAATACCTTAGGAGAGCTGCTACTTCAGGCGCTGGTGGTGTGCTGCTCCCTTTCATGCTATAATTTAGTCCCAACACTACTTTTACCTCCAGTCACTTTGTCAGTGGCACTTGCCCAATACTTGACAGGAAAAATAAGTAGAGAGAGAGCAACTTACTTGGGGAGAAAATGCTAAGATACCTCTTCAGCTAGCACCAAACAACAAAAGCCCACCTGAACCAAGGGAACTGTGGTGGTTCACTCCCAACCTAGCTGAGAATTGGCATCTCCTTCTTTTTTGTTACAAAAAATGCCAAGATGCTTATGAGTATTTTTTCAGGAGGATCTCAAAGGCTGATTACAGAAGAAGTTGAAAGTCTGATTGAGTAGTGAACAGTTTCAGCAGCAGAGCCTAATCAAGGAAGGCATAGAGGGAAAGTCATTTGCAGGGTCAGGCAAGCAGGAACTTTAGCAAAAGCAGAAATAGAAATCCCTTAGGCCAGTATGTCTCCTAGCTGTTGAAGTGAATCTCACCCAGGCCTTCTGTAGTAGGAAGCTGCCAAAATATGCAAAAGGCTCTTGTTGTAGCAATCGCTGCTGGAAGTCTCTTCTAGAAGGAAAGCCCTTGAAGGGCACCCTCATGCCGATCCCTCTAAGGCTCCAGGCAAGGACCCACTGTCATCTGTACTTCTCTGCTGTCACTAGTCCTTGCGGTCGGTTCAGATACCTCTGTGTCCTACCCCAGAACAATCTTCCAGACTAACCTTTATAGCCTCTTTAACAGCAAAGCAAAGGACAAGAAATCTCTCCTCACCATCACAAGTCTTAATGCTGAACTGGGATATAGTGTTGTTTCATTGATATTACATCTTTGTCTCTCTTTCTTGCACCAAAACTCAAACGAAGCACACCCTAGGGAAGGAGATGTGTGTTAGCTTCCACATGACCATTCACTTCTCCTGCTTAAGTTCAGTCACCAGCAATTAAAATATTCACAGATGGACCACTTGAGGAGAGGAAACAGGCATGACCAAGCTGTCTGTTGGATGGAGTTAAATGACATATCTTATTTTTACATTACTGTTACTTACCGCTTCTAATGAACATTACATAAAGAACTGATTTTTTTCCTCCTACTCCTGTGGGACAGTGTTTTTAAATTGTTCTTTTCTTTTTCCTCTTTAATGATTGCAAACCTTTGCTCATCACATAAGGGTTTGGAATACTCTTTAGTAAAGTCCAAGTTAAAGCTGTCCTACTTTTTGACATTTGAAAAGATTATACTTCAGTAATAGCGGCGGGCATTGGCCGAATGGTGTAAGTCGCCGCCTGTGGAGCCGGCTCCTCCTCTGGGGATGCCAGTTTGAATCCCGAGGAACTCGCTGTCGCCGTCCGAGCGTGCTCGGCCGTGGCAAAATGAACCTCAGGAGTAAAGGGGGTGGGGCCAGTTCCGCGCACACTGTGCCTCACCTAAAAAATCCATTGCACAGGCTTATCCCAAAATCTTCGTTCACGAAGTCTAGACAACAACAACAACAACAACAACTTCAGTAATGGAAGATATCAGCAGATGCTCTCACATATGGCTTGCAGACTGAAATGAACAGGAACCCTCAAACACCATCAGCAATCACAGATACTGCTCCTGGTCATGAAAAAACCCCAGTATATTAAGCATGGCACCATGTTCCAGGCTCCACAGATCTCATCCAAGGTCAAACACTTCCAGACCTATACATCAGAAGCTGGTTTTGCAAGCAGGGAGGGACTGTTTTGCAACAAACAAGAATTAAAAGAACTATCTGTCTGTGGGGAAATTCTTCATTTGCAGATCTCAACCTCTCTTTTTCAGGTACCCTGGCTGCCAGAAGCGCAATGCTGTTTTTCACATCATCTTCTCCACTACCTACCCAGGAGACTGGGACCATGGCAAAGCATCCCACTACCAGATAGGCACCCAAGATCATGGCCCCACCACTGTAATACTGTCTGTGGAGTCCATGTAACATCCAGGTTTAGCCAGAGAGACTGTACTGGAGGCACATCTCTGCTTGGCTCACAAGCATGCTTCTGGCATTCTGGAGGTTCTGAGAAAACAACCCACAGATTTTGGGCTTAACATGCATAAAAATTAAGCTATGCAGCAATTTATTGCATGCAATTTAAATTTCCTCAGACGAAGAAAAATAACAAAGGTGGGTTTTTTTATCCCTGTGATTTCTGGTGACTACTGAGGACTGTTTCCCTGTTTCTTAAAATCCAAGTAGAAATGGTCCCCAAATAAATAAGAAAGATCAAGCTGCACACTTTCAGGTCCAAGGGAAAAACTTCATGCAAAGGAAGTGGAAACCCACAGGAAACCAGCAAGTGCTGGAACACAGCAGTGTTTCTGCTGAGCATTCTCACTTGGGAGCAACACAGATGAAACAACAGAAAAGAGCAGACACTTGTTCAATGATAAAATTAAATTTTATAGGGATGTTGAGTGGCTAACAAATTCTGTTCCCATGCTTCTCCTCAGCTGTGTGAAATGTCAAGCTTGGAACAACATTGTTTATATAACTGCATGTGAGAATCACATGCATGTACAATAGAGTATGTCAGGATTTTGATAGGGTATTGAGAACAGCAAGAAAAAGAGATCAAAATATTGCCAGTGCACTGCTCCAGAAACAGATCTCGAAAAGTGGCAGAGAGGTTCACCTGGAGTTCTGCCAGCAAAAACATTGCCTTTGACCCAACTCCACAACACTGGTGGTGAGAAATCATCCCCCAGTCTGTATCTAGAAGTGGGATCAAGAGTACTGCTATTGACACAACAGCAGTTTAACTCCTAATTGCGAAGTTAGTTAGGTCTTCATTTGTACCATTATACACCAAACCACATTTCAGGAGGTCTCCAGGCATTCAATCTGTCAGTATTGCAGCCCAAATATGAATCCAAAGGTGTAATATTGTATAAAGCCAGGCAGATTCTCTTTATAAACGAACACCTTGTTGATAGTTAACTGCTATAATCTAATGACTGTCTTGGAACTGTAATTTTGCATTTACTTGAAAACAATTATGTAATCATTTGGGGTATCTGTGACATACTTGTGAATAAGACAGGAAAAGAGTCATGAAACAGCTTCCCAAGCAACCCCTAACAACATTCTCTAATCGTATTATTGAGGCACTTCAATGAAATAGACCAAGGCAGTGTATGGCATGGCCCACCTTAGATGGAAAGTAGGGCAGGTACCACTATACAGTGCATATAAGACAAAATAAAAGGGAGTTGCATGGGAAAATACATGAGTGGAAAAGACAATAAAAAGTTTTAATGAACCACTTTGCTTTGAGCTTGACCTAGACCAGGAATTTTTGCAATAGCTTTATTAATACTTGCAACACAGATCCATGCACTGCAAGAGTTAAAAAAAAAAAAAAAAAAAAAAAGGCAACCAAACAGATGGGTTAGTAGCTTTGCTATTTTTACTCCTCTGTTACAGGTTTTGGAATGCTTTTGCAGAAGACAGGCTGCTGATACCTTTGTTGGTCAAAACAAAGGCACACATGAATTTTTCTTCTGTATATCTGCACATTCCTAAGGCCTGCAGGACACAAATTCACTAGAAAAACACTGTGATGATTTTCTAATAAACAACATATTCTCCTTGGAAGCTAAGCTTTAATTTAAACAAGGTGCTTTCCCAGTCTCTGGACTTACATACAACAATAAGGGAAGAAGAGGGAGCAAATCAATACTGCAGTTACTGTCAGGTCTGTAAACAACCTGTAAAAACAACTTGAGAAATGTGTACTGTTGTGATTCATCTCAGTGAACTCTTACCTCAAACCAATAGTTGGTGTTCAAAAAGGAAATGGAGGTCCTTTTATTGGTATATTTCAATATTCTCTAAAATGCAAAATTTAAAATATCATGCAAGGATATACCTGGTATCTTTTGAGATCACTTCAAGTGCATAATTATATATTATTTATTACAAACTCATTATCAATACTACCACACAGAATATGTCTTTTTTTGTTGTTGTTTTTTGTTTGTTTTTTGGTTGGTTGGTTGGTTGGTTTGGTTTTTTGTTTGGACGGATGGTTGATTGGTTGGTTGGTTGGGTTTTTTTATTGTGGATTATGACTGGAGTTTCTGCAGAATAATGGTGTCCTTGATTCTATATTGATAGGCTGCTATTCTACTCTTACAGTGGGAAAGAAAATGTGTCCTTCTAAAGAAATATTAATAAACCTCTTCAAATCCTCCCTCAACTAGTATTCTTGGAATTTTTATTGTCTTTTCTATAAGTTATAGCTAAGACTCACATGCAGGTATATTTTAAGGTAAGCAGAACTTGAACAAAGCATCTGAAATTACTTTTAGCACATCTGGAATATTTTGCATCACTGAACTGAGCATCCTTTAATACTGAAGACAATACTTCAGTGTTGTCTTGTGTGGATGAAAGCTTAGTCTTCAGCTGAAACCCATGGTTTACTCTTACTAAAGTAATTACATAAGAAACTGCATCTTAAAGTCAATTTTTTGACGAACATTTCTTAACACTGAACATTCAGTTCACTCTTAAATGTTTCATCTTTTCGTCCTTCTAAGTCTATAGTGATTTTGTAAAACATTGGCTCCAGTCAAGCATACCTATGCATGCAGCATTTGTCTATTTTTACAGCTTTATTCTGTATAAGGAATTCTGAAGAATTCTGAAGACAGTTTGTTCTGAAGAAAATTACAGTGCTTTTTAGAATTTGGTTGTGGAGACTTTTATTTATTACCAAATTTCTAGTGTTTCCAGCTATAATTAATAGTACCTCAGGGTAAACCTAGGGGATGAATGGCTGATGGAAATCTAACTCATACTGGCATTTTGAATTTAAAACATAATCTTGATGTACATTTTGGGGCACAAAACAGATGAGACTTCCTGCTCTATCAATGTTACCCTCAGCTCATACCAGTGCTGGTGAATTGGTAAGAAGAGGATGTGACCAAATGGGACACTCCTTGCCAAACAAGCACTCTTTCTTAAGGCTGATTTATGATTAATATACCAGCTAACAGAGGGCTGTACCTGACACATAAGTCATTCTTCTGCTTCAGAGCACATGACAGCTGGCAAAGCAATCTATACACTGGAGATTAAAAAAGTTTGTCCTCATCTGCTTTTACAAATATACCATTGCACTAACTCATAAGCAACTATGAACTACTGAAAATTTTATAAAGCGTCTGCTTCCAGGGAAGATGCTTTCAGCAGCTCTGAACACAGTGTGTTATCTTACCCTAGGTGCAACCTTCCTCTTTGTTTTATTTTCACAGAAATTTGCAGAATTGGCCCTTCCCTTCAGGGGACCATTAGGGCACCCAGAAACCCATTTGTCAGTAAATCTGAGTACAACTCAGATCCTGTCTGACACCCTGAGGGCAGGCATTGCACCACTGCAAGGCTGACTCACCTTCATTGACACCACCAGAGAGGAGGTCCAGCCACAGGGGTTTGGTCCATGCATGAACCTTTACCTAGTTTCAATCCCGCCTTCCAAAAGTGACTGAGAAAATCTGTGCACTAACAGGTGCTCCCGAACCACACTAGAACACGGCACTACAATGGAAAACATTAACACTAATGTGGAAACCCCAGCACAGCCTGGTGAAAATCAGAACTACTCCTCTTGAAAGAGGACTAAAACAGAGCTAAAGCATAGAAGGTTCTCGAGTTGTAGACAACAATTGGAAAGAGAAACAATTTGCAGTTCCCCAGCAGCGGGACAGGCTTGCAGCTATTACGTAGTGAAATCCCAAGCAGCAACTTCTGATGCACACACATTAATGTGACTTTGTGACCTCAGTAACACAGAAAGTGCTGCAGTGACAGAAGCTGCTGTCCAAGAGCCCTAGATTTGGCTGACCCCACCGGATTAGACAGGGTGGGGCATGCTACAAACACAGTTAAAGCAGCCCATCATGGAGAGCACCACCCTACAAACTGCAAACCTCTACCACTCTTCAGCCTGGGGCTCTCCAGAGCTACCTTGCTCAACTGCACAGAGTAATTGCCAAGCAGGACTTTCAAGTTCATGCAAAAGTACATGGAGCAACTGAAGAAAGGACATGCTGAGGTGCTGAAGGAAGGGTTGTTACAGCTCTAGAGAAAAGAGGGAATTGCCAGAAACATACAGTTATTCCTAAAACAAATATGGCCAGCATTGAATTGAAGTTGGCTAGTGATCTGTAATGTTAATTAATCATAAATCATTGCTCATGCTGTTTTAAGGCATAATATATTTATGTGGTTGTATTCAGATAGTGTTTGACCTTCTATACCTGACGCTCCCTGAGCTTTACCAAATGTATGCATGCAAGCTGTCTTCCCCATCACCAGTGTTTCCAAAGTTTCTATTCTTCCATATACAGCCATCATGACAGCACCTCAGAGTGTGCATCCACCACTGTTCACAGCAGTTTGTGTAACCCTTCCTTCCTCCTATGCTTCAGCTATTATCATGAGCACAGCCCCAGGGCCGCAAGCTGAAGCATTCCTGCAGAGCAGAGGTCTAAGCCAGCACACTGTGTAGGCAAAGGGCACTTGTAAGAGCTCTGCTGGATCTGAGCCATGGAGGCAGTGTAGCCACAGAGCAGGGCTCTTTGTGAGTGTCAGAGGAGGGCCACAGCCATAGGACTTTCCTCCATCCTTCCTCTGCTCAGTTGCAGGCACCACCTTACTAAGTACACACACGCTCTGCCTGCATATACACACATATTAGGAACACAAAAGCTAGTATTTAGAGTCACACTGCACCAGGGTGACATGTGAGAATAGGGCAGGAACAAAACTGCTGCTGATCCATAAACTGTGAAATGCAGCAAATGTGCTTGGTCACCGGGGCCGGCTGCGCACGGTGGGATGACCAGAGACAAACCCAAACTGCTCAGCCAGAGCTTGTGTCTTTTTTTTCTGCACTCTCTTCCTCTTTGATTTTCCTCTCCTTCACTTACCCCACAATTCATGCAGTTATGTACAGTTTCTCTCAGTTGTACTTAAGTTTCTGCAGGAAGAACAATAAAAATTAGAAGAGGCCAAAAGCATTGCAACAGGTTTGGGACAATGGAGACAAAAGTTCTTGGCTCTGACAAAACCAAAGAAGAGAGAAATTTCATTCCAAGTATTGTACAAGTTAGGAGAGCTC
Source organism: Formicarius rufipectus (assembly GCA_013399695.1). Classification (NCBI taxonomy): domain Eukaryota; kingdom Metazoa; phylum Chordata; class Aves; order Passeriformes; family Formicariidae; genus Formicarius; species Formicarius rufipectus. Next base: position 240,684 of record VXAU01001440.1, on the reverse strand, counting down.
TGTACTAATTTTTTTTTTTTCAACCCTGATTTCTGCAGCCGTAAGCGAAAGACTAAAGGAAGAAAACTCTTAATGTTTATGCTTTCAAAGACATTGTCAATATTTCCTTTTAAAAAGTGCTAAAATTGACCTAGGGTGGGGATAAAGGGGGAGATCAGGTTAGGCACACCATCATGCAAAATGAAGTTAGAAAATCCTGGGCAAGCCCCCATGCTGGCAGCACCCAGGCCGAGGTGGTGGGGGTTGTCCCTTCTCGTGGTAAGTCCTTTGAGGCCATGCCAAGTGTTCAAGCTCACACTAGGAATCATATTTAACTCAGGATAGAAGTGAAGATTTTCCAGCAGCTGTATGTGGAGCCAACTCAGTTGCCAAACACAGCACTCACAGTTCACCCAAGGTCTCACATTCTTCAGACTCACAAGAGTAAGGATGCCAGTGACTTCCAGAGGATGGAGAGGATGTGAGACAAGCCGTCTACCTTTCTCCACTATGAGGGAGTGATGGAAAACAGTTGTTTGGTTTTTTCCCAGTACATTTAGAGCTGGGGATTACACATTATTTTTCTTTATTACAACTGTAAACTGCTTTTTTCTGACTTCCTCTTAAAATCCCTTATTCAAAATCCTAGAAGTGCAGCTCAGTGGTGTGTCCCACATGCAATGCTTAGATATGTAAGTCACCACAAATTTTGAACAAAGTCACGAATTTTCCTAAGGGTTCTGGTAAATACACATGAGAAAAAAATTGTTATTTGAGTCAGAATTGAAATTCTGTCACCAAAGACAAATTTTTCAAATCTGTTTCATTAAGCCCAGGATATAATATTGCTGTCAATAAATACATTGGCACAGAAGATTAGGTCTTATTTTCACATTGCCATAAAGCATATAAACTGGTGTTATATGATCCAGAAGTAAAAAACTCAGTTCTTTAGACATTAGTATTGAACATAATAATTTTTTTTCTTGAGTATTAACTAACTGTGGGGGGGGGTTGTGGGATAACACACTAATCTTTAATGCATTCCTCACCCAAGATGATTTATCACTTCCGCACACAGTAGCTGTGCATATGTTGTAACTGGCATCTGGTTTTTACAAGCTGAATACTTTTCACTGTGTTTTCTCTCTAAGGGATTTTTTTCCTTAGCCATGATTGAGTAGGGATGGGTAGTTGTACCTGTAGCAAGTTCAAGCAGATACTACACATATAAAGATGCTTATCATAGTTACAGTTAATTAGATAGTTTCCTCTGAAACTGAGTCACCGAAGCTCCCCTGAAGTCACTGACAAAGTATTACTGGCAGTGGATATTCAAAGCAGAGCATACTGTCTGCACAAGCAGAAGCACTTGCCTAAGTGTGCAGTTTACAAGTGTGCACTGCAACAGTGTGTCAGTGGGCGTATGGGAAGCCCCAGAACCAGATCTATCCTGTGCCAGTACTCAGTTTGCGCCTTCTGCTGCCCTGTGATAATTAAGTTCTGGTGGGCAGCATTGTGCCCTCCAGGCTGGCTTGCTCTGGTCCTAGACCAAACTATGGATTTTAGACATTTAAAGAAAGAAGCTACCATGACAAAATGCACAGTTACATTTGATGTCAGATAAAATATGTCTTCTCAGCATTCTGTAGACTCAGCATTAGCTGAGAAGAGAATGTACTCACCTTCTCCCACAGATTCCACTCACCTGTTCCCTCCCACAGAAGAACAAGGAAATAGAAGGAAAATGTTCTCTGAGCTGGTAAATGTAGCACAAGGCTTGATTTGCTGTAAAGTTGGGATTTTCTGTTCTGTATAGATTGCTTTGAACATTTGCTGCTCTCTCCTAATGAAGATAGCCACTGGTGTACAACATGTCATCACAAATATGCACAAATCCATCTGGAGAGCAGAATAATTTTCACTGCCAAAAATGCACACGTTGCAACTTGCATTCCTCCTTTTTGACTTTTCATGTTACCCTCAAGCTGGAAAGAGCAAAGGTATCATGCAAGAAGCTTTGCAGATTGGCCATTTATAACTACCCACACTGTACCAGGCAAAGTCCACATAATGCACTCTTTTCACATTATGTGACATCTATTAAGAACAAAAGTCAGGGAAGACCACCCATTAAGTAATTCTGACTGCCTTGGCATCCCCCATTGAAGGATATAGTGTTTATGGTCCTAGCCCTAACAAATGCTCAGCCCATGGCTGCACACATTTGCAAGCATGAATAATGTGAAACACTGAAACTATCCTGAAAGGTCTGTGCATGGGTCTGCAACTATTTTTTACAGCTCTCCAGAGCTTGTAGCTCAAATGTAGGTGAATAGCCTTTGGGCAATGCTTGCCTAATTCAGCAAGACAAACAAGTGCATTGCTCCTCAGCCCAGTGGATTCTGCCTCCCAGAAGACCAGCCTGGAGGCTGAGCAGATTGAGCCAGCTGATATTCACCTGCTCTCCAAACGAGACAGCAAGAGACAGAGAAAAAACAAATGGGACCCCATTGCTGCTGAACTGATGTTATCTGCAGGCAGCTGTGCCTTTTGTGCAAGGAGCACACAGTGCCACACTTTGCAAATGTTGCTGATGAATTGCTGCTGTCTCTTCAGCTCACTGTAAAGAGCTGTCTGCTCTTAATTACCAGGAGCTAAGCTTTTTGAAGCAGTAATGCAATAATGAATCGACTTAGTCCACAGAAAAAGTAACTTCACATTAAACAAAGCCTTCCCCAACTTTTTCATGTAGTAGCATATGGAGGAAATATTGCGTGGAAATTGGAGGAAATTGCGTGGTGATTGCAGTTTTCACCTCAGGCTCCTTAAATCTGAAGATGATATGTGTGGTGTATGACCACCATTAGAGAGCCAAAAGTTAAAGTTAAGGATTCAACAGTATGTTAAAGACACCACAACAGAAGTCCCATTGCAGATCATCATAGAATGATGGTCAGCCTGGAGAACAAAGCAAAGATGTGATCGAGGGACTTGAGACTCATATTTCAAAGAGAGTTAAGTAGCTGAACACACTTCTAGAGATGATACACAAAACGTAGCTGCACAATGTGTGTGTGTATCAGTTCCAGTCCCCGATCTGAACACTCTCATCTTGATACTGTTCTTCTATAAAGAACACCTAGTAGCAATTTTAAAGAATTAATGAATTAGTTACCATTTTTCACTTCTCACTTTCTTTCCCAGGTGAACACAGAATGCTGGTAGTGAGGGCGCAACTTGATCTGTTGCATAGAGGTAGCAGTAAACACTGTGAAACTCTCTCATTCATGTTTGAAAAAATTAATTGTTCCAAAGATTTTGCCTTCGGGCTTGCATTTCATGCCCCTTCACATTGTACAATGTGAACAGTTTCAAGTTGTGCATTATGGACAATATTGTGTCATAAAATCTAGTAAGCAAGCAAAGAAAAGACACTACCTTATGAAGTGCTATCACATTTACATTTGTTTTGAAACAGCTATTTTACTACTCTTTCCCATCAAATTGCAAGAGATCAACCTCATAAATGTCAGCAATATTTTTTATTCTTCATGTTATTCTCAATAAGTCTTCTCTTAAGTTGTTGTTGCTTGGTGTTTTGGTGGTTTTTATTTTTGTTTGTTTGGTTTTTGTTATGAGCAAATAAAGCTGATGTGACTGGGACACAAGATTCCAGACAGGAGTTTCTCATCAGATAAGAACAAGCCACTAAGTCAATTGCATTTTTTTACATTTACAGCTAAAACAGATCATTTTCACAAGACACCATATTTTCTGTCCCCTGTCCTTTCTGCAGCTTGTGTTATTTATGCAGGTCTTTTTGTTCTTCCTAATGCTTTGCAGAATACTGGCCCCTGCTTTAACTTTTAAGAAATAGCCTGTGTGTCCTTTGAGCAGGCTAGCACCTGAACGCTGTGCAACCACCAAGGATGGCAGAGTACAGCCTTGCTAGCTAGACAGCACATTGGGAAAACTAGCAAGCTGAGTATTTTTCCAGGTTAATATCATGAAGACTGACCTCACAATTCTTGAACTATTGAAACTTCTTTAACTATTTTCTTTTTTTGAAACTGTAGATTATGTGACCAATGACAACAATCTGACATAGTTGTGCTTTTGTCAAACTGCCAAGGATTAACTTGACACCTCTGTTTTATGGCCAAGAGTCATTCAAGTTTTACTACATAGTGACTATGGCCCAGACTGTCATTTTACACCTGTTTCACTTTGGATTGTTTCCACTGCTGTCACTGGTGTCTCACCAGCTGAAATTTTTTAGCTAAAGAGAAGCCTGTGCTATATAATTAACAAAGAATGTTCTTGCATCTCTCATTCAAACAAGGTCAAAAGGTATATCCTTACATTAGTAGTGTCTCCCTATGCATAAATTTTTTTTTTACCCTTAGCAATTTTTCTCATAGTCCCATGTTGTTTTATCATCTGAATTTTTGTCCTTTTCTGTGCAGAAGAGTATAACAATTATGTAAAATATGGTTTCTCTGATATTTTAGTACCAATCCCATTTTTTAACCTTTGGACAATTTGAAATCACTTGGGAAAAAAAAAATAAAAAAAGAGAATAAAATCATAACCCCAGTTGAATCTTTTCACAGCAAACTGAGAAAGTCTAAAGTGCAACTTCAATATATGCTATGAATAAAACTAATGCTTCTATTTAATATGAAAAAAGAAGGTAATCCCATTCAAAAATAAATTCTTATCTTGATAGGTAGGATATGTCAACATGATATACAGAATTCTTACATTTATGGCAATACTTTCTACACATTCCAGGCAGGGCTGTAATTCTGTCCTACATGGTGACTACAAAAATATCTGCCTGGAAAGTGTCACACTGTATTACACCAATGACATCCAATGTCTGTTCTTTAAAGAAGTGTTTTGTATCAGTATGATCAAACCAGTTCAAACCACTCTGTATCTCTCCCAGTGTTCTGCTCCCCCCAAAAAGGCAGAAAATTAGCTTTGGGGAAGGGTGGGCTGTAAAGTGAGCCAGATCTTTCTCTGGGCATGGAACAAAACAGTGCCAAGGAGCTGCCCCTGTCAGCAACTAGCCTGTGAACGTGGGCACAAACTGGGATCCCACTTCATTTCAGCCATTCTTTTATACTCAAACTGCCACAGACTTCAAGTAAATCACCTCAGCTACCTGACAGTGTGTCAATAACTAAAGGGCCATTGTCAGCCCCTGGCCTTTTTTCTGTTGCTTTAGTCAATTCATAAAGTCACCTTTAGAGAATAAAGCACTCACAGATTCCCTACCACTTTTCTACTTTTGGTGTTTGGCCCACATTCTTCAAATTTCCATTTCTAATATGCAGCACAATCTACTCCAGCGCTTCTTCTCTCTTTGACCATAAATGATCCATCATAAAGTTAACCACATAACATTTTGCCACTGAATACTGCAAACCTTGCTGACTCTGTTGAAGAAAGCTTTAGTGTCACTGCAGAGATTGACCTTAAAAGATCTGCACGAAAAATTCAGTAAACACATACTCACAGATTTCAAACTGACATTTAGGCACCACACTAGCCAAAAGCAGTGTGTGGGAGAAGGGTAAGGGTAAACTTCACTGCATAGGTACCTGCTAGTTTTTAACAACTAGCCGAGACCTTCCGGAAAAGGATTAAGCTAATATTTATTTGTCATTCATTAAATCTACTGACACAGAAAGTCTATACCTTGACCTTGGGAAGAAACAGGGGTGATGCTCCAAGAGGTCTTTCCTATGTGAACTCATTTCTACTCCCTGTACAAGAGTTCATTTTGGTTTTTGACAAGGATAAAATATCAATAAAGAGTAGCCCTTCCTGGCAGGGATTTTCACAAGAAGTATCTGGGGCAGTAATTGCAGGGGGAGGCAGATCACCAACACACTCAGCATGGCTCTACTGTCTTCTGATGTGAGTGGACCTGTCATTTCTCAAGCAGGTGCAGCTTGTTGTAATTTCAAACAAACAGCTCCAACCATACCAACCAACTAGATTCCAGCTCCAGGCCAGCAGCCTGGCAAAATGCCACAGTAAATTCATACGTAGGCATATACATAAGTCGATGTTTTCATCTGTAACATTTATTGTGGAGCATCGCTGTGGCATAAACTTTTAATAGCAGGGCAGGGATTTACTTCCCCCTCTGGTTTGTGGCACACTTTTCTACTGTTCTGTGATGTACTTTGACTAATCATTTCTTCGTCCTCTAGGCACAGACTTTTAAAAACACTAGGAGTTCTCAGTCTCCCTTTTCAATTGCAAACGATTCAGTTTTGGGTGGTGTGGCCTCCCTATTCTTCCTCCAGCCGTTGTGTTTGTGAAAGGACCGTCTCAAATTTCTTGTGCGGGAGCAGCTGTTGCTGGACCGAGGCAGCCTTTTCAGAGCCCTGCAGCAGCAGCTTTTCACTTCTCCTCCTCCTCTCCTTCCTCCCTCCTTTTGTCTCCCCCAAACCAAGAGCCCCTCTGACCCTTTGCTTCCCTCCAGCCTCCTGCCTTTGTCAGCCGCTGCAGACAAGTTCCACCCTAAATCAAGCATTGTCTCCATCTCCAGAAGCCAGCACGTGCCCACACCCCCCTAATCTTTTAATTTCCCCCCAGGAAAAGGCAGCTGTTAGTGATACACGCAATGCACAGCTGTCAGCTGGGGCCTGCCGCCTGCCCGAACTGAACAATGAGCAAGGCAGAGCCGGGGCCAAGAAGGACTAATATCTACATATATGTGCCTTTGGCAACAGTTGGCAGCACGTGCTTTGAAATGCGGCATTGTCAGAAAACCCACCTCTGCCTTTCCCCACCACTGCTCTGCACACGTATGAGCTTGAACTTTGGCTGATTTCAGAACAAAACACCCAGCTTCAAAGGGCAGGACTCCCTGGATAGCTGCCTTTTACCTTCACTTCTGAAACAATCCCCAGCAAAATTACAGGGTATGAAAAGGACAGGCCTCCAGTAGACCAGCGCGTGGTTCATCCATTCTCTTCTTTTGAAAGTTTTGTTCTGGAGAGAGTGCAGTGTAAACAATCTGGAGTGGGAGAAAAGACCTATACATCATGATTTTACCTTTTTCTCTGAGTGGTGAGAAGGGCCAACATTTACAAGTAAAGCAGGAAGAGCATGTGTGACTGGACAGCACTAAAGTTCAAGGGACAGTGACTGCACTTCAAGATGAAGTAAAAGATAGTTATTTAGAACCAGAAAAAGGCAAGACATAAATGCATCTGCAAAAACATAAGCACCTTTGCATGCCAAATTTGTTCCCGCAACAATGGCAGATATGCACACAAGTGATAAACTGCACACTGCAGTGCAGTTGCTGCAAATAAGCTTGAAAAAAACCAGTGGCTACAGACCTCAATTAATCCCATAAATATGCTTGCCTCTTCCCATATACTATGACACATGTAGCTTTACAAAAATCATACCTCTGTGCTTCACATTAGCTCCTGACAAAACACAGCTTTTTAAGGAAACTAATTTTATAAACTCATGTCTTGTGGAGATGATATGTAAAAACCTCAAACATTTGGAATTGTTTTGTTTCCTTTCCCCATGTAGGCTGCTCTAAAGTATGCATGTATTCCTGTCACTAGCCTTCTGGCTAATCATTAAATGGGAATTTGATTGATGTCTACATGCAGTGGTTCCCAAAGGCTAAGCACTTAAAAAAGTGACAGTCTCATCTGTTGCTTTTACAGAGGTCTCTTGCATAGTTTCCTCTCTAAGCAAAGGAGCAAATAAGTCTCCTTCACAAAACTTTCGTCACCACAACCTTTTTGCAATCAAGCAGACAATTCTGAGTTTACTTCACCACTTTCAGTCATTTTACATGGTAAGTAAGAACTGCTGTGTTAGTGGTATATATTCCCCAGTCTGCTCTGTATACATGTTTTTACTTGCTTTATCTCACCTGGCTTCTAATTCAAAGGACTTAAAAGATACACTATGCTAAATAGACCATATGGCATATGGTACACCTGACCTGCGCTTAACACCTGCTGAGCGCACTGTGGGCGTCAGGCTGTTTGATACAGCACTCCTGGCCAGAGGGCAAAAACATATCCATGCATTTGCATGCTGGACGGAGGCCACGCGCCTGGGCTGTGAGCAGATCTGACACAGCAGACTGTCAGTGCTTTCAAGATTAGCAAATCTGTAGAAAGCAATGGATTTAACCAACAAAGAAGATGCCACAAAGCAGAGACCTACACATATACAGACACATTTGGGATCCTAATAGCTTTGTAGTGATGAACCAGGATCTCCAACAATTGTTAACTTTCTTTGAGTGGGGAATGTCAGAATTAATCATTTGTATGCAGAGTTTCTCTAAAGTACTCAGAGAAATCACAAAGGGATATGTTTTGCTCTCAGTTAGGCAAATACAAATTCCATCATGACCTGCCCCCGTGCAGAGCCACCAAGAGCACAGGCTGGAAGCAACATGCAGTCAAAACCAGATATTTCAAAATCAAAATACTAGACATCAAGTAGAAAGAAGGTACCTGAAACTTTAATGTGTATAAGGATGTAGCAAGCATGTGCCTGAAGAATGGTCTGCAAGATCTCACCTTTCATCCATTGCTCATTCTGATGGTCCATGACTCACATTTTCGATGTTCAAATTGATTCATGAAGCCTTTATTTTTAGTGTAGAGTTCTGTGAGATTTATGGAGCAGGAAGACAGTGCAGAAGTATCAGGAGATGCTATTGCTAGGAGATTTGCATAGCAAAATCTCATAGCAGCAGCAGCCTTTGTCAAAGCAGTCCAGGTATCCAGAAAAGGCAGGGGACATCTTGCTGGCCTGTGTGGGAGATGCAGATTCTAACACTGGGCAGCTNAAAAAAAAAAAAAAATAAAAAACAGCCAAAGGGATCTGTCTCTCTTACACTATTCAGGGAGGAAAATTCATCATTCATGTGATTGGAAAGGGGACATTAGGTGCAGACAGGGTGGCAGGACACTGATGCTGTCCTCAGCAGTGACTGGCAGGCTGTAGAGTAGCTCAGTTTTGCACCAGGGATGGAACTGGACCTCATGCAACACTAGTGCTAGTTGCAATGCCACGAATGGTAGAGGGGACGTGAAAGGGTTTCGCTTTTCTGGGAATTCTCCAATACAGACTTTGCAACAGCTCAGTTAAGAAGCATGTCTTGATTAATCTATCTGAAATAAATTTGGCAGTAATATTTCCATCTTCTTGTTGGAATGTTATCAAATGAAACACAGAGCTGTTCTTTTCTTTCATTTGTACTGCTCACTCCTCTTACTGGAATGAAAATTCTCTGGCTGGGAGGAGATTATCAGGCTAAAACTGCCTTCTTATTCACTGCTAGAAGAATCTTAGGATTGCTTAGACCTGAGGACACCCATGACCTTCTAACACGAATGTGTTTTTCCTGCCATCTCTGCAAACTTACCACTCACAGCAGAGGAAAACCTCAGCCCCACAAGACAGGCTGTTTCATTCTCAACACCACTGAGGTGTGCTGTCAAGGGCTTCTGTTTGTGCCACCAAACAGATTCTGTCAGCATCCCCCCATCCACAGCGTTGGGATACAGGTGGGCTCTCCTGTCTGGTCCAGGATGTTTAACCGGGAGTTCCTTCTCTTGCCTTGCTCTTCCGTATGTTAGATCTGTGGCAAATTGAGCTGAGTGAGTGCCTCAGGCCCTAGCCTAGCCTCAAACTACCCTGGCCCCATCTGTCACCCTATCTGGGGCATCTTTGCCGCATGATTGGCACAGGGCTTGAAAAGGCAGCACAAGAAGGGCCATGTGGCAACCCTGCAGACTGGGAGGGGGCAGCGGGGAAGCAGGATGAAATATTGTGACAGAACACTTCAGGCCCCAGCTAATCACAGCTGCTGAGGATTGAAGAGTGCTATACATCCCCTCGTATCAGGCAGTGCATTCCTGGCAACATTATTAATTCAGAGGAGTCCCTTTAATTTGAAGCAGAGATTAAGACTTTCCCCGGTTGGCCTCACTGCGGCTGTAAAGGCAACAGGCAGGGCTATTGTAAGGCCATTAGGGAAGAACAATAGGACGCTGAAAGGGGGATGTGGGTGAATAGGGGAGCGAGGGCTGGCTTGTGCCAGAGGCCGGCTCGCCTCATTATGGGAACGGCAGATGGAGCGTGGCCGGGTTGCTGGGCAGAGTGGGGACTGGCAGCTGGCGATGGCTACTCTGCACCACAGCGCATCCCCACCGCACCCCACCGCATCCCACCGCGGCCGGTGCTCAGCCAAGAAACAATAGGTGGACCGAGACCGCCGCCCTTACCGGCAAAACCCAAAATAAGTAAATGCATAAATAAATAAACAAGTAAATAAATAAATAAATGAACAAGTAAATATATAAATAAATATCTCTTCCCTTCTTCCTCTCCTGCTTCTTCCTCCCTGCTGCGTTTACTCAGGCATACTCAGACTGTCGAACAGTCATCAGGACGGTGTGGAAATGACACTTCTTTTTCCTATTCATAGTCAAGCTAATCTATGTAGCCGTTGCATCCTTTTCAACCAGGGTGAATGACAGCAGAAACATGGTGTTTGGTATTCAGATCCTTGGACACCTAAATGATTCATCTAACATCTCACTGGATTTTTAAAAGTGCTCATCAGCTTTACTGGCTTCAGAGGAAATTACCTATCTTATCCTAACCAAGGTTTTGGTTTTGTTTTTTGGTTGTTTTGTTGGTTGGGGGTTTTTTTGGTTTTTAGGAGGTGGTTGGTTTGTTTGTTTGTTTGGGTTTTTTGTTTGTTTGTTTGTTTTTCTTGATGTGTTTGAACTCATAACTGAAAGGAGCAGCTAAAACACAGATGAAAGTCCAGCCTGGCAGTTTGGCATGTGCCATCCCCCAACTCACTGACCTCTGCAGCTCCCTGACAGCCCTGCCACTGTGCCCACTCAATCCTCTCTCCAACTGAGGAGCAGGAGGGAAGCATGGACAAAAGTCTTGAACAAAAAAGAAATTTTAGAAAGCACCATAGAGGCAATATTTTGATTTTTTTCCCTCAACTTTGTTGGTGAAAACTTCATCTTTTTCTTCCAGTTTCACCACTGCTCCAACTCCCAAAGCTTGTGAAGTGATGGTTCTGGCAATCAGGGCTCCTGACTGGGGATGTGACAGGTGCTGGGAGAGGCACACACTCTTCTGTTTCCCCAGATGTGACACAGGGGCAACTGTATGGAGAAACCTGTTTGAATTTGACAGTCATTCTCGACACTCTGAGGAAGATCAACAAAAAGATGTTGCTGAACATCCTAACAAAAGTAATATCTTTCCAGGAAGGTGTTGTTTTATGGTTTGTTTTCTCTAAGTTGTTTACAATGTGTTTATGCCATTCTAAATTCTTCCCTCTTTAGAGGAGAAACTCCTGTGAACTGGGCTAAGCTTGTGGCTGACAAACCTGGCATGGTCCCAAAGGAGTGCAGGACACCCAGACTCAGCCTTTAACAAGCTGACATCCCTTTGTCTTTATGGTCTATGTTCCCTTCCAGTTCATGGTCATGCATGCCATTGTTGATCAAATAGCAAGTGCAATATCTTCCATGGGAAAATAATTTTAGGAAACTATGGAGAGTATTTTTAGTTACAGAGATGGAAACAAGGAAAAGGAGTCAGCACCCTGTAAGCAGGTTACTTTGTGCAGATCATCATTAGACACTTTGCAGACCACTCACTCTTCACAAAATGCTCATTGAGAGTAGTAGGGTTATTAAAGATGACAGCTGTAACGCAGTATGCAGAAATAGGCCACAATATTCAAAACAATACTGTTTAGGCCTTCTTCCATCATCTTTCCTTCTCAGCACTGTAGTAAACGCCCCTTATTTTCTTTTATCTTACCAGTGTTTTTTTATTCATAACTTATTTAAAATTATCATATTATATGGCCTTCAGTTTATTCAGGGTGAAACTCTGTTTTCATAAAAAGAATGCATTGGAAGTGATAGTGGAAATTAATTTGATTCCTTTTATTTTTACCAATGCTGAGGTGTTTTTTTTCTTTTAATTTCCTGTGGGTTGAATGAAGAGAGTTCAAATCCTCCAGCAAAGAGTGCTCACTCCCAAGTAGCTGCATGTGCACAGCTGGTAGTGAGCTGTTAGAGTGTGGCACAAGGTGTTTAGTGGCAAAAACAGAGTTTTGGGGTTCATGTCTGCTAACAGTGGTTTTGCCATTGAAGAGACCACAGCTGAATGAGACTCACTGACAGGGTAAGTTATGAACACGGTCTGGAGTTGAACTCAGACCCAGCCAAGAAGCACATCTCTGAGTCAGATATATTTGTACAGAAATAGAGATGGTCAGCTCTAACCTTTCAATTGCAAACACAGCTGTTCCACACCCATTGAAGCAGACAATGGAAGGACTTTATCCTCAAATAAAAATTTCTGATTGCTGAGAGACCAGATCTGTATGAACCTGTTGATAGCCATGGCACCTACTCCAAGGAAAGACAAAAATGTTTCTAGTTATCTAGGCGGAAGCAAATGATCATACAACTCTTCCTCAATGACCACAATAATTTAAAAACTTGTGCAAACAGGCAGATTTAGTTTCAGACACAGATGCAGTGTGTGAAACCAAAACTTTCATATATGCATCTGCATTTGCCCTGTGCCCAGGTCAGTAGCATTCACCATTCCTAGTGGTTTTGAAATGTAGTGCTTACCATTTGCAAAGCATGTTATAAAACTGAGAGAAAAACAGTAGGAGGTATAAAAAGCCTTGCTCTGCAACAAGCTGACACTCCAGACATGGGGAGTACTATTTTCTGTGTAAAGGCAAAGTTTGTGCAAGGAAGAATCAGGCTGTCAAAGGGAGTTAAACCTGCTGCAGGATGATAGACAATTTAACAAGTAGCGAGTCAGAAATTGTTGCAGTTTTTTCACAGGAGACTTTTTTACTACATATTTCAGCAATCCACTTAGTTGATTTCAAGCACGTTTGAGAGGGGTCCCTGAAGGTCTTTCCAATCTTTCTGTTGTGGAACCAGGATGTTTATTGCTGTGTGTAGTAACAAGCCACCACTGCCAGGAACTGTAGGCTGCTGGCCGTTTAGTAACAGCCTTGTACTCACATTCCCCCACCTTATCATTTCATGTCAACATTAATTCCCTGAATAGTGAGACTGGAGTGCTTGAAGAGCAAACACTTTGATTGCCACTGGAAACACACAGAGCATGGGCAATAGTGAAAAATAACCATCTGGCTCTGACACTGTGTTCCCAGCCCAGGGCTCTCAGTCCTTCGCTGCAGGCAAGTTCACACCTCCAGTGACAGCAACTTTGCTCTGTGACCCTACAACATACTCCCAAATGCCTGCAAACACAAGAGGCAAGGCAAAGTCAACACACACACCAGTTCTGCCAACACAGAGCTTCTCTCCGAGGAACAGACCTGAGACATAGGACTATGCTGCACTTTTGCTGATGTATTTTAGCCTGTGAACTCTGACAGAAGCGCTAGCTGCCGGGGTGCAAGGCTGTGACTGTACAGATATACTTTACAGCACCTGTGTGGAGAGCAGAGTGCAAAATGCTGAAGATACAGGAGGTGAGCCACATCTCACAGCTCTGCAGCTTATCTTTAAAAAATGGAGTGAAGTCAAAGACCTCATGCAAGTGTGTTTTTGCACAGATACACATAGAACACCTTAGAAACTCTGAGAAGTGCTTAGGTCATACTGTAGCTCACACTTCATGAAAAGCTTAAATAAAGTTTTTATTGTTTGATTCATAGAAATTAAGTTCTACAAAGAACTTCTAACCAAAGCAGCCACAGGCCTATGTGCCTCTTAAATGCTCCTACAGGCAAATCCCTCTTTGCAGTCTTCATTTGTGCATGAAAATGATTCTCAGTTGTAACTCTGGGAGCAGTGACTGCAAATGAAGGCACACCTTACACATGTGTTCTTGTTTATGGGACATGGTGCTTCTTTTTTTAAAAAATACAGTCCCAGGTCACTGAACTGAAGGATATCAGCTACTGCTAAAGGCTTTAAAAAGTGTTTTGTCAAAAAAGGTTATCTTGACCCAATGTGGCCTTTAACACAGCAAGAAGATCAACATAATTGTCTGCCCTGTCATGGTTTTTCATGGGACTGTTCACATGGGGAAATAATTCCATGTCTACCTGTGGTAAGCAGACTCCAAAGCCAGAAATACAATCTTACTATACAAAACCTCATTTGAGATAGTGTTTACCACGCTCTTATATGAGACAAAGGGAGATAAATTTATTCTAAGCCCAGTTTCAAAATGTCAAGTTGTGCTCCTATCACCTTCTTGTAGTGAAAGTCACAAGTGCCCTCAAACCATTTACAGGATGAGTAGATTACTCACTTTCAAGAAAAGAATGTCCTGTGAATCACAGTTTGCAGAAATAAAGCCCTTTTCTAAAGGATATGTACCTTGGAATGTGGACAAATATAAGAAGTGCACAGAATATTCTGAGTTGGAAGAGACTCACAAGGAACATCGAGTACAAACCTTAAGTGAATTGCCCATAGAGGGATCACAACTGTGACCTTTGTATTGCTAGCACCATGCCCTAACCAACTGAGTTAGTCCAGGTGCACAGTGCTGCACCTGGGTCAGAGCAATCTCAGACATGATCACAAACTGGGAGAGGAAATCACTGAGAGCAGCCCTGCAGAGAAGGACTTGAGGTTTCTCATGGATGAACAGCTGGACAGGAGCCAGCAGTATGCACTCACAGCCCATAAGACCAGCTGTCTCCCAGGCTGCGTCAGGAGAAGTGTGGCCAGCAGGTCAAGGTTACTCTGCCCTTGTGACACCCTAACTGGAGGGTTGTGTCCAGCTCTGGGATCCTCAATAGAGGAAGGACATGGCCTGAGAGAGCGGATCCAGCAGGTCACAAAGATAATCAGAGGGATGGAAAACCTCTCCTCTTAAGACTGGTTGAGAGGGCTGGAGCTGTGCCTTCCAGTACCTAAAGGGGACTTACAGAAAGGAAGAGAAAGGGCCTTTCCTATGGGCAGATAGTGACAGGACAAGGGACAGTGGTTTTAAACTGAAGGAGAGGACGTTGAGATTAGATGTTAGGGAAAAATTCTTTACTCAGAGGGTGGCTAAGCACCAGAACAGTTTTCCCAGAGTTGTTATGGAAGACCCATCCCTGGAAGCTCTCAATACCAGGTTGGATGGGGCTCTGAGCAACTTAATCTAGTTGTGTGGCATCCCTGTCCACTGCAGGGGGATTAGAACTTGACGAAGGTTAAAGTCCCTTCCAACATAGATCATTCTGGTTTGATTCTATGATTCTAGGCCATAATTCTGTTATACTCCCTTCATTTTGTCTGCAGGTCAGTCTATGCATCTAAAGAACTATTTATTCCTCCATATTTGAGAACAGAATTGTCCATAATGCTAGTGTTATTTGTATGGAACAGTACTTTTTCAAAAAGGTTTCCACACATGGTTTTAAGAGAATCATTCCATGCACACTTGTGCCTTTTTACAACATAAACAAATACCCACAGGTGATCTTTCAATAATCTCACAGCTGTAAATATCTGTGCCTTTGCAGCCATAAAATCAGCCTGTGCACCTGCACTCTAGTGAACATCACAGTACAGTTAACAAAGATTCCCCACAAAACACATCTTGTGAAGGTGACAGATTCATGCTGGTAAGGCCTGAAAAGCTGACTCCTCATCTGCCTGGATTTGATAGAGAATGCTGGATAAACTGAGTGCCAGGTTACAATTCTTATCTCCATTTTTTTCTATTAGAGGAGATTTGATAAATTCAAGGTCTGTATGAGTATACTCAAGCCTGAGAGTTATTTGCTTGATCAAAGCTTCTTAAAAACTGTTCCACCTTCTTCTCTACAGTTATTTTGCCTGCTTTCCCCAAACAGGGGTGAGCCAGAAACATGGATGCCTCTCTTCCCCATCCACCTGGTTTGATAAGCCTTGGATGGGCATAAGGGTCATATCCAAATATTTGCAATTCAACACGGAGTTAGACAGACCTTTGCAGTGGGCAAAGTGGCAGCTTTTACAGTTAATGCTCCTGAACTTCAAAGTGTAAGACTGTAGCTACTGAGCAATTAACATCCAAATTCACATTTACAAACAGTTCCCAGATATGGTAATCACACGACTTACAGAGTGAGTTCAGCACCTACTGCCCAATGCCAGAGCACTAAACTGAGACTGCTTTAATGAAGAAAACAAATACTCGGAGAGAGTCCTTTGCATTCTGAATTCCACCTCTTGAAATGCATTTTGTGCCTGATAAATCAGTACTGGAAAAAATTATTGGGAAGTGAATGATGATGGCCTTGCTGTTCCAGCACTCCAAGCTATACAGTGTCTGTGGCCAGTGCCTTCTGTAATTGCAGAAGGTTGTTTTGCAGCATGTTACAAAACAAGTACCACCTTCCTTGGGTGCCTGCAGAAAGGGAAACCAAGATTTGTTTTCTTCCTCTCATGATCATCAGCAGGCGTTGTTTTCACAGGGATCTCAAGTAAAAGGACAAACAACAGTGCAAATTGTGCAATTTTCGCAGTATTATTTCTGTTGTTTCCGTCAACTGTCTGAGACCTCTTTTGCTCTAAAGAGAAAGCAACAGCACAGGACAGTTTGTACATAAACAGGGTTGTACACTCTTAGATGAGCAAATGCCAAGCTGAATCTCATAACTAGATGCTGTCCTAGTCATCAGTGAGTGTGGGAGGTGGGAAGCTGTTTTCTCTCTGCAATCATTGCTGTTGTTGGGGTTTTGTTTATCAGCACTCTGTGCCGAGGAATAAGAAGCTCCTCTTTGAAAGAACTGTTACTGCTCTCTAGCTATCAGGATGTTGTCCTAACTTATTCCCAACACCATTCCCATTCCCATTCCTTTCCCTCCCCCCCCCCCCGGCGCCCCCCCAACAGCACACCACCCTTATCCTTTGGCCACAATATTTTGCCTGGAGGGAGTTTTGTCTATGACACAGGAAGAAACTACTTAAGACTTCACCAGAGCATAAGAGTAGAGGGAAATGATATAACTCCCTACACACCAACAGATAGAGTCAGATCCAAACCTTTTCCAAATTAGTGGAGATTAATAAATATAAATATGATTTCTCAGGGTCCAACACAAATGCTGACTGCACTCAATATGATTACATAATAAACAACTATGCTGGGGAGCTTGCATTTGGTCTGCTGTGGCAATAACATGGTGTCCTGCCAGCAGCAGCACAAAATACAGTGCTGGAAGAGCAGGAAACCAGTGGGAAAAAAATATGCAAGCCTTGCCCTTTATGCTTTGCTGATGGGGAAAAATAAAGAACACAACCTTTCACAAAGGACTGAATCTGGGATAACTCTGAAGGGCTGGAACATGTACGAATTGGTAAAGTGAGAGGAGAAAGCTCAACTGCTGCACAGAAAGTAGTACCTCAGCAAAAGGGTACTGGTGTTTTATCTCTTCATTATTACTCCTGCCACATATATCTGATATCATAATCCCTTTCTTTCTTTTATATCTTAATCCCTTCCCCAGCCTCAAATCTATAGTGAAAGTATATTAGACTAAAGGTTGGGAGATTGGATTTAGCCTGAAGAGCCCAGTAGCTGTATGAGCAGGCTGTGGTTTCCTAGAAGATGTAGGACACTTCCCTCTGCAAAGTTATTTCTGCTTTATATCAGTAAAAGCAAGAGTGGAATCATGACAAGTCAGCACTGAATCTGGGCTTTCTATTTTTTATAACTGATGGGTTTATGCCTAATTCCCTGCTTCCAAAGATCAAGAACAAGTGAAAAACCACTGCATGTCTTGCATGAGTCCATGGGACCATAGGAAAAGGAGGATGGAGAAGTAGGGGAGGTGGACAGTGCATAGCAGAAGAGAGCAGTACCTGGGCTGCAGGTGTGCAAAGCACTTCTGAGTTGTACTCCTGCAGGCAGATGACATCTCAGGCAGCCTCACGGGGAACATGAGAATCTTGGAGAGGAGAAATGTTCTGCAGTTTCACACTGCAGAACAGTGCAATGCCTGAATCAATACTTCTTTATGTTGTGGCAGGAGAAAAAGTTCTCCCTGGGGTCACACCAAAACAGTGTTGCTCTTTCTCAGCACTGATCTGAAGGCATTGGGAAATTCGTGCTGTGAACTTGTAGAGTCATACACTCACTGCATTTGAGTAAACATTGTTCTTTTTTTACTTGGATTAGCCCTGCTCACTGAAACCACATCCACTTTTTATGCTGCCTGCTTGTACTGTAAACTAACATAGAAATGTAAAAAAAAAAAAGAAGACTCAGAGGACCTTTATTAAGTACCTTACTAATTATTTTCTTCTTCCCCATTCCTATATGAATAGATGACAATGTCATGTGAGGAACTACTGCATAACTCATTTTCATTTTTGTCTTTCTCCTTTGACCGTCATCAGTTCACTGCATCTCTGTTTACATTTCCTGTCATGTATGTTACTGTAGCATTCAGCTATCCCCTCTCTCAAAGTCTCCCTAAGAGCTCTCCCTCCCTTTTCTCCTAGCAGTTGTGTTCATACTCCACATCAGCATCACTGGTGTAGCAAGTACCTCTCAGTGTGCAGGGAACCATTCAAACATGCATGTGATATCACCACATCTCCTGCTTGAGGGGTAATTGGGAGTAGACCATTGAGGTCTGCTGTGGCAACAAGGGTGCACAGGAATGGTGGTACTTCCTTGCAACCGTACAGCCAGATTCTTTGTCATTGTACTCTGTGGGCTGCCGTTCACATGCATTTGAAGCGAGTTAGACATCAGGGCCACACTCACCTCCTGATGTAGTCCCAGATTAGTAGCCATAAGCAACCATACAATCTGAGGGAAGTCCCGCACCCAGAGGTGGCAATCAGGTGGGAGTAGTCGGTGAGACTATGTCACTAGAAGTACCATGAAATTCGTGCTCTTCCATATAAAGGAGTATCAACCTAATTTTGCTACATAACAGGATTTGCAAGACATATAAGAAGATATATATTTAAATGGCAAATATTCTTGCACCTCTTCAGATGGGTGAGAGTAAGTGAGTCTTCTTTGACCCAGAGAGCAGGTGAACTGGCTTACTTTCCTGTCCCTAAAAAACATCTCTGAAGTGTACAAGGTGTAAGTTACAATAATGATCTGTTCTAACATCAACAATCAAAAGGGCCTTGAAAGAAAAAACCTGTCAGCAAAAGTCAGCTGACAGACTTATCAAAGAAGAAGCTTTACACATAACAAATACTACACTGTCTCCACAAATAGTCAGGTAACAGATGTAGAGACCACAGGAATGGTTGGTTACATGAGGGAGAATTCAGCCTTTATCCCAAGCCTTGAGAAGAACTTCCTAATGTTTTTCTCATTTACCCTTGGAGCTCCTACACAGACAAGAGGGGTGCAGCATCCATGTAGCTGGGTATGTGCAAAAATTGTGTTAGCAATCTCTGCACTAGATCATTTGTAAAGGCAGATATCTGGGGTAATAGAAACTGAGAGTAGGTGATAGGGTGTATGGTGGTATTCTTCCCTTAAGCTTATACATGCAGGTTAAAAGAAGAATTGTTCTTGGGAACAGCTTAATATGAGATGGAAGCTAACATGAATGAGACACCAGTGTGTCTTGTTCCCTACCTTGCTAATGTTGTCACTCAGTCTACACCAAAAAAACATGCATTAAGGCTTCAGTGCCTTGACATTCTCTTTGCTCCAGCAGTTTCTTTCTTCCTATGCAGTAATGAGATTGCAGAAAAATCACTACTTCCCATAGTGTTGTAAGATCCCTTTTTGAAGGCCTTTTGTTTTCACATCCAAGTGCTTTTACATGCTTTCACATTGCTCTCAGCTTGCGTGACATTGCTGGGGGCAGTTCATTGCATGATATTGCCAGGGCCAGTTCATTAAAGGAACCAAATCAATGGAGTTCAGTGTCCTCCTGCAACACCATGTAAGATAACCAAAAATCCTGAACATGAAATCCCAGAAGCAGGTATTGTTTCCATATACAAAAGTGTTTTTCTCAAATATATACAGAAATTTTTCAGCTTCTACATCTTCTACCAGATTTTTTGATTGCCATGATATTTAGGGAGCATCAGCAGGTGTCCCAAAGCACAGTAAAACAAATTTATGGGCAGCATGGTCCTTGCAGTGCATGGCATCTTTAGAGTTGAGAGACTCCTGCAAAAATATGCTGTAAATTTCCAGTTATACTAGATACTAAAGTAGTTGTGAGAGGTTTTCTTTAGAATTCATAACTATTTTAGTTAGCCTTTTTCACCCTCTGTTTCAGATTATAAAATTGCAAAAGTAATAATTATAGTGTCAGGAAGAAGAAACAGAAATAAAGCTAAAAATTTTACCTCGTCTGAATAATCAGACAGTGGTCAGATGTGTACAACTGAAACCACTCCACTTCAGACTTGTACAATTATCATCACTGCAGAATAAAATTAGAGCTGGACTGTACTTACATTAGTTCACAAAAGTATGCTTATAGCAGATTGCTAGTTCTGTGTATTTGGGCATTATTCTCAATTAAAGATATTTGGGAAAATCCCCTGGTATAGTCAAGAATTTTGTCAAATGGGATGTGTACTGCTCTGTGAGTGTCTCAGAATAAATCAGTCCAACTTTCATATATGTGCGATAAAGGCTGTACACACACCGAAGTTCTTGCCTGATACTAGCGGCTTAGATGTGAGAAGAAAAAATTATCTGATAATCAAAGCCAGATACAAGGAAATTAATTAATTACATTGTACATTGTCTCACTGATCTGCAAAGACCTTGTTTTGATGGAGTGAGGTAAAATTTAAAATATCTCAGTCAATGGCTAAAATGAAGTGATGGTCCAGTCTTAGCCCACAGCTGAATGTCCCAACATAGTCATCTATCTCTAAAGTGAACAGAAAATGTTAGGCAACTTGCAACAGGTATTCATTCAACTAAGACCTTCATTGCACCACAGAAATATGTTTCCCTTCAGCTGACAGCTAAAGAAAGAGCTCAGAGTAGCTGCAATAAGGCACATTCACTGGGTATATCAGTTGAGGGTTATCAGGTTGGAGGGTATCAAGCTCTGTTGACAGACAACAATCCAAACAGTCCTTGCAACAAGGCCAGAGCGCCAAAGGTGTAATGATCCATTCCTTGTTTTGGCCCCAAGGAGACCAGAAAACATGAATGGGGATGCTGATATCAGAAAAGTGAAGCGAGTAACACCAGTTTGTGGCAGAAGCTGGGCAGCGACTCGCAACCGTATGCACACCACCCACTCAAGCAAGAGAATTAATTCCTTCTTCGTTGCACCTTGTTTCTCAAGTCTATGTCAGCAGACAACTTGTCTGAGAGGGATATTTGGGACACATTCAGGATCTGTGAATTTTGGAGATGCATACTAGCAAAACACACATTCAGAGATTGTAAAGATAATAACTTACAGTGGAAACCACATTGTAGGTTACACTAGCTCCCTTGGTGGAAAGAGGTGGCAGCATTATCCAAACTGAAACTAGACAACACTGCTAGTATTCCAAAACAGATGAGCACAGTAAGTGCTGATCTTTGTGAAATACAGAATATGACACAATTCTCACCTCAAACACTTTACCTTTCAAATAAACACGCATACATTTAACCTCTCTCTGAGCAATGTGACCATGCCTGATATAGGTATGTAGTGTACTAATACTGGTGTTTAAAGTCCTAATCCTGTGCATGAAAACATGGTAAAACCAGTGACACTCCTCATGCTCCCAGATCTGAAGAGATGAGCCAAAAATATGCTTCTGCTGCATGCCAGGAAGAGATAAAGTGCTGTACAAGTTGATCACATGTAGCTGCTGATGGACCTTTTGCTGTGTTGGTTGAGTTGACCTAGTGAAAATTTGGGTACCAGCACTTAATACATTTCTTGACTATGCAGACTGACTTGTTCACCTGCATCTTCTGCCAGCAAGTGGTTGTAACAACCGTAGTCTTTCATTACATTGCCTTTCTAAAACGTTTTAATAATCATTTGATCAAATGGATAATCAAAAGTACACAGTGTGTGGAGACATGATTTTTAACCAGTGCCATATTGTGATCCTGAAACACTGTGTAGCTTAGCAGCTAAGGTTTTGAATGTGTAGCAAGCAAAGCGTGCATCAGATAGCTGCATGAGAGAAAACCTGGGTTTAAGAGAAGAGTCTGAGACAGCATGATGAAGATCAGCCCAAAATAACATTGAATAGAGCATTCATTGGGGACATGGGAAATACAAGTTTGTGATGTGTTTATGAATATTTCTAGGCATTCACTTGTGTAGTCTCATTAGAAATTCCATAGGAGGGGATGGTACATATTTTAGGTCAGAAAATTGGTTTTTGCCTTACCAAAAAGAGACATTTTGTGGGTTATAACTTCTGCAAGAAAAGTGAAATGCAATTTCACTTTGGGTAAGTCTTGAATTTCTCTGGTAATTTGATAACCAAACCATAAAATCAAATATTCACACGCAACCTTCTGGAATACTACAGGCCTCCAGCAGATAGAAAATAAGTGATAAAAATAACTGTGTTAACAAAGTTTACAGAATGTCTACTTAGATATTATGTTTCAATAAAATATGTGATTCATTTCTTGTTTTTGTTCACACAGAATACATATGATTGGGATGCCTGCTGTTCCAGCAAGCACAAAGTCTCAAGTCCACGATGCGAACCATTAAGCAAAACAAAAGTCTGAACTGCTGTGTAGGGGCCACATCAACTTATGAACTATCTTGCTCACAGTGCTCATTCTTCATATTGTAATCAAAATAAGACCTATTACCTCGACCCTTTTCTTTCTCCCCTCCAACCTGCTCACCTCTCCAACCACACTTTGTTGTATTTACATCTATCAAAACCTGACTTCTAAAGACCACCTTCCCCTCCCCTCTGGGTTGAGCTCCTTCTGCAAATGGACCAACCAGCTGGGACTAATTTGCACACCACTGGAGCTGTTTCCACTCCCTGCTACACTCATAGACAAAAAGCAGGAAGGCTGGGCTATTAATTTCTGCTAGCTTCATTGGTAGGCCAGAGTTTTGTCCCTGGTACACGGTTTTGCAGGCCACTCAAACAGATTCTGAAAGCTCCTAGTCTATATTCCCATCAGCAGTTTTTCAGCATGGTAAGAATGTTTGAAAGAGGAGATGATTGTATGCCTCCTAAGAGTCAGTGAGCTTTTCTTAGTTGACTTTAGTGAGGATTATGCTTGAAGATATTTGTCCAGGCAGTATACCCCCTGTAAGCCACCAGAAGTGAATGTATATGGGGTCATAGGCTCAAAAACTAGCTGCTAGACAAATTTCCATTGACTCTGAATATGAAAACCCAGAGACAAGCAACATGCATTGCCAGGCTCCTCCCAGCACCTCACAGGACTTCCTTGAGGCAGGAGTATTTGTGGGGGTTTTCATCTGTGTTCCCTGCACCTGCTGCTGTGCTGGCAGCACAGAGATGATGGGTCTTCATCCTCCACACAGGCATCCAGGCAGGCAGCTGTACTCCTGCCCCAGGCGTGAGTGTGCAGCAGCTGGGCTGGCTGGTGGAAAGGACAGCCTCGCCCTCTCCTCCAACAGTGTGCTCCAGCCACTCTGCTGGAGTTTAATATAGAGAGCTGGAAAGAGGTCAGATGAGTCATGCTCTGAGAGTTACAAATAAAGGTACTAATTAACTGTTGGATTTAGCATAAGATCTTGAATTTAGCAGAAGACACACTTAGAGTTACTCCTCTGGCAGAGAGACTCTAAAGAGAAGAAATAGTGTGTCTGCTGGAGAAGTCCTTGGTGAACATCCAATCGGCCTAATCCTTAAACTGCCTTTGTAGCACCATGCCATCCATAGCACAGAGCAGAAGCTCTGTCCTTGCACATGCTGGAAAGGGCAGTACTGATCAACCATGGGGGATGCTGAGGGGCTTTCCAAGCTACCTGAAGGACCAGGACAGCATGAGGAGACACAGGTAGAAAAGAGTCATACACAAACGGATCTGAAGCTTGCGTGACACCTCCTCACACACAGTTGTGGTGTCCTGACAGTCTCACATTGGTACAGCTGTGGGTCAGGGATGGAGCAGGGTGCACTTGGGGTTGTCCAACACCAGCTGCTGCTCAAGGACCTGAGACCTTCTGCTCTCTTGCCATCACACTGAACTGTTGCTTGCTTTGTTTTGTGTCCTCACTTGATACACTGAAATCTAGGCACCAAGTGCGGCTCTCCTGAAATACCAGATTACACTCTGAGTTCTGATGAATGCTTTTTGAAATGTAAAATTCAAGGTATGGGAGGTGTTGCTTACAAACAAGGCTAAGGAAATCACAAAGCAAGATAAAACTTATAGAAGATAAAGTTACTTTCACAAAAGAAAATTTGTCAATGAGAAGAGAAAAATTTTTGTCCTGACAATTCTAATACAAGCCAAATAAAGTAAAAAAACATTTACTACACATCTCTCTCTCAAATGCTTTTTGGATACCAATGAATGCACACCTGTATATATATTTTACTGATGATACATTCAGCCATCACAACTCAGATACCCATTTGATAGGAAAGTTCCTCAGGAAACATAACCAGAACTGAATTAACAACATCAAGAAGAAGAAACTGTGAGCTCCTCATAAAGCTTGCTTCAGCTCACCACTTGTTTCAAGACTTCACTCTAATGACTGATGGCATTGTGGAGGACACAGAGTCCAAATGGATCTGCCACTCTGGCCAAAGAATGGAAAAAATAACAAAGCTACCAGTCCAGCTTTACTCTAATATGTATTTATGCTTAGCTTTGGTGTAGAGAGTCAGCTAAGTAATTGCAGACCTTGTTTATGCATTGTTCTGTTCATGTGACTGCCTGGATCCAGCCTTTTTATTCCTGAGCCACTGTGCTCTCACTGCAATGCCTGTCGCCAAGGTGCACAACTGCCTGTGCAAGAGGCGGTTGCTGTTGCTGCTGCTGCTGCTCAGAAAGGGCTGGTCTTTGGCTGGGCTGGCTTTGGGGCAACTTCCCTGAGGCAATGGAGCAACTCTGCACTCCCCATCAGCTTTCACACTGACTCAGAGAAGCTAGGCTGAACTGGAAAACATGCTTCTACTTGTCCCACAGAAAATCCCAGCAGGAAACAGGAGGGAGCCTACTCCAGAGCAGGCTTTCCACATCCCATGTTTTTTCACCTCTGACCCAAAGATGGGTCAGCAATGACACAACAGCAAGACAGAAAAGCCAGTTCAACATTACACCACAAATCCTTCCTTTGCATCTCCCTTTCTTCACACTTACAACTTTCAGAGGATCAGCTTTATGTCTGTGCATAACTTTAATAGCAATTAGACAATTTTTTAAGTGTTTAGGCAGATAATATATCACAAATAGGCTTCTACTGGCCACCTGAACAGATTAAATCTCATATTTAAGATACAATCCTTTATAATCATATAAGTCTCCCACCCTCAAAACCACCATAGTAGAGATATTTCTGCATAGGGTAAAGCTGCATAAGTAAGATGCAAAGAGCATAGGCCAGAACTGCAAAGAAATCTGTCTTCTTGATGCTCCTGCTAGAGGTATTTTCTTCCATGTCTGCCACCATGCAAGCACTATCACATCAGACTTCTATATGTGTCATTCTCACTCTTAGGATTATGATCAGGGACAGAAACTAAGACCCTAAACAGTGCTTTAGAATTGAAAATCAAAGCTGTAGGGTTTCCAGAATTATATGCTACTCCAGAAACCTGAAAGACTTTTTGATAACAAGGAAATGTGGTCATATTTGGAAATGTGGGAGAGACAAATCATAGAAGAATATACCCTGAACTCCTGTAATTAACTGCAAATGAAATAGAAATTGAATCCATAGACACATAGTAGCAGTGAGCAAAATTCAGTAACTTGTCACAGAGGAAAAACATTAAATTCATGATTTTGCTGTGTTTTTTTCATCCCCTACAGATACGTTATTCTCTGAGATGAAGAGATTTCATTTTATTCTCAGTAAAGCATACTGCAAGTTTAGCAATGTGCCTTTTTTATGAATTGAACTTATCTTCTTGTAACATCTTGGTAATTCAGAAGTATTTGGTAAAGGCTTCATTTTATCAAGACTTAGCCTTTCATTGGCTCTTAGATATTTACATAAACTATTTACTATAGCAAACAGTCACCCTCACTGTGTTGGATGCTTTTGTTCTGTGATTATGTGATTGGTAATTTTCAAAGAAGATGAACACAACCATAGAGAATGACACAGCACCTGACCAAGGAACCACAGGCTGAAGGAGAGCACTGCAAGAAATTTGTCCAGTTATATCACAGTTGGGTATGCTTTGCTGCTGAAAAAGTGAATAACCTGAGCTCATTTCCTACCCATAAATAAGTACAGAGCAGTGCAATTGGGTCTGGTGTTGTAATGAGACATATAAAAACTGATGTAGTGGTCCAGCATGGCTCAAGAAGGCAATGTGTGTTTTCCCCCAGAAGGCAATACACAGAGAAGCTTTTTGAGCACATTTTGAGAACGTCAATCTATAGCATGTAACGTGAACAATACTGAACTCTCTGGGAGTGATAGCTTCCATGAAAATTTAAAATAATTTAGATGTAAGCCATGACTCCGCAAGAGGAGAGGAAGAAACAAAGGTGGAGTAGGAGCATTGCAAAAGTTCTGTGTCTGCATTTGCAGCAGCTCTGTCAAGTGAACTGGGTTCTATAGCCAGACAAGCATTGACAAGAACCAGCATTAGGGGACAGTGTCAGGGCAGGGAGGAAAAAGCACTGATCAGAACAGTGCATAATGAATATGAGTTTCATATAAGTCCAAGATGTCTTTAATCAGGCAGGAATGCTTAGGGCACAAAAGACTCTCCATGGTTTTTGCACATGTAGACCCACTCACTGACTGCAGCAGGAGATAAAAGCAGTGTGGAATGCTCTCTGAGCATCTGCAGACCAGGCATTGCAGGCTTTTCACCAGAAACACTCTCCAGTCACTCAGCGGGTGAGAGCAGCATAAACCAGGAGAAGCATATCCTTTGTGAGTACACACCTGAAATAAATTTTCAAATGCTTGGTCAGCTACTTCTATTAGAAGTCTCTGATGTCTGATCCTAGTGACATCAAGGGCTGATTTTTCTTTCTCTGGCTTTAAATATGTCTTTACAAGCCAGTTGGGAACTAAGATGAAAGGGTGAATTAACTCACGGCAGAACCAGGAGATGGGTAAAGGAGGATGTGATCTAACAAGGCTTTTCTGTCCATTCTGAGCAGCGATCAGGCAGCTGAATCTCCCTTGGGTATCAAGGCCCAGAAATAAGTATGGCTTGACAGCACCTGCAGAATAGGAAGTGTAATCGGTAATTTATAGGTTAAAAATATGGGGGAATTTTGCTTTGAAAAGTTTACTTTACAAAGAAGCCACTCAATCCACTCTCCACCTCAATGAAGGGCTTATGAACTCTAAAGTGAGACCAGGACCATTTTCTGTCAGGCTTTGAGTATCTCCAGGAATGGTGATAACAGCCTCTACTGGTATTCAGTGCCCACCAGGGAAAAACTGGATTTTCTTTATAACTTCTTCCAATTTTCTGTGATGAAATTTGGGACAGTTTCCCTCTCATTCTCTTGCTGTGCAATGCCCAGCAGAGCTTGGCTTCCATCTTCACTACATCTACACATTAGGGCATTGACAGGGAAAATTGATCAAGTACTCCAGTTCCTTCTATGTCTGGACTTGCTCCAAGTTATTGGTATCTTTCATGTACAGGATCCAAGACTCTAGCTGTAGCCTCACCAGTGCTGAGAAGGGAGAAAATCATGTTCCTCAAAGCAGATCAGAGCACAATTCTCTTGATGGCTGACCCACTCAATGTGCTGGCTAGCAAGACCCTCACTGCCTGTTCTGCACAGAAGTTCCTTTAGACTAGCACCCCCCAGCTCACACTGTTGCATGGGATCATTCCATCATAAATGGCACATCAGGGAGTTGCTGTGAGCTTTAGTTTATTTAGGTGACCAAGAGGCAGTCCTAGGTAAAGGCTACATCCTCAGACTCAGGACATTCTCCTGCACACTGCCAAGACCGGGACAAATGTCCAAAGCCCTGGGGGGTGGACATGAGACCCAGTACACTTATCCTGCTGGCTTCATATATCCTTTGGACATGTAGTAACTGCAGACCAGCTGCTCCTTCTCAGGAAAAGGAGAGGGAAGTTTGTTGCAAAATGAAGTCACTTTTCTCATTTACAAGAATTGCTTTATGGAGTATTTTCCAAAGCAATGGGGGGTGAAGAGGGGGAGTGGCAGGGATGTGTCCCAGGTGAACATTTTCAGATCCATTACCTGTAAATTCACAGTGATTTCAACTTTCATTATATATGCATTTTTTACTAGTAAACAACTCCTAGAAAATATTTATTGTCAGTTTTAGAAATTGACTTCATACTCCCTGAGGAATTTTGCTATACATGGAATTAAAATCTTCCCTTAAAACTCCTTAGTAACATGCAAATTAGTTGTCCTTTGCTCTTCTTTCCTTTGAAGCACAGCATCCCTAGATCAGACATGTTTTTCTGTTGATTGATTTCCTCAAGCTTTTTTTTAGCAATTAGTTTCTCTTTGACAGTACCCCCATAATTTCAATATATTTTTACAAAGAAATTTAAAAGAAATATTATAAATTAGACATTTCCTCATTTCTCCCTTCTTATAATAACCTGACCCATACTAAAAATAGCTGCAGACCCACCAGTCTATTCTTAAAGGCAAAAGTTTTAGTTCTTTTTTGCAATGTAGTTACAAAAGGGTATTAGAGTATCTGAAAGCACACTTTTGCACTGAAATGCCATGTCCAGTTTAACTAATGCAAGGGTTCAAAACCAGAGATGAAAAAATCACCATGAACTCCAGACTTTGACCTGCAGGCATCATCCACTGAGCAGTTCGTTTTGGAAGAAGAAGATGAAGAAGATGAAGTCAAAGAACACAAAGAAGATAAAGAAGGCAATGAAGAAGACAATGAAGAAGAAGAAGATGAAGAAGACAAAGATGAAGGAGAAAGAAGGAGATGACTTTTAACTGTCTTGGTTTAAAGAAAAATATTGGGGTGGGAACTCCATCCATTTTTATTCCCCACCAATACAGAGTGACATAATGTGAGGAGGTATACATGAAAAAATAACAATTTAATGACAAGAAAATGGCAGCAGTCACAAAGACACATAAGAAACTACTTACTCACAAAGAAGGGAATTTATAATCCACGTGGCCTGCTGTTAACAAAAAAAATTGGCAGAGAATCTTCCCTACCAAACATCCCCCTCTGCCCAATCAAACAAACAAAACAATGAGAAAACAGGGGAAAAAGCAGAAACCTAGGAAAACTATTGTTCATAAGGAGTCACACTATTAAACTGTCCACTGTGTCACCTGGTCAGGTTCAGCTCTTGACTGTAGCAGCAATGTTAGCCTGGAGGTTCCTTATTCCCTGCCATGTGCTGCCTCTGGCACTGGTGTTGCCCCATCTGGCTTGGCTGAGCTGTGGAGTGGCTGCAGAGGCTCCCAGTGTGGGCAGTGGTTCTGCGTGGTGAGCAAATGGTGAGTGAGCAGCAGTGGCAGCAATCCTGTTTAGCGTGCATGGGGGCAGCTCTGATCCCAGGACGCTCTGATCCCAGTGCCACTTGGGTCTGCTAAGCTCCAGTAGGAAACAGTGACTCCTGGACTCGGCCAACCACAGAAACATATAGGCTGGAAAAGATAAAAATTTCTGTTTTCCATCCTTTTCTTTTTTTTGTTCTTCCCCTCCCCACCGAGCTCCAACTGGGCAGGGGGGAGAGAAATTCTTAAAGACACAGTCCCTCCAAAAAAATGTTGGTAAAAGGGAATAAAATACAAAACCTCCTGTAACCATGACACTAAGATTTCCAGCACACTGCATTTTAAAGACATCTGTACAAAAGAGCATCACCTCACAGCTGAGTGCCTCAACCCTGCTGCCAGTCTCCACTGGTCACCATTGTAGTTCTAGACTCGAGTAATTCTAGACTAGTGTTCCGTATATGTAAATAGGGCCAAAAGGAACAGTGCCTCTGCTGTGTGATTTCAGGGGGAACTAAAAATCCATCAGGTTTACTCAGCTTTATTTGACACAATTTTGTCAGCTGTTGGCTCTCTGAATACTCAGCATTCCCTGCTTACTTACCAACTGTGCTCATCCTCAGTCCTCAGATGTCGCACTGCATGCAGCACATGGAAAAGGTCTCCCCTACACTTTTCTCTTGTGAAGAGTAAATAGCCCCTAAGTTTATAGATAAGTAGCTTCCAAAACTTCTTGGCTGTTTTATCTTGAAAGGGGTTACATCTATTAAAGAGCTTGCAGGCTCTTTGAGGAAAATTGTGAACTGAAATCACATACATAATGGTTATGCTTCAGTTTTAAGTTTCTTCTCTGTTTCATTTTTAATTTTGACTGCATTATTGCCAGGCTAGAAAAACATACCTTTGGCTTTTTCAGCCTGCATGACTGTGAGTGTGGGTGAGCATGCATAGTTGGAGCAACAACCCACATGCTTACAAGATCGATACACTTGTTGACTAATCATTCTGGCTGAGGAGAGACAGAGAGAGGACAGCAGCTGAGGTAATTGTACAGGAATGCAGAGTACTCAGCACTGATGCCATGCTGAGTTCAGTCCCTCATGCATGCTTGAAAAACTGTAAGAGTGCACAGTGCAATCCTCATTAAAGAAGAAAAGATAGACCATGTATCTTGGAAAAGCAGTATTTCTTTCCCTACAAAAAGATGTGTACAGGTTCACCTGCAGAATCAGAAATCCACTTCCCTAATTCCTCTTTTATAAATTGTGTAGAAAAATCAATAGCTGCCAAAGAAGGTAGGTTTTCTTGTGCTGCTGTGGTTTTTGAAGGGAGCTACATACAATGGCTCAATAAGAGACTCTAATATTTCAACATGAAGGCCTACGTCTGTCTGTAATTAAAAGCATGTATCAAAAGTAAATACAGAAACATTTTCCAGGAGGAACCGCTAAATAAGGCCAAAGACTTATAAGGTAACTATAAGGTAACACAGGGTGAGATTTTTTTCATCCTATTAATCAAACAGCGATGTATCTTGGCTACACCATGCCCACATCTTCCAAAAGCTAGCACATCATCCAGCTAAACATAGGTACTGTGTGTTTCAGATTCTTCACCAATACGGGGTGCACTGGTATGATGTTTTTAAAGCAGTCTGGAGGTCATAAGTCTCATTATAGTACAAATAGCAGGGAAAGTCAAGGGTGGGATAAATCTCCGAGGACTCTAAAGCAGCCATGCAGCCTCCCAAGGGAGACTATCACAGAGTGAAAAATTTAGCTCTCATCTCATCACATTGAATTGGACAGAGCTAGCACCACAGCAGTTTGGCTTGATGTTTACAGTTTCCTATTAAAGTTAAGCACAGCTTTGCTCATTTTCCAGCAGCAGCACAGTCTCTCTGAATTACATAAGGGTAGCAGGTTGCGAAACTGTTTTCAGTGGCTGCTCTTTCTCTCTGACTTTTCACTCTGTAATAATATCCTGCTATATAAATACATTCATAAACACCATATGCAGAGGGAAGGTTCTCCTAAGCTGTGCTGGATTTTCTAGTTCTCTTCAGGGAGATGCAAAAATCAGTGGTTTCAAATGTCCAGATCTGTTCTGTTTATGCCTGAAAAATGATGGTCAAGCAATGAAATCTTTCGGAAGAAAGGGGAAGAGTGTTTCTGTTTGGGGGAACTGGTGACAACAAAAGACTGACACTCCTCATAAAAAGGGTCAGTTTAGAGTTAACTCTTGTGCAGTTTCATCCACATCTCTCTTCAGGTCACATAGCAATGACTAGTGTTTCTGCATATGTAAAGTGATACGGCCTAAAATATGATATGGCCTCTGCTGTATGATTTGGGTGGGAGAAAAAAATCCTTCAAGTTTACTCAGCTTTATTTGACAAATTTGTCAGCTGTTGGCTTGTCATCTTGGGATTCCTGAATACTCAGGGTTCCCTGCTTACTTACCCACATCAAGGCTATATAAAATAATACTGTCTTAACCAAACACCTAAAGATGAAAGCATTTCTTTAAAAAAATTTTTAAAAAATGAAACAAAAAACCCCACAACAACAACAAAAAAACCAAAACAAACAAAAACTAAACAAAAACCAACCCAACCTAACAACAACAAAACAAAAAACAAAAACAAAACAAAACAAAAACAAAACAAAACAAAAACAAAACAAAAAACAAACAAACAAACAAAAAACAACCAAACAAACAAACCACTAATTTTGGGTTCAGACAATGTTTGCCTTCCTGCATCTTTGGTCAAGCCCACAGATTGAGTTCAGAATTCAGAAAACAAGTCTCAACCTTTGCCTTTAAAGTCTTCTCTCACCTCCATCCTATCATTATCAGAGAACCTGATGCTTGCCTGGATATGTCCATATATATAAATATATTGAATAGGCAACGGAGGCTAAGAGGCAGCCTGATCACCCTACCAGCATGACTTTTAGGTAGTGTAAAGCCTGCATCCTTGGGGGATCTTCAGCCTGTATAAGGCAGTACAAGCTTCCAGCTGGTGAAATAAGATGCCACTGGAAAGCACCTGGGTTGGCTCCTGGACTTCAAGATCTGATATTTGGTTTTTCTGTTACATTTCCAAATTGCAAGGAATTTTTACCTCTTCTTTGCACACAGCCACATCCTCATCATAGTATGCAGCTTTTTACAGAGAGCAGTCCCTGTCAATCACATCAGAAAACATTTTTCTGACCCACATGTAGAACTTCACTTCCCACATCTCTGAAGGATTACTGATTTTAGTTTTTTCTTTCATCAAAGATGTTCCTCCAAATAAAATCTGTCTTTCTTCCTGTAGTTGAAGTTACAATAAAGCAGGTCTGCATTAATCAGATACCACTTAACCTTTTACTCATATCTGGATTAATAAGGCAGTTATGGTTCCCTTTTTATTTTTTTAGGGGCAATAACAGGCAATAAATAATTATCAAAGTACTACTATCAAGAGCATACATTGAACGACAATATTTTTTTTTTTCCTTAGTAAGCAGTATAGCCCTTCCTGAGTTCTAAAACATTACTTAGTCAGAATAAAAGGCATTCCTTCCAGACAAAATTAACAGTGAAGGCTTGCAATCCTCTCATGGAATAGGTGTACTCATTGGCATGATCATCGAACCTTGGCAATGATATCTCTGCCTTTAAAAGCAAACAGAACATGTAGCTTCACCTTCCACTTTACTGAGGAAGAGAGGATTTACAGAAGCAGACTGCAGGGAGCTGAGCAACCTTCTTCTCAGACATCTTTAAGCACTTCACTTGGGAACTCTCTTTTATTTCTGGAGATACAGTCCTTCTTCAGGAACATTTTTGACATGAATTTGACCTGCCCATGCACTTACTATGAATTTACTGCCAGTACCTGAATTTTAAGCATTCAGCTCCCAAGAAAGGTATGTTGAAAATATTGGTACCACAGTGCTAGACACAGAAATTCCCAGGACTGCAGTTTTCTTAAGAGTTTCACACAGGGGAAGGATTCCTATATGCTTGCCCTTTTCTGATACCTTTCTCTAGACATGTGCTCTTGTCTACTGACAGAAAAAAGTATTAGACAGGATGGACCTTTGCTTTGAACCTGTACTATCATGCATTTTGCCAAACTGAGTACAAACATCAAGCTATATTGTTCACTGTCCACATATGTGAGTGTTGTAAAAAGTATTTATGATTAATCAGGTATTTCTACATTATCTGAAAGGAAGAAAACACTGATAACATCTAAAACAAACCACAAAAGGCAGTAGTGACAAAGACGTGTTATATGATCTAATCCATCTTGCCAATGTACAGTACACCACATGACTTTTTAAAGGATTTTCCTAGTTTATTTTAAAATTTGTTTTAATGCAGCACAGCAGACACCAGCATTGGTACATCTAACTCATATCTAATAATAAATAGAAAGAACTGTTAAAAATAAAAATACACCCCAAACAAATGTAAGTAACTGTAAAGACATTGAAACTTTCAGGAATAGGTCACATTTCAGAATTAACATTTTAATTTTTCTCTTTTGTTTTAATGTTTTTGTCTTTTTTTTTTTATCAGTTTAGACGTAATAACATCATCAAAGTAGGACATTAGATAATAAAAACATATATTCTTAAATATTACCCGTGTTTTCTAACTATGTAGACTCAGTCCCTGCTACCCGGAAGCTGAAAGTCAGCAAAGAGTACAAAAAGAAAAAGGGCTGGCATGAGGGCACTTCTAGCAGGGATGATTATTACAGGCAATTAAGCTACATAATTGCCTCAGGAGAGGAAATCATCTGCTGCTAAGGAACAAAGAAACCTTAGTTTCTACTAGCAGCTCCTACCAGCTGATGTACTGCTGCTCTGAAAAGCTTTATATATTTGGTAACCCAAATGGTAGGTTATATTCCTTTTCTGCTTTGGTAAACAATATGCCTGTGACAGATTAGAATATTGCTACGAAAGCTGAATCAAGTGGCTGCTTTATTCTGCACTTCTCATAAAAGGAAATTTTATTTCCAGCTTGTGGAAGGAATTGCAACTTCTGAAGTTCCCCACTAGTCTTCTGATATTCTCCCTAGCTTCAGGGAGTCACAGGTAACCTCTCCATGGTACACTTTTAGCAGATGAGCAGTTGGTCCAGTGTAGATAAATGAGCTGGGAAACAGGGGGCTCTGTGAGGCTGGGTCACAGAAGAAGCCCTTTCCCTTCCTCTGAGGAAGGAGAGCAGGTGAGCTGGTTGGTTTGGCCACCTCAGGATCTCTGAGTCTGAAACACTCCTGCAGCCACTACACCCTTGGCATCTCAGAGAGTGACAGACAGTGGCATATTTGCTGCCCTGTCCTGCTTTAGCTTCAGTCCCTGTCAAAGAGGCACATCAGAAATCTGAAAAGGGCAATCAGACCTTACAGGAAGGCCTCAGAAAAGCCTGGACCAGTCAGCTCCTGAACAAGGAAGCTGCACAAGTGTGTCTGAAGCTGTGGGCTCTGCAGAGGCAGCAATACAGGATGTTGGCCTAAGGGGTAGAAATGCAGGTTTGGGAGGTGAGGAACCAGTTCTTGAAAAATGTCCTCAATCAGCTGAGGCTTGTGCAGTAACGTCAGTGCTTCTGGGAGCAAAGCATGCTCCAGCATCTTCTCCACAGAGTCCTCCTGGATCTGGCCTGCATAATAGGTTTATTATCCTAGTTAACACTGCAATTTGCTTCAAACAACACGCAGCAGTAAGTTATTCATAATTCAGATGAAGGTACAGCAAGGCCAGTTAAATGTTTACCTGGTAAACAAAGCATCGTATTATCCTTCAGATCCATACAGATGATCACATGTAACTTGTGTGATGCAGCAGGGCTGTTACAATGTCCACAAACTCTGGAACCTGATTTTGCCTGGCTGTGTATCTTCATGACTGATTGTGCATGCTGCCAGATTCTGTTTCTGCAGCTGAATCACTCAGAAATCCTTTCCCCAAAGATGATTTTATGGAGTCCGTAATAAGTTATGAGCAAGCACAGCAGGCTTTGCATCAGTCAGGACACTGAGTTGCTCTAATCTACCTGGACAACTTTTACAGATCATGTAGGGCTGTTTTTTCAAGAGCTCTAGTCCTGTGGCCAGCTGGTTCAAAATTCATTGTGGAGCTCCCTATAGGGTGTTTAGTCCTGCCATCACCATCTTAGGACATGTCTTTGTGCCACTAGACTCCAGTGACCACTTTCACTCAGCCATGTATCTCCAGTTGTGGTTCTTCAAAATGGAATCTACTGCTTTCACATTCAAGTTAGGTACAGCACCACTTAGCTCCTCTGCCAAACCAGGTACAGAGAAGCATGCATTTCTTAATGGCTAGATATGGAATAATTAGGATGACAAAACTATATTACACCATTGTTTTGAAAAGGACCATGCTGAGTTGCTTTTGCATGCTTTGTAAGCTACTCTTGCACAACTCCTTCCCTTCTTGCTTGAATAAACTCAGTGCTACCTCATCAGCTCCTGCACCTCAGATGCCAGATCATGAGCCCTTGATACCAATGAACTGGGAACTACTGAGAAGCATAGCATGAGATAAAAAGTTATTTGAAAATGCAGTCCAGAAATATGGGTAGAATAGGTACAAGAGTTGAGAAACCCTTCACATAATTTTCATAGTGTTGCTGGTGTTCTGAGTGTTGTTCTGCTGTTCTAAGTGACCTGACCCATGGGGAGTGTGCATCACAGGCAGATCTTCACAGCACAGTATCAGATTTGTTAGTTGGTTTGTTTTTGGGTTTTGTTTGTTTGTTTGGGATTTTTTGTTTTTTGGAGTTTTTTTGTTTGTTTGTTTGGGGGGGGTTGGGTTTTTTTTTGTTTGGTTGGTTGGTTGGTTTGGTTTTTTGTTGTTGTTGGTTTTTTTTGGGGGGGGTGTTTGTTTGTTTGGTTTGGTTTGGTTTGTTTTTTTCTATTGAAACAGTCAAACTTGCTGAAAGCGTCAAGCCAGGAAATTCCATTCTGCAGCAGTGTTCCCATGGTAAGTTTTCTTCTGACAAAAGACAGAGCAGAGCACATAGAGACAAAATACAAGCCTATATATATAGTGTTGGATTTGAATCATTCTTTGTCTCCTTTCTGTGTGTATATGAATGAATGTTTACGGGTGAAAAGTTATTTTGCATGCACGCTATGAGGATACATGTATTGTGATTAGTTAAATGCAGTGTTTCTCTCCTGGAAGTATGTCTGATTTATTTTACAGGTACAACTACCACGACCCGTTGCTAGTGTTATTTATCAATTTATTTAATTTAGGCACCCAGCTCCTCTAGAGCTTCTCAGGAACTAATATTAAATTAGGAATTGTTTTACATATTGCACATATCCTAAAGTGAAGAAAATATTATAAAATTCAAGATGTACCTTAGCATGGGGACAAAACCACAACTTCTTCCCTAATTAAATAGTATTTTCCCATATGTTACAGGCCATGAAGAACAGCCTGAAACCTGTTTAAGATGTTATAAAAGCAAAAGCAGCACTTAAAAGATTTTCTTTAAATCGAGAAATCATATTCTGAACAAGAAAAATATCTCTTTCCAGAGAGCCATGCAGTCTACCTTTGGGGGTAATTAGACCTGCTAACTGGATGGTTAGAGACACCTGAAGTAGTTTTTGTCATTAATAGGCAGAAATCTTGCATCTACTACCCATGGGCTGGAAACACAACTAAAAGTACAATTCAGTCCAACTTTGTGAGGCAGTGACCTAAGAAAGGCTGAGCCTGGCATCAGTGGAAGTGAGTGGTTCCCATCCCAGACAGGACAGGCTACATACAGCCCATCTATCCTCCCTCTGCAGCCGGGGAAGCATCCAAATAGCACATACTCATTTTGCAGTAACCATGCAATGCTTGTTACTGTTTTATTCTTCATTAGTTTATTTGAAGGACTTTATAGCACTACAGACACAGAGCAGAATGTGAAACAGATAGCATCTGTGGCAAATACAAGTGATTATTTGGAAAAAAATGCTTTGCCATCAATCCATTTTTAACCACATCCGGGTAGCTTCCACTTCATTTCTCATGTTCCATAAACATGCCTTCAACAGCACAGAACAACCTATAATGACATTATGGATTTTGTTGCATTAACTCTTACATCCAGAAAGACTGCCTACCAAAAGTAGTTTGCTTTTAACATAAGCAGATGAAAGCACACAAATGTTGTACAAGAGCAATAGACATTGTGGCAATGGTGTAAGATTCCATAGTTTCCCATTTGGTAGCTATAATCTCCTACCATGCAAGAAGGTGCATCATCTTGCACTTTTCTGTTTTTAAAATTGTTTGTGACATTGTAACAATTTAATCCAGAGACTCAGGTCTCAATATAATGATTTCTCTTAGGCTATGGTCCTATTCATCCTTGTGTCATCTGGAAGTCATCTGCAAGTATTCTGCACCATTGTATCTGTGTAGAAAGTCCAGCCACAATGAGTGGCGATTAAACTGGACAGGTTCCACACTGGGGACAGCCCCTGTTTCAGCCAGCACAGGATTCACGCAGTGCCCTGCCTGTCCTACAAGGCGGCAGGGCAGTGGGGAGGGATCACCATGCATGGCTCACAAAGCCACCTGCTCCTCAGGCACAAAGGCAACAGGCCAGGCAAAGCTGTCCCAGTGCTGCCAAGTTGGGCAGTGCTGGTCTATTACAAAGAATACCTTTGGCAACACTTCTAGAAATAGGTCCATTCATCATTCTTGCTTCAGAAACAATTAAATTCAGCAAGCTGCGGTGAAAGTAGATTTTTAACCCTATTAATTCAAGAGCATGCAATTGTTTAAAACAAATTGGTATGTGTATTACACTAAAATCTCTCCTTTTGTGAAAAGTAGGCCAAAGTACTTATCTTCGATTGCCAAGACCTGCTTATTTACTCTTAATCAGCAAATAATTGTGCTGTATATACGTCAAGTGTGGTCCCATGAACTGAATGCCTAATAGCAGCTGGAAAGCATTAGACAATCCCTTAGAGTGTGTCTTCTGGCTTGTTTTGGGTTTTTTTGTTTTGTTTTTGTTTGTTTGTTTGTTTTTGTTTTGTTTTTGTTTTTGGTTTATTGTTGTTTTTTTTCAAGAGAAACCCTGTTTACATGCTCCAACTCTATTCTGTGTGAACCTAAGCAGGTTAGCAGAAGATCCACAGGCTCATTCCATCCACTCAACCAATCCAAGCTAAAACACTTAATGCAGCTGTGCCCTACAGTACACATACTGAAGCAAAGGAGTAAAGCCTGAAGTCTGGTTAGTTAGTTTATGGCTATATAGGTAAAGAAATTGATTGACTGGAGAGGTTTAACTCTGGGTTTCCAGTTGAGCATACCGGGATCTGAATGTACTTAATAGGCATCTTTGTCTGAAATAGAAATTTGAAACATTAGGCTTTGGTTACTTGTATATGCATCTCAATAGAAATTACTAAGCACCATTGCTTTGTGCTAGCTTCAGTATGGTATGAAAGATAAATTGTTACAGGCTAGCTATTCCCAAACAGGGAGCAGAAAGCAAAACTTAAATTCACTACTCCAAAAATTCTTAACTTCATGGTGTGGCAGGACATAAAAATTCCTTCTGATATTGAAATTCATGTTGTGTCTTCTCTGTTAAATTTTGTCAGTATTCTGCAATGGATTGCAGCATGTGGGACTTCCTACAGGGAGTTAAAACAGCTTTTCTCAAAACAAACAAACAAAAAAGAGTAGCTTTTTTCTCATAAATTGTAACACACAGAAAATATAAAAACAGTAGGTAAACCTTGTGTTATAGCTCTGTAGTTATCTCTCCAATCCAGGGCGAACAAAAAAAACACAACAACAACAACAACAACAACAACAAAAACCAGCTGCACAAACTAGTTTTGAATCAGCAGTGTGCACTCATACTAACATTGCAAAGTCATGATTTCAAAGTAAAATCAACTCTACAGAGAGGATTAGACACACAGATTAAAATAATTGTGCTATTTCCAGGCATAGAAAGAAAATAAGCATGCAAAATAATCATATGGCCATGCAATGGAAGACTGGAGGAGACACTGTAACCACTATAACGATGATGTATGGAATCTGATTATGTTTTTAAAGATACCAATACATTCAAATTAATCACTCCAATAGTCTGAATGTTGTGTATAAGGATATCTTACTGCAGAACAATAGGAGCATTCACTCATTAAATATAAAATAATTACACAAAAAGTACTAACTCAGTTTTTCCAATATCCTATTGTTGCATGTTCCGAATTTACCAAGTGAGTAAATCATATCTCCATAATTAAACAGATAGGGAATGAGCTGGAATAAAAAGCAGTTTTCATAAAAACCTGTAGAAGAGATGGCTCATGTGAGGCGCATGTACTGCCCATACAGCTCCATCCCCCTGCCAGTCTTAGGCTCTACCACTGTCCTGTGGAGGCAGTCATGAGCACAGCTGTCCACAATGTGTGTCTCTACAAGGAATACGATAGTCACACATCCTTCTCCAGAAATCTCTTGCAAGCACATGTGATGGCATCTGCTTCCTCCAGAAAGATACTATCTGCATAGCTGCTATATTTTAACCTAGGCACACACTGCTCTTTGCTCCTTGTGTCAGGAGAATGAGAGATGGAGTAAATAGATTTGTTGATACAAGCCAGGTCTGCCATGTGTCACGAGAGTGGTGCTATGGCATATTTCTGACACTAGCATATTTGCAGAGATTATCTCCTTGCAGAACATATGTTAATTCAAACAGTCTTCACCTGTGACTAAAACCACCAATCTGCAGAACGCTAAGCTCCTTCCCTGAGCAATCCAGTACTATAAACACTGTTTATAATATGTAGCATATGCACAGATCTTATGCAAACATTATTCATTATGCCCACCTCTTTGTAAATACAGCCTTTATTATCTTTCTTTTTGTATTTCCTACTCAACAGCAAAGCAAAAACATTGTTTACAACAACTATGTGCTGATATTCACATATATATCCTGATAAGATGAAACGGCAGTTAACACAGCACATACTAAAGCAATTGGGCATCGAAAGAGATCACCATCTTTAACCACAAAGAGAGAAAAGTAGTGATGCACTGAAGTGTAACAGGAAGAAAATAGA
The DNA here is from genome assembly GCA_013399695.1 of Formicarius rufipectus. Lineage (NCBI taxonomy): Eukaryota > Metazoa > Chordata > Aves > Passeriformes > Formicariidae > Formicarius > Formicarius rufipectus. The sequence goes on along the minus strand of VXAU01001440.1, from coordinate 199,928 downwards.
ATTAAGAGGAGGAAACCACATAAAAGGTGAAATTCCTGTCTGTCAGTACTATTAGATGGTGAAATAGATAAGCAAGCAGAGAAGCACAAACCTGGTGCTCAAAAACCAGGAAATGAAACTTTATGAATCACATCATTAAAAAAAAAAAAGGCATTTAGAAGTATGATCAGCACAACATGAGAGGCTGCGATTACAATATTTAAATACACAGTCTTTATCACCTAGTGGCACACAAGTGAAAGCTTTGTTGGACAGCAGAGCCAGAAGCACCACTACTCTGTGACTCCACTCCATGTCCTGCACTCCCTGCCGTGTCTCTCATCTGGGTCCTGCCTTTTATTATAAACAGCTCTTAACCTCAGTCTCCTTCCCAGAGTACCCTAATGTGGCTCATCATGACACAAAGCAAGCCAGCCCTTGAAGATCATGCAGCACAGCTGGGATGTGGGCACCTCAGTAGAGTTCCCAGCGGTTCTAGAAACCTGGATGTCACTCCACTGGGTACTTCTGTTTCTTGGGAAGGCAAAGTACTCAGTGGACATTTCTTGCTGACACAAGAGGTTAGTGTACCCAGCATCCAGATCCCATGGGTACTTGAAACACCCCAGACACATGGTGAGCCAACCAGCTCGTGACCAGCTGTCGCCACTACAGTCAGTAACTCTAATGTGTATGGTCTATCTAAAACAACTGTACAGTTGCTCCTTGCACAGTTATATATCCGGGCATGTAAAGATGTAGATACCAGCTGCTGAATTTTTGCAGCATTAAGTAGAGCTGATAATTACAGATATTGGCAAAACCACATAACTTGCAAGTTACAGCTGTCCTTGGTTGCAACACCATATTGATAACGTTTGCAGGTTAACTCTGTTTGGTACTATTTGCATTATGGTGTATTTGCATTGATCTATAAGTAATTTCAGAATTGTATGCATCACTAAAAAATTCTGTACCTCTCATGGGGCACAGCTTACAGCTTCAAAAGGCTGATGGGAAGGTGAAGGTCATCCTCCTGTCTTCTAAGAGACTAGAGAAAACATCCTCACAAGGGTGCTTTGGTGTTGCCTCACTAATTTCATTTTTTGCTGCATAGTATATTTGTTACATAAAAGCTGGGAAGTTAAGCTTCTGCCAGGTACTACTATCTATGCCTACTGTCTCAACCAAGAGATCAGTTATGCATATATTCTATATGTTAGTGGTCCACATAATTGTATGCATCCTTGAGAACTTCCTTTGGTCTTCTTGGGCTCTTGTTGAGACCACTCAAGGCTGTAAAGTACTGCTTACATTTCACAGGAAAGTTGATTTCAGGACAGTACACTTTAATCTGCTCTTGGCTGAGTACTGATTAGGCCACAAGCAAAGAACAGAAATATGTTTCTTAGTGGTAAAATGAAGAAACCTTCATTTGCTAAGAGAAAAATATAAATATGTATAATAAAGAACTCAGACTTGATAATTCCTATGTATCAAGGCAACTGCCTTAAAGGCAGTTTCTGTTATCATAGCTGCCAGAGCTGTTTATGCTCTTGCTTCTCCACATGACTTCTCTCAAAGTCCTGCAGCTGATGAGTGCAGGTTATGTAAAGAAACAGGCTGCACAAGAACTCCTGTACCTCAAGTGCAAAAAGGAGTACTTGCAGAGATCTGAGGACCCCATAGTATTTTCTTCAAAGTTCTGGTTATGTCACCAATGTATAGCCTCTCACGACTGAGTAGCAAAATCCAAGCACTGCTAGGTACCTCTTGTGCAAAGAAGCATAGTCCAGGAATGCTGGACCTGAACTTCCCTTATGAAGAATAATGAAACCAAGAGTAAGCAGCTTCTCCAAAACCACAACTGCTCAAGACAGCCCACGTTGAAATGACCACTTTTCAGCAAATGCTACTGACAATCACTGCAAGTCAGCCTAGAGGAAATGCAATTGTGATAACTACTTTTAGTGCCTACAAAGGAAGTAAGTAGTTTCTTGCTCTTGAGAGATCTTTACTATGTCATTTTAATGTCAATTCCTGGAGCACAGATATAGTTTGTGCACAAAAATGGGGTGATATTTTCCCTTTTAATATAGGGCCAAATCAGCCTGCCCATAATAACTTTACATGACAGGATCTCTAAAAAAAGCTACACCATCTTTAAATTGTTTTGGACTTAATTTGGTGCAGTCACGCAATTAGGTTTTGCAAAATTGGCCTCTGGAGTGACAGCTTCTATTGTTACAGCATATGGCAATCAGAGAGCAGCTTGTAGCAGATGTGATATTTATTCACCATTTGCTAGTTTTAGATTTAATGATGTCATTCTAATCAAAGCAAGTGTTAGATGTGTTTGACATCTAAGAAGTTTTGCAGCCCCCCTATCCTGTTTAAGCTGCTTCTATCAAGTGAAAACATATCAGCTCTGAATGCATCTAAGTCATATTTAAGAACTAATTACGTAATTTACTGGAGGTCTGTATTCCAAAAATCCATGTTTCCAACATGCATCATGTTTCTCCAGCAGACTACAAAGACCACCTATTATAATAAGTGAGCTCATTAAGCATGCAACTTCTTAGTCTTGCAAGCTGTTGCAATAAGCAGCTGTTACAAGAGGGTAAAAGACTGAATTATCAACTTGGACAGCACAGCACTTCATTCAGTCAGCCCAGGAAAGTATTTGAGCAATAGCTCCATTACTGTGGAGTATACCTCTGACTACAGTACACAAGCAAAACATCAGCGGTATTTCAGTGACATGCTTCCCCATTCAGCAAGCAAGACACTCCCAGAAATTAATTGTCAAAAATTTATTATGAAAGCTTCAATAGCAGCAAATATTTCAATAAAAGTTATTGCATTATTAAACCAGTTCTGCAGAGTGACCCGAGAGGCCTGTTGAAGTCTGTCTGCTTTGGAATCTCTGTATTTGTCTTAGTATAACCAGTCCCCAGTAGTCCATCAAATACTGAAACTCTCCTCTGTGTTTTGCAGACAGCACCAACAGTTCTAGTTTCAGAACTCTATTCAGTCCATCTGTAAAGTCTTGGCCCACTTCCCTCGACTTTCTCTCTCCCTTCTGAAACAGCTCCATATGGCTGACAAGCTTGTCATACTTCTTCCAGTTCCATGGTATGTCAGACTCTCCACGGTTGCAGCCTACTGAGGCTCACTGGTGAGGTAAGCTGTTCTCCTTTCTCCTCTGTAAAAGCCCACTGCATGCCAGTCTGAGGGACCTTAATCCAGTCTCTTGACCAGGCTAATCCATGGAATCAGCAGCTTGTTGTGCAGTTTGGTGAACGCACACCACGTTGAGAATGCAACAAAGGCTTCAGCCTCCCTAGTGCACTGGGCCACCATCACTCAGGCAAGGTGATAGTTGGCACCCAGTCATTGACATTTCGTCTCCCTTCACAAAATAAGTTCAGCTTTTCAAGAGCTGGGTCCTTCCAGCCTTCTTCATTCGGGCTCTGCCAGAAAGAAAAGAGTTGCACACCATGAGTGCTGCCTGCCAGCTGAGGTCACCATAGCATTTAGAGAAGCATTAGCTTAGGATGCCAGGCACTTCCAGACAATTTCTGTTCTGACACAGACACGGAGGGAAGCAGAGATTTTGCCTCTGTAGACAACGGAGGAAATCCTCAGTTACGAGAAGTGCTGCCTCCTGCCCCTCCTCCTACTACTCAGCTGATTTCGCTGTATGCCAAGGGCCCTTTCTGTGCTCAGAACAGGACTCAACCACTAGCACCGGGAAAAGGGGCCGCCCCGGGCAGGCTCTCGCCGTGCGGTGCAGAGCCCGGCAGCGGTGGGGGGGACAGCGCTGGCCTCCCGAGGGACACCCACCGTGATGAGGATGCAGTGCAGGTCCCGCGGCTCTCCGGACTCGTCGCTGGGCCCCACGATGGCTGCCAGCTTGGCCACGTCGTTCACTCGCACGATGTCGATGTCGTTCTCGCAGCAGAAGGCTTGGATCAGGGTGAAGTGGATCTGCAGGGCGATGTCCCCCTCGTCCTCCTGGTCCGTGGCCAGCACGCAGAAGGCGACGTTGTCGGGGTCGCTGTAAGAGGGAAGCGCCGCGCTGAGCCCCAAGGCCGGCGCCGGACATCCCGCCGCCCCGCCGGGCGGGCTCAACACATTGCCCCGGCTCCCGCTGCCCTACTTACACATTCATCAGCTTGGCCGACTCGTAGACGCCGGCGGTGAGACAGCCTCTGCGCTGCGCCGACACCAGCAGCTCATGGAGGGCCGTGCCGGCGCCCTGCATCCTGCGAGCCGGGAGAGGGCACAGGGTCAGCGCGGCGTCGGCGCCACCACTACCACCAACCACCAGACCGCCCGCTCCGCGACCCCCTCGGACCCCCGCCGCCCACACGCACCAGTCATGCCCCGCGGGCGCAGGCTGCTGTCCGTGGATCTCCTCCAGAGTCATGGCAGTGAGTCCCCACAGCGCGGCAGCTCCCGAAGCAGCTCACACCGAGAATCCCCTGAGCGCTCTGAGGCGGCAGCCGCCCGACCCGAGCTATTTATAGCCCGCGCGAGCGCCTCCCGGGCTCCCATTGGCCGACGAGGCAGAAAGGGGCGGCTTTATTATGCTAATCGGCGCGCGCCCGAGGAGGTGGGGGGGAAGTGCAGGGGCGGCTCGTGCCGGGAGACCACGTGGCGGGAGGGAGGGGGCGCCGGCACGCGCCGCTCGGCTCGGCACGGCGCAGCCCGCGGGGACAGCGGTGTGTGAGGGGACACTGGTACCAGCAGTGACACCAGTACCAAAGGTGACAACTGAGCCAGAGGTGACACCTGTGCCACCGATACCACCGGTGACACTTGTGCCAGCAGTGACACCGATACCAGAAGTGGCACCTCTGCCAGAGGTGCTGGCTGCATGAGTGGTGTCTCACTGCACAGGGAGCATCAGGGTGATTTGTGTCTGAGACTTGGACTCAAAGTCCATACAGTGCAGGAGAAAAATAATAATAAAAAGTTTTCTTGATATGTTTTCTTCAAGTGCATACGCCTTGTCCTGCTCCTGGGAAGGCACAGCTCCTGCAGCCAGCCAGGCTGGGGAGACGCAGCTCTGTGGAGAAGGTCGAGGAGCTGTGCTGGGCAAGGTCAGCAGCAGCCCTGGCTGCAGCAAAGGCCCCCTGTGCTCCGTGCTCTGTGAACAGGACCCTGGCCATGCAGCCGAGGAAGGTGATAATCGCCCTCTGCTCTGCATGCGCAGGACAACAGCAATGTTGTTGGTCCAGTTGGGGCACCCCCAGGAGTGGAAACACATGGATAAACTGGAGCAAGTGCTGGTGAGAGCACTGAAGTGTCCAGAGCTGCAGCACTGCAGGCTAATGGATCAGGGCCAGATCAGCCTGAGGAAGAACAGTTTGGGGAGCAGCAGCAGACTCCCAAAACCTATGGAGTGATCATCAAAAAGACAACTCCAGGGTCTTCACAACAATGCCTAGCGGGGAGGCAAATGACAATGGGCATATGATGAACCAACAGGGATGTAAGGTAAACCCTTTCCCCCTGAGAAGAGTCAAGCAGTGGAGCAGGCTCCTTGATTAGGGAGGTTGTGTAGACTCCATCCTTGCAGGATTGCAAGCAAAATGGGACAAAGCCCTGAGAGACACGTTCTGAGCTCACTGATGACCCTTCTGCAAGCTGGGTCGTATGCAAGCCTACGAACCTGTAATTTTAACTGTTTGGGGGTCGGGTTTTTTCCCAGCAAATAGGTATTTTTTTCAGTTAAGCTTTACTAAAAGTAGTTCTAATTTGCACTGTGTATCCTTTGTAATAAATTTAGCTCAAAACAAGTATGATTGCTGAACTCAGATCTGAACCTGTTTGTCCGCAAAGCAAGCAATAGTAAAACAAATTTTCCAAGTGTGAATGAGTACAGTCTAAATATTAAAGGACAAATCACTTTCCAAGTGCCTTCAGCGTCTGATACGATTAGGTTTAGGGTTACGCTCAGGGTTGGGCTGAGTTTTAGGCTCACAGTTAGCACTTGTTCACGGAGTCAGTGCTTCAGACCAGCCCTAAGTCTTTCCGCAGAGGCTGTGAAGAGCCACCTTGGGGTAACCTGTGCTTACTGCAGCCCGTGCTGGACCGAGTCCAGGAGACTGCACAGACAGAGCTCTCTAACTTGTCACCCCTGATGTTCCCTAGCCTCCAGCCACGTTGTCTTCTTTCAAATATGTTTAAACCCAGACCCCACGGATGTCCTTTCCAGTACTTCACTGGGGGTCAAGCATGTATCATCTGTAACTCTGTATATGATATGCTCTGCTCAGACATTTCAGTCTCTTATAGCATCATAGTTCCCAAAATGCCTCTCACACTGAGCCATTTCAATGAGCTGCTGTGTTTCTACTTCGAGTTGTTTCTAGTTAATGTCCCAGGCATCTTATAGGTGACAGCATTGGACCCGGCAGTAATCACTTAGTGAGCTTCCATTTTAAACTAGTGACAACAGACTCATGATGTCTGCTAGATGTAACCTCTCTGACAACATTTCTCTGGTGTCCACAGAGCTGTCAGGACTGGGAAAAGAACTTTTTGTTGTAACCAATTCTCAAACCTGACAAACCATTTCACCACAGTAACATGTAAAGGCATTCTTGATTTGGAAACCAAACCACTGACCTCTCACACTGAATTTGCATGAGAAGGGCATAAATTCCTAGTATGTTTTTTTAAAAAAGGATGTGAGAAATTTTCAGAAAATTATCTCCTGGTCTGTATTCGTGAAACAGTAATTACCTTTACTTGCTGGAATTAGCAAGGCATATCATTCATTCTCAAAAGTAATCTCTTCATACATCACCCTCTTTTCTTTTTTTTTTCTTTTTTTGTTTTTTTCCTCTAGATATGTAAATGGTGATGAATGCAGAAGAATACCTTGAATGGTAAGACACGTGAAATGGTATGGCTCTTAGAAGTATTGGAGGACCCATTTCTGATTAAATTTGTGGCAAACCGAGAAATAACTCACAGCTTTGAAATGTGCAATTACTAGCTATAACTCTGATAACTTTTTCACTACAGTAGAAGTGAAAGTTACTTAAAAAGGATCAAAATTAGTAAGCCAGAGTAACTCATAGGGGAGGACAGTGTATATGTAGTAGCATAATGTACATATACTCACCTAAATATTAAAGTGGTATAAGAAACCACATTAATCCTTTCACACGCAAGCTTCCAATTTCAGCTTAATGATGTAGCACACTGGAATCAGGTCTTGATGACATCATACTTTTCAGTCTTCCCCGGTATTCCTGGCACAGGTGGTGCAGAAGGCCATGAAGCATTCACCAGACACCTGACCCAGCTTGTTTCAAAGTACAGTATCAACACCAGACCTCTGACACAGGAGGTGCAGAAAGGAGGGCTGTGCAAGCCCAGGTCATTGTCTCTGTTTTGAACGTGTCAACTCTAGAGGTGTGATACCATTGTTGTCTATTAGGCAAACTGAACTTTAGTGCAGGTAGGTCTCCACTGCTTGCTTTCTTAGTCTTTTCCTCCTGGAATTTTAATACATCCAACTAGTAGGCACAGACCTTTGGTGGAACGACAGCCGAGTGCTTGAAGCTATCGTGCAGATTAAGGGGGAGATGAGTGCGTGGAAGAGGGGTGAGGTGGGGAGAGAGGGCCTATCACACGGCAACAGCACTCAGACATGAACGAGTGGGTTCCGGCACTGTTTCTGACAGCAGGGGATGAGGCCAGTGCCACTGCTCTGCGCTGTCCCCTCGCACGACAGGGCTCTCCTGCGAGCTCTCCTGCGAGCCCTCCTGCTCGGCGGCGCTTTCAGCAGCGCCCGGAGCCGCAGGAAAAGCCCCTCGTGCCCTCTAGTGGTCCCATGGGGAATTGCCGCTCGCTCCCGCCGCGTTCCCAGCCGCTGGCACAGGACACCAGCCGAGTTCCGCTCCTGTTCTTGTGGCCGCAGCTTCCAACGGCGACACAAGAAGGAGAAAGAAATATATGGAAAAAAGTAGACTTTGGTGTCTCCTACACCAGGAAGGCCCCTAAAGTGAGTGTGTTGATCTGTGACCTGCTCGAGGGTAGGAAGGCCCTGCAGAGAGACCTGGACAGGTTTGATCAATGGGCTAAGGATAATTGCATGAAGTTCAACAAGTAGAAGCACTGCACTTGGGTTGCAGAACACCATACAGTGCTATAGGCTTTGGGGCAGCGATTCAAGAACTGTGTGGCAGAAAGGGACTTGGAGTTGCTGGTTGACAGCTGGCTCAATATGAGCCAGCAGTGTGCCCAGGCGGCCAAGAAGGCCAATGGCATCATGTACCAGCAATAGTGTGGTCAGGAGGACCAGAGGAGTGATCATCTCCTCGAACTCAGCATTGGTGAGGCCGCATCTCAAGTACTGCATTCAGTTCTGGGTCTCTCACTTTAAAAAAGAAATTGAGATGCTGGAGCTTGTACAGAAAAGAAAAATAAGGCTAATGAAAGGTCTAGAAAACATGTCTTATGAGGAATGGCTGCAGGAGTTAGATTTGTTTAGTCTCAAGAAGAGGAAGCTCAGCATTGACCTCATTGCTCTCCATAGCTACTTGAAAGGAGGCTGTAGTGAAGTGGGGGCTGGTCTCTTCTGCCAGTTCTCCAGTGAGAGGAGTATAGGAAATGGTCTTAAGCTGATGCAGGGGAGATTCAAATCAGATATTAGAAAAACAAAAATTACATTTAGGGTGGTCGGGCCTCAGAATAAGTTTTCCAGGGAGGTGGCGGAATCACTGTCCTTGGAGGTGTTTAAGAGGCACCTGGATCTGTTGTTGGGTGATGTGGCTTCATGGCTTAAGGGGTTAAAGTGGTAGTGCTTGTTTGATGGTCGGACCGGATGATCATAAAGGTCTCTTCCAACCTTGGTGATTCTATGATTCTAAAACAGCCCCCTAATCTTACAAAATAGAATAACAGAGAAACAATACTATATTCAATCACAACAAAGGCAAGAAACCTAGCCAAAATTAACAGATAAAAGTGAAAATGGATTATACATCTGCATAGCTGTTAATAAACATGGGTTTTGCTATTTTGTGTGGGGAAAATAATAGTGTGTCTCTTGGTCTAAGTGAGAGGAAACCCCAGCATTCCACAGAAAAGGCATGCAAGCAGGGGTGAGAGATATCCCAGCCATGGGGCTCCTATATAGCCCTATACTGTCTGGTGCTTTCCTGGCTTGTGCTGAATATCCAGACTTCCCGTTAGAAAAACTCTCTTTACCAAGACAGACAAGTCCTTTCAGTTTAGATGGAATACTCACTTCTCAATATCTTCCCAAATCCATCAGAGCTTCTTCTCTTCCCATTCCAGTCCTCCATCCAGTCCTCCTCCTTTGCAACCACGTCGTCCTTACCCAGCAAGCTTCTTCCTCCAGATATGTCATCTCAGAAAATAAAAACCAAACCAAAAACCTTTCTACTAAACATAAAAGTTTTAGGAAGCAGGGGTCTCCAAATCCTCTGACTAAATTCAAGCTGATTTTGTGTTGACCACAAGTAGAGCCTTCCCTTCCTCAGGCTGAACAGCCCTGACTATCTCAGCCTTTTCTTATGGAGGAAGTGCTCCATCCCTCTAGTCATCTTTGTGACCCTTCTCTGTACTCACACCAATGGGTCCATGTCCTTTCTGTGCTGAAGACCCCAGAGCTGGATGCAGTGTTGCAGGTGGGGTCCCACCAGAGCAGGGGGGCAGGACCCCCTCCCTCACCCTGCTGACCCTGCTGCTTTTGATGAAGTCCAGGATACCATTGGTTTTCAGGTTGCATCCAGCCTCTTGTCCACCAGTACCCTCAAGTCCTTCTCAGCAGTCCTACTCTCAATCCCCCAGCCCATCTTCATCACCTTGCACTTGGCCTTGATTCCCATGCAGTTCCCATGGGCCCACTTCTCAACTATTCCAGGTCCCTTAAGCCTTTGGAGGCTTTGCAGAGACGGCTGTCTTTAGGCATCTCTTATCTGTTTCAGGCTCTCTTGTTATAGTTGGGAAGTTGAAGGACATAATTTTGAAAACATTCTTGGAGTGAGTAAGAGCCCTCATAGAGGAAGAGTAAAATGCAGTGGTGGCTAAGAGAAGGGGAGAAATACTGCACTCAGCAAATTACACTGCAGCAGCTCTATGTATTCTGCCTTGCTTTACTTCAATAGATAGTAGTCTCTACCTGATATTATAAATTGATGTCACTATCCACAACACCTTTTAATCTGGCAACAGCTAAAATCATCAGGCAGTCAGTGCAACTAAGTGATTTGGATCAGGATACCACTGGCCATCCCTGAAACTGTTTGGAATGGCTCCCTCCCACCTCAAAGCACAGTGTTATTTTCCTCAGCAGGTTTGTTTCCACTGACATACTTAAGTGAAAGTATTCAGCAAGTTCAAGCTTACATTCCTATACTACATTTATCCAGCAAGGTGATCCCTTAATAGTCACACATGGAATCACGGAATCACTTAGTGCCACATCTACAAAACTTTTGAAGTCCACCAGGGATGGTGATTTGATCACTTATTTGGGCAGTGTATTCCAGTGCTTGACAAGTCTTTCAGTGAACAGAGTTTTTTCTAATATCAAATCTAAACCTCCCTTGGCACAACTTGTGACCATTTCTTCTTGTCCTATCACTTGTTACCTGGGAGAAGAAGCCAATGCCCACGGCTCTAGAACCTCCTTTCAGGCAGTTGTAGAGAGCAATAAGGTTTCCCCTGAACCTCCTTTTTTCCAGGATGAACAACCCCAGTTTCCTCAGCTGCTCCTCACAGGACTTGTACTACAGACCGTTCACCAGCTCTATTGCCCCTCTCTGGATATGTTCCAGCACCTCAATGTCTTTCTTGTAGTGACATTTTATATTTGAGTTTTGTGTTTTAACCATCTTCTGTGTGTCTCTGTCCACCAGGAGTGACTAATAGAGTTACAGACAGGAAAAGTTCTTTTCATGCTCATCTTCACTGTTATGCTCCTGAGAGACCCAGCCTCGTGTGCATTTGAGGAAAAAAAAAAATTTGCCCATTCTGTACTCAGACTGTGGAGAGCTGCAAGTGTGCAAAGAACAGTTCTGGAACAGCTCCCTCCCCAGCTCCATGCCAAAATCTGCATAATTCACATCCTACTGGAGCTGACAAAGGCAGTCCAAAGCAGCATGTGGAGGGTAGCTGATACCATGTCAGGGAACCTTCTGCAACACCCCAGCTCAGGAGTCCCTCAGAAGCATGGTGATATTTTTCTTTTATTTTTGTTTTTAATTAAGAACTGCTGAAAGCCAAGTTTTCTTGGCAGTGCTTTCTTTCTTTCAGATCAGAATTGTACCAGGGCAAGTTTTTCAGGATCCTCTCCTGCGATTTCTGTGTGTCTGCAGGTCCAGCAACTGAAATGTTATTGTGCATTCACAGCAGCTCTGACTGGCTGCTGTATTATTGGTAATCCTAGACATAGTCACAGCCCATATACACCATGGCTGCGTAACACCCAGCTCAGTAAATGCTGTATTTTCTGGCCAAATTTGACAGATTGTGCAAGCATGTTCAATTGGAGCCTGTGTACCAGGAAGTCTGCAGTGTCAGATTTACTATCCTTGAGCACACACCATTGTCCAGGAATGCCTGGAGATATTACATAGCAGTATGGCTTCAGATAAAAGGTTAGAAAATTACATAAGTGACACTAAAAATTATATTTGTTAATAATTCAAACTAGAGGAAGGGGGACAAATACAAGTACCAAAAATCCCAGGTTATAGCTCTCCATTCACTCAGCACTGCAGTCCTCTAGCTACTACCAATAATAGTCTCAAGTGAGGCTCATTTACAAATAAAACTGGGAGTTTCTTGTAGTATAGCTGGTTTTCATCACCAATTACCTTAGTTCCTTTGTTTATTTTTTTCTGCCACATCTGTTAATGCCTGCACAGGGGCCCCTCTTCTCCAGGAGAATAAAACTACTGAAAAACAGCCTCATTTTGCTAGCTTTCCAGTCCAACCAGATGACATTAAAGACAGATTTGAATTACAATGTTGTTATACCTAGTGTTAATGGCTCCATACATTTTTTTCTTTAACAACTGAAAATTTGATCAGCATAACATTAAAGAATCTGATTTTATTTTATTTTATTTTGTTGTGTACTGACCTTTCTTAGAGATCCCAAGAAAAGTTAAAAAACAAATACTTAAGATCACTGAAAAGCTCTTTTTGTTATAATGAAAAAACAGAACAATCTTCCCTTAGCCCAGATGATACAACAACTGTTCATTTCAGTGGGTAATTCTGCAGCATGATGAAATGTAACTCACAAAGAAGGCAGATCACAGAATCATATATTTGTTTGGATTAGAAGAGTCCTTAATGGTCAGCTACTTCTAACCACCCCTGCCATGGGCAGGGACAACTTCCACTAGATCAGTTTGTTCAAAGTCCCATCCAACCTGTCTTTGAACTGGGCAAACTGTTCCAGTGCTACAACACCTTCACAGTAAATAATTTCTTCCATGTATCTAACCTAAATTTTTCCTCCTTCGGTTTGTACCCCCATTACTCCTTGTCCTATCACTACAGTACCCAAAGAAGAGTCCCTCTTTACTTTTCCTGTAGGCCCTCTTCAGATACTGGAAGGTTGCCATGAGGTCTCCATACAACCTTCTCTTGTCCAGACTGAACAGCCCCAACATTCTCAGTCTGTCTTCCTAGGAGAGGTGCTCCAGTCCTCTTAGCAACTTCGTTGCCATCCCCTGGACTTGCTCCGACCATTCCATGTCCTTGTTTTGAGGACACCAGAACCATATGCAGTGCTCCAGGTGGGATCATACCAGAGCAGAGTAGAGGGTCAGAATCACTTCCCTTGACCCACTGGCAATGCTGCTTTTGATGCAGCCCAGGATGCAGCTGGCTTTTTGGGCTGGAAGCACAAACTGCTGGGTTATGTTGAGTTTTTTCTCAACCATCACCCCCAAGTCCTTCTACAAAGGACTCTTCTCAATCACTTCTTCACCCAACCTTCAGGGCACCTTTAGCCTGGAAAGAAGGAGGCCCAGGAGAGACCTTATCATTCTTCACAACTACCTGAAAGGAGGTTGTTGCCAGGTGGGGATTGGCTTCTTCTGCAGGAAACTAGACATGGGGTGAGAAGAAAGGGCCTCAAGCTGCATCAGGGGAGGTTCGGGGTGGACATCAGGAAGAATTTCTTCAGAGAAAGGGTATTAAGCACTGGAATGGACTACCCAGGGAGGTGGTGGAGTCCATCCATGAACATCCCTGGATGTGTTAAAAAAATGACTGGACATGGCACTTAGTGCTGTGCTCTAGTTGACAAAGTGGTGAACAGTCAAAGGTTGGATTCAATGATCTTGGAGATCTTTTGTAGCCTAAATGATTCTATCTGATTCTGTAATTCTGTACATTGTAGATGTGTTGTGCTATGTCAAGTGCCTCTCATATCTCAACAGAGATGTGCCTAAATGGGTGAAATGCTCTGATCCTTTGTTAGTTTTTGTCTTCTAGCATAAGTGTAGCAGAACAGACAACCTGAGGATGAAAACTCAGATGGTCAGTCTAGATCTTAAACTGTTTTTCCATGTGCTTTTTCCTGCCTTGAAAACAAAAATCTATGAGACTGGCTTATACCTAAACAGATTAGAAATTACATCTGGTAGGACTGGAGTTGCCTTATCTTGACCCTTCTTTTTAAAACAAACTTGAAGGTAAGAACAGCAAAAATCTTCACCAACCTCAGGTATTTTCTGAGACACCTCTGCACTGCAAATTTTCCCTACTCACAAGCAACATCAGATCAGAATATTTGTATCCACCAATCCTCGGGACAGTCAATAAAGAAAAAGCTTAAAATTAGAAAGTGGACACATTTTCTCTTTTCACCGACACAAGATGAACAGAGACATTCTCTTTATATATAAAGAAGCACATTGATAAAGCTAGCATGTAATGATATCTAGAAGTTCAAATTTCCTCTTTGAGGTCTTGTTGATCAAATGATCCAAACACCATACTGAGAAGTGAACCATGAATGATTCTCATAAAATGAAATCCAGTTGAACTCTTTAATGAGTAAGATTACTAAAAGCAAGCAGTGACAGTTGATAAATGGGCAGAAATATAACAACATTTAGATGCAGTTTAGTGCTGTATAGGACAGCAGGCCAGTTGGAAGCTATTGATTATGAAATTACTGCAGTAGGACTATTATTCCCGGCTATTGTGTTCCTATGTGTAACTCCTTGTCATTTTCCCACATAGCCCCATACTTCAGTTACCAAGTATAGGATTTTAGACCAAACATAAATCACAAGCCTCCACCTACATATTAATTGTTCATTTGGTGGGAGGAAGACGAGGCAGGCAGTGGCACAGATGTTGTACATAGGAGGTGTGGTGGCAGATAGCCCTCTCTTGAGAAATATGCTATGGTCAGTTACTATCTGGGGCATGGATATGACACTGTTTTCACACTATGTAGATACCTAAAACTTCTTTGATTCCAATCAGTTTGTATATGATCCTCGACATCAGGTAGACATTCCTACTAACAATTAAAAAGACAGTATCCACACCAATAGCATAGGCTCTATCAGCTATGATTTATGCCTGGCCTCTGACACCTATTTTCTGGATCACATATGTTGTTCATCATAAACAAGCCTTAAGTGAAAGAGCACTGGTCCTCCACGTGGAGATCACAATATAGTTCTCCCCAGTCCCAGCTGCTTCACATAAACAGTAGAAGCAGAGTGTGTGAACAGGACTCCCTCAAGTGCAACACATACTAGGGTTTGGTGAGGAGTGGGACTGCCTACTTGTACAGGACTAACAGAGAGAGTGTTAGGCACTGCCCATGCCAGTGTAGCATATAGTTTCAACCAAGGGTTGGCCAGGAAAATTTTCTAACAGTCCTGGGAATGGAAACTGGAATGTATGAGAACTTTGTGCAAAGTCTTTTCTGCCCAGCTGAATAAACAGGGGCAGAAGCAACAGCTGTGCCACTGCTCCTGGCTTTGTCTAGGCAGAACAGCTACATTTGATTCTCAGTGCAGTTTTAAAGATGTGCACCCTGGACACTCAGGGCTTAGTTATAGGAGGCAGATTTGGCTGAGCTATAGAGAAGCAGCATTGAAAGCCTGAAACTGCCCTAGACATTCACACTGGCAATAATTCAGTTTTGGGAACACCACTAGTAGAAGCTGAGGCAAATGTATGGAGAGGCTAGAGGAACAAGATCTGTGCCTTCCAATTTGCACCCACACTCCGCCCTTATGAGTTTTTTGTAATTGTGTACCCAAAACTGTGCACATCATCTTTGACTGGGAAGGTAGTAGTTCTTCAAAGTCCAAAACAAAGTTACTGAACAGTGCCTCCACTACTCACGACACTGCATTTGATAATTCATTTTAGTGCATAGTGTCTCATTTCTCAGTATGTGTTCTGCCTCTGCCACTCATCTAATATAGACAAGAAAGGCCATCAGCAAGCTCCTTTGACTTGTGCCTTCAAATATTCTGAGGAAAAGATAAGGATGCCAAAGTGGAGTTTCATGAGTTATCTTTGCACAGTGACTTCATTGTCTGTATTTATGTATGTAATGAGAATGAGTAAAATTACCAGAGACACACACTGATCTAGTCTCTTGTTTAGTATTCTTCATTAACCTGCTGAATAGATGAGTGTTTAAGAGAGGAAGAAAAGATCTGCATACTGCTGCTGCAAGAAACCCCAGAAACCAAAAAATACATTATTCTCTCTTAGGGTGGCATTCTCATACCAGTCACTTAAAGCAAAATAGTTTAGATGTTTTCTGTAGTGTGCAAGAGTTTAAAATTTTGGAACTAATACAGAGTCCTCTCTGTATTCTGGAAATGACTTTTGTGAAATGGACCTCTAGAGATTAAAATGGGTATTTCTTCAAACCCTTAGAACCGCATGAGGTCCTACCTCCCACACTTTTGGGGAAATCCCTCATTTAGGATCCTGGCTGCATATTTCAAAATCAAAGAATTACATCCATTTTTCAGAAATATAGTTTCCCTTAGATCCAGTTTGTGTGGATAAAATAGAAGGAAAATGTGAACATCATTTACCTTTTACTTAACTCTATTTCTAGTCAGTGTTTAATACACATGTATTTAGAGAAGTGGCCCACTCCAGTCTGATTAAGAAAGTCTGAAGACATTGGTACTGACATTTACATAACAAGACTGAATTTTTTTACAGAGATCTTCTTCAGCTGTACAGCACTGTGCAAGGAGTAGTTGTCATTCAGAATACAAAAGCAACTGTAAAACATCAAGGCAGTTATTGAAGAAGGGAAGTCCAGAAATTATACATCTAGCATGGTGTGGTGGTTTTCACCCAGTGTCCACCCAAACCTCCAGGCTCCCCCCCACACACCCTTTCCCAGAGGGAAAGGGAAAAAAAGGAAGAGGAAAAAAACAAAACAAAAC
>VXAU01001440.1:151277-183032 GCA_013399695.1 Formicarius rufipectus | reverse complement strand
GGGGAATAGCTTTCAGTCCTTCCCCCCCCCACCCCCCACTGCTCCAGCATGAGGTTCTTCCGTCGCCTCCTCCTGCTCTTCTGACCTTGGACTCTCTCTGTCTGTGTTGTTATCTCAATGCTGGAATTTTCAACTGTGCAAACACTCCAATTCTTGAATATGTATCACAGAGGCATAACTATGATTTTAATTAGCTCAACAGGACAGGAGAAACTTCTAGCAGCTTCTACTAAATTCTACTTCTACTGAAGTACTTCTACTTTCTACTAAAATTCAGCTACAGAAACCCATGACACATGGCATATGCTAACAATGATTAAAGACAGTGCTGGCCAAATAATCTTGTATTCTGGTTTGATATGGATAATACGCTGTAGAATCTGCATCTCTTTTGCAGAAGAGGAAGACTTGTTTAGTCATCTGGACATCAGTGCATCTAACTGTCCAAGATGATGTGTAATCCTGGGTAAAATGATAAATCTCTCTGTGCCTGGCCTAGTTTCCTAAGTGCAAAACTGAATTAGCAGACTGGATGAAGTTCTGTATATTTTCTGTAATTTTAAATCTTTCCAGTTCCTGGATGCATACCAGTGAAGGGAAGCTTTTTGTGTTTTGAATTAAAGCTTTCTGACCCTCACAGCTTGAGATAAAAGCTTGAAGTCAATGAAATATACAGAGTAACAGTAACATTAAAAATAGCATAATAATATAAAAACAGTAAAATAATCTGCTAATTTTTTTAAAAAAAATCTTTAAATCAAACTTCATTAGTTTTTTTTTGTGGTTTGTTTGGCAAGCTTTTGGTAAGGGAGAGGCTACAGGAGTGGCTTCTGAGAGAAGCTGCCAGAAGCTGCCCCCACATCTGACAGAGCCAATGCCAGCAGACTCCAAGGTGGACCCACCTCTGGCTAAGTTCAAGACCATCAGCATCCGTGGTAGCACCTCTGAGATAATGTATTTATGAAAGTTAAAAAGTACCTGCTGGAGACAACAACCAGAGGACCAGTCAGAATGCATAAGAGCAGCAGCCCTGCAGACACCAATTTCAGTGAAGAAGAAAGGGCAGGAGATGGTCCAGGTGCTGGAGCACAGGTTCCCCTGCAGCCCATGATGCAGACCATGATGAGACAGACAATGCCCCTGCAGCCCATGGTGGGTCCGTGGGGATGCAGAGATCCACCTGCAGTCTGTGGAAAACCCCACATTGGAGCAGGTGACTGAAGGAGACTTGTGACACTGTAGGAAACCTTCACTGGAGCACGCTCCTGGCAGGACCTGTGGCCCCCATGGAGAGAGGAGCACATGCTGGAGCAGGTTTGCTGGCTATGACCCATGTGGTCCCATGGGAGCATTCTGCTCCTGAAGGAGAGCACTCTGTGGAAGGGACCCACCCTGGAGCAGTTTGTGAAGAACTGTGGCCCATGCGAAGGACCCACATTGGAGAAATTCATCGAGGGATGGCTCCCATGGGTGGGACCCTATGCTGAAGCAGGTGAAGAGTGTGAGGAATCCTGCTCCTGAGGAGGAAGGAGGAGCAGAGACATGTGATGAACTGACCACAGCTCCCATTCCTGTACCCCTGTGCTGCTATGGCTGGAGGCAGTAGAGAATTTGGGACTGAAGTTAATCCCAGGAAGAAGGGAAGAATGGAATGAAAGTAGCTTAAGATTTGGTTTGTATTTCTCAATATTCTGCTCTGATCTGACTGGCAATAAATGTAATTGATTTCTCCAAGTTGAGCATGTTTTGCCCATTATAGTCACAGGTGAATGATCCCTCTTTGCCCTTACCTAGACCCCTGAGTCTTTTATTCTATTTTCTCTCCCCTGCCCAGCTGAGGAGAAAAGGGATAGAGCAGCTGGGTGGGCACCTAGTGTCCAGTCAGGGTCAACCCACCACACTCTTATTTTCAAGTAAATGAAGTTTTCCTGAGTAAGAGTATAAAAATACATGAAAAAAAAAAAAAAAGTTTGGTGTTAGAAATAGAATTGGAGTTTCGCTGAAGCCAAAGGAATTGCATAGGAGGTGGTAGTTAAGTTCTAATGGTTGGACTTAAAAAGGCGGTTCTAAATTGTTTTTCCAACCTTTGGAGTGGAGTGGAGGATCTTGGGCAGGTAGGCAGATCGGGTCAGGCTGTGCACTTCCTAGTACTGGTCAATAGGAACGGAAGCAGGGATCCCCAGATGGGAGAGTGTATAAAAAAGCTGTTTCTTTGTGTCTGTGTCTGTCCCCAACGCCAGAGGGACACACCCAATTCAGCTGAATTTGTTAAATACAATGTTTAGTTTTGCTGCAAAGACTTTGTCCCTTCTAAATTTTATCGGTGTGAGCATTTTTCACATTTGGTAAGAGTGCTGAATATTGGCACCAGCTGGGCAGACTACTCTGAAAACCACTGCTCTCACTCTCAACAGCCAGGGTACCCATCTGAAAAGCTGAGGATGGCTCCAACCAGAGACAGGCTCTTTGTTTCTCCTCGATAGCTATCATGACCAAGCAGAGGGCCACCGCAGGCTTTCACTCCCTCCAGATTCCACTGGGTGGCACGGCAGTGTTTTCTTCCTCATGTGCTCATGCCAGAGGGCTGGGTATACACGCCTTCTTTTCACCAGTGGTTTTCTCCCGCCTCCTCGTGGTAGGCTGGGCAATTAAGAAAAAGGCAGTCTGCTCCCGCAAGGTTTGCCCCAAACAGCTTCATTTATGTGTGAATAAGCAATTCTACAGTAGAGACTTCAACAGCTTTGCTCACAAGGTGTCACCCACGGGTTACACTCTTGCAGATTTGCTGAATGCAGCTTAAGTGGCTTTTGGAAACCTGTGGAAAATACTTGCATTAGCATTTGGTTTTCTCTTACAGCCACAGATGGGCAGGTCATCTATGCCTCATGGTGAAACCAGACTGAACGTGTGCTTACTGGTCACTGCTATGCTGAGCACATCTGAGAAGTTTCCACTGTCATCATTTTCTGAAATTAATTACATAGCTTTCTCTTTTATTCTTATTAATTTAGTATCTGCATATGATGTGGTCAAAATTGGATAGATTTGGCATACGTGAGTCTAAACAATGCTTCACAGAACCTTAGGAAATAAGGAAACAGGTTCCTCACTTCACCTACAAAGCCCCTGACTTTCAGCATGTAAGCAACTATGACTGTGAATGAAAGAACAAACAACTGCTTTGGCAAGAAATCAGACATTGGACAATGTTGGTCTGATTCATATAGTATCCTACTCTCACAATTTAGAATCAAAGTCAGTTAGTACTCCAGTACTTGAAACCCTGCATATATTGGAATATATATTTGATACATTTAGGTAATGGTTGCTTTTCCGGATACTGCTTCTTCAGCCGTTCTTTTGCATGGGTTAGGCTATACACAAAAGTGACTACAAAGTACTGTTGCAACCGAACTGCTTGCAAATGCAGCAACCTAGGTATGGATTAAATTCTTACAGATTCACAATCTAAATGTTTGTTCCATCACAGGAGTTTGGAGTGTCTTTAGCACCGTCCTGATAATCTTCTGACACAGCTGTAACAGACAGAAAGAGGTTAACAGAATCTCTTCTGCAGTCAGACAGTCTCAGATCCCTGCAATTAGATGTTATCATTGCATTTGTGCTTGTAAAATGTCTGACAGACCCTATGATTTCATTAATTTGCAAAGCCACAAGTCTGGTTAAAATTATACTAGAGTAAAGCTGAATAAATATTTGCAATTTTACACAACAGTTAGATGATTATGATTATAATTATAATAATAACAGTAATAATTAATAAAGCTGAAGGGTTTACACACTGCTCTTTTTCCCAGTATCAAATCCCAGAAAAAGAACATCTGCAACACTTGAAGTGCAAGCAGAAAAAACAGGTTTCACACTGTATGACATGCACTCTCCTCTCTTCAAGGCACACACTCCCTTGGGTCTCCCACTCTTCCTTCCGCCCCTGCTCGCACCAGTTCTCCCGGCACACACAGAGGCACCAGCCTCTTTCCGGGGGTCACCACACTCTTTCGGGTGTCACTCCACTCCCTAGAGAACCACTCGAATACCCTTCCCCCTAATTTCCGTGGTAAACCCATCAGCTGCACGTCCCTGCTCCTGCCTGCACAGCTGGTTGAGATACTGTAAATGCTCTACTTGCAAGACACATTCAGGAAATTGAAAATGAAGTTTGTGGTTTGACTAAAAGAGGGAAAANAAAAAAAAAAAAAAAAAAAAAAAAAAAAAAAAAAAAAAAAACAAAAACCACTGATGTGAATAATGTGAAGACTTGTGTTCTGCTTTCTCACTCTGGGCTCTCAAGCAGCAAAACGGAAACAGAATATTTTAGACTCTCTTTTTGCAGATTTTAGGCCATCCTTTGACAGCATAGCCCTGTCTGCATGATAGAACATGGTACACATCCCACTCACAGTCTTGCTAGCTGTGTACAGCTCCTATGAAAAATCTCTGACATATGCCTATGATCAAAAAATAATGGCATTACTGCTTCAAAATGTTACACCATTGTTTCACAAAGAAACCTTCAGGAGGCTATGAGAAATCACCATTGATTCTTCAGCTCAGCTTTGCTGCCACACCAAAATCTATAATGCTTTTTTGCACCACATTTCTAGTGTAAAAGAAATAAAATCTCTTTATTTTTTTAGGAGATTTTCAATGATACTTGTGGCCCAGAAATGCCCCTTTGTTGACAAGCTTCAAGAAGGGGTTACTCTGCCTCCATTCCTCCTGCCACAATCCTAGGCAGTGCTGGCCCCTGTGTCACCAGGGCCCCACAGTCCCTGATCTGCAAGCACTGCACAGTCTGCTGCTGCAAAGACTGAGAGCCAACTCCCCAGTCACTCATCTAACTTAAGGTCTGCAGCTGGATGATGCAAAATGGACACTGCATGCACATAAACTGGTTTTATCTGCGGGAAGAGCAAGGGACATTAGATGGGAATGTATGAGATGTTGAGTGTATTTTAGGCAATGTGCCACCTTTTGGGGCCTGCCCCAGCTCGTGTTACAGGCGTGGCTGCAGTGCCACGTTTGTGTCATTGGGTGGCAGAGAGGACAAGGCGAGGTCTTCCCCTGGTGCTCTGACCCACGTGGGCTCCCAGGATTGCTCAACAGCCTGACATTATTGCTTTGCTGTTTGTATGTTACACTTGAGAGGCGGCGGGCGTTGGCCGAGGGGCGTAGGCCCCCGCCTGTGGAGCCGGCTCCTCCTCTGAGGACGCCGGTTTGAATCCTGGAGGAACTCGCTGTCACCGTCCGAGCTGCTCGGCCGTGGCAAGATGAACCTCAGGAGTAAAGGGAGTGGGGCCAGTTCTGCGCACACTGTGCCTCACTTTAAAAATCCATTGCGCAGGCTTATCCCAAGATCTTCGTTCACGAAGTCCAGCCAACATTTTAGGCAACCTGAGGCTAGAAGTCAAGTCCTTTGTGTTAACAAGGTTCAGTGTTCACAGTATCTCAAATGTAACAGCCTTCACAGACATTTAAACTCATCTTCTTATAATGAATTCAGATAATTTTGGTAAACTAGAGTTGCAGACAGCCCAAAGACATACACTAAGCCTGCAAATAATTTGCAAAAGTCTGACTTAACCATTTTGTAGTTGTTTGGGACAGCTCAAAGACAGAAAGATAGTTTACAAGGAAGACATGTAACCAAACCACCTGGAACGCGAGCTCAATGCTATCCCTTGAAGTGAGTGTTCATCTTTTTATGGAATAGCAAAAGGCAAGCAAAAAGTAAGTCACTAGCAGGCTCAGCCGTACTTTTTTCAAGGCACAGCAGGAAGGGCTGTTCAGCTTTGATTTTCAATTTGCCGTAGACCTTGAATCTACAGCAGGAATAGTATCATGGGAATAAACAAATTACTCTAAACCCAATTTAAAACAGTTTTGGCTGATTCACATCATTGGTAAAGTAGTATTTAACACATAGTAGTAGCTATGTGTTTCTAAAAATGCATAAAGCACACACATATGGAGGAGTGGGAGGCAGAACTCGACTGCACTAGCTTTCTGCTTAGTGAGTGAGATCAGACAGACTTGTATATTTAAATGTATTGCGTTATATCTCTGAGGAACATATTCAGTATACCAAGCAGAGCATGGCACAGGGAGCCTATGTGCAATTAGGTTATTTCCAGTTCTTTTAGGATCCGCAGCACTCCAGAACATTCAGCCTCCCTGGTGGCCTATAATTTTTGCTTCGAGCTCTACCTGTTGGTGGCTTTGAAATACACGTTTCAGTGACAGATAATCTGCCTAGCTCTGCATATTTAACTGACCTGTTCACACCACAGCTTAGCATTATGCCAAGCAGTGAAGTCAGTCCTACCCTCGACTTCTGACAATTTCATGTCTCCATTCAGAGAAAGATCCTGTTGAAGGGTACCATGTGTACAGCAGATCCTTCTCGTGTTCAGCTGCAAATGGACAACAGTTTCCCATGTCTGGTTGCCTTTGCACTCCCTGGTTCCCCAGTTCTGAATTAATTCAGATGGGAGCTGCAAGCATTTCTTGTATAGCACCAATTACTATTTGTGTATAATCAGTCTGTGGTGGAGGCTAAGACCCTTCCCTGCGTCGATTGCATCCTGTATCGGTTGCTCCATTCCCTCCTGTGATGGATGTCAGATTCAGAAGCTTTTACTGCCCCACTAATCCCATTTACTCTTTTAAAAGATTGGCTTTTTTCCAACCCTTTTCAATGTCTTTACTGTTCCATTTTTTATTTTTCATTGTGTTGACACTAATGGTTCAGAGAGCTCGTTGGCCAATTCCTGGAAGTTATCCAATCCTGCAGACATTTAAATGTTTAAGCTTAATATCTACCATTTAATATCCTCCCTAGTCACTCACTAATGGAATAGAAGGTAATCATCATCATATCCTCATAGCTCTTACACATCCATCAAAGACATAAATATCTCTTCCACAGAGAAGCTGTTTCAAATCCCTTGCCTCTGTAGGTGGCCCTCCTCATCACAGCCAGGTGCCCGAGGCAGCATGAAGGCACGGTTGAGGCCATGCCAAACTGCCACTTTGAAGTCCTGTAGGAGGGGAGCCCTTAAGCTCCAAACTGACTTATTTCATTGTTTTGTGTAATATTTCCTGCATGTCCTATCTTGCTACAGGACTTCCTTGTTATCCATGGAGGGATGCATGTGTCCCTTTATGCAACTGCAAGGCAAGATGCCCTGCCTTTGCCATTACCCCCAGGAAGCAAGCCAATGCCCTCACAGACTCTTAGCCTTGGCCACGACTTTCCTCATTACCTTCCCATCTTCCCCAGAATTCCACTTACAGATCCAGGAAGCACTGCACTAAGCACTGGATTAGGAGAGGCATATGGATCCTACCCCAAAGGAGAGCAGTGGATTCCAGATGGATGTAATCTAGCAGCCTCATTGACACGGTTCTCCACAGAAAAGAGGAGCAACCCCAAGGAACTCATCTAATCTCCTTTTGCTGCAGGTGTCTCAGATCTGAGGACAGCAAGGCACAACACCAGGACACTGCCAGAAAGACAAAGGTTGGAATCACATGGCACACAGGGTAGTTGTCTCCATAAATCCACAGTCTGAGGATGCATTCAATACTTCTTCCTCCTTTTTCGTGTGCCTGGGGTGTCTGTTTCCCAAAAAATGCCAATGCCCCAAACCACCATGTTTTAAAAAGATGAATTTGGATCAGACACTGGCTGAAACTAGCCATGCCCTCAAATATATACTGGCTTCTGTCAAGAAGAGGTAGACAAGCTTTGAAAAAACAGCATCAGAAACAAAGGGATTTCTGCTTGAAAATTGTTCCTTAAAATTACAAAGAAATATGATTGGTCTCAGACAGTAAGAAACAATTATCTCTAACTTTGGACACTGTTTTTCATCAGTGCATCTAAAAGGCTTTCTACAAATGAGACAGACATTATTATTATTTCTGTTTTACAAAGGAACAAACTACAGTACAGAAAGGTTGAGTGGTTATTGGTGACTCATTTGGCCAGAGATGAAGGTAGATAGTCATCTGATTTCCAGTCAGACCTTGTGGCCACTAACCTGCCTACAGAAGTAGGTTATTTACAGGAACTTGTTCCTCAGTGACAGGTCTTAACCACACAAATGTGTAACCAACAAACAGTAGAAATCACTATTTTTAAATGTAGTCCTTTTCTGTCCTCTCTGTGCAGAAGTTTATGAGTGTCTCAGACAGTCTAACAGAAAGGATTTAAGCAACCATCAAAGAGCTCCACAGAGATATATGGGTTTTCCAATAGTGCCTGACTATCCTTTTAATTCGTCTCACTTGTGAAAAAGAGATAAGCTTTCACTGTTAGTGACACTAACTTCAGGCCTGCTGACACACATTTTCAAAGCTGCAGCAGAAAAATCATAAGGGTGGTTCTGTTAAGAGAATCGCAGGATATTGCTAACACACAGTATGAGGTGTTGATGGTGGTAAAAAGCATTTCCTTCACAGAGCAGCTTGAAGATTGCACATTTTCCTTATGGTACAAGTGGTGGTTAGGAAACGGTGCTTGCTGCTGACACTCCTGATGGCAGGATGTACGTCAGCATCACTACTCTTGCTCTCACAAAGCAGATGAAGTACTCTAGCTCTGCTTGCTACAAATCTCTGATGTACCTAAGAAGAGTAGTAGCGAACACAACCACCACTCCAGGTGTGAAACTGTCAGTGACTTGCACAGAAATGAGTCTCCTCATTTCTAAAACGTAGATTGAGGAAACCTTTCACTTCTACACTGAGGCCAGATTTTGCTAGAAACAACCTGAAATCAAATAACAGGGGAAATAAAAGTTTCTCTAAATGCCAGAGACATTTAAGCAGCACACAGAAGCACAAACACTTAAAGCAATGAACATGTAGCTTTGAGGGCAAATTTTCCCTTTGATGTAAATTGAAGATGATGTTCTTGGTATCAGTTCATGCTTCAGTAACTATAAACAAAACTTACTGGACTATTAAGAATTATACATCAAACTTTATAAAAACAAGTTTTGGTTGAAACCATCTGAATGGGCCATATTCTGGTCCGTGTGGCATGAATGCACAGCCCTGGACTCCAGCAGAGCTGTACCACAGGTAATACACCTAATTTGCATGCTTTGCAATTACCTAATCTTATGAAAACTGGAAAACTGGCACCTCCAGAAACATAAAGAGTTTTCCCAGGTGCTTTTCAATTCAGGGTTGTTTACCCAATGGCTGTAACTGTAGGAATCATTTCATGTTTTATTTAATAATTTGCATAACAAATTAAATCATTCTGTGAAAACTGTGAGCTTGCAAAGACAAGGCTGTGAACTAGATTCAGCAAAGACATGTACAGAACTGAAGTGCTGCAGTGATTTTTAAATACTCAACCCTTGAAAAATTATCAATAGGTTTATGTTATGTCCTGCGGCTTCTGATACAGCGTACTGGAAGTCCTTGATTGGCAATGCAAAACACCCGCATCACAGGGCCACAAAAACAAGCACCAAGCACTAAAACATGTGAAATGTCATCCTGCTCTAGAGGCTAAATCTGGGTCAGGGCAGCTGGAATCTACCATTCTGAATCCCATTCTGAAAAACAGTTCAACCTTGTGCCTCTTGGTGCAATATTGAGATTATTTACAGTACAGAAAGAAATGCAAAAGCTAAGCCTAGGAATAAAATCTTGGAGGCCTGAACTCCAGACCTTGCTCCAGAAGATGTTTGTGTATGTATAACTAGATATACATCTTGTTTCTGTATAACAACATATGTCAAACACAAGACCAGGATATGGAGCTGCTACTATCACTTCTTTATCCCGGTCAGGTCAATTCCTTGTAAGAACCAAAACTGGGGCAAAGCATGGGGGAAAACCACTGTCTATAGAGAAACTACAGCCTTGTGGGTGACCTGGACTTGTTTAGGGGAAGAGCAGCAGCCTGCTCTTGGCTCCAAAGCTAAAGACTGTTCTTCAGGTGTGAGACACTGTGGATGCCTCAGAGAGCCAGGTAGCTCTGTCTGCTGACACGACCCAAGAAACACCTGGGATGTCAGGTGAATACAGTACTATAGTTGGGGGACCTGATTTCATGGAACAACATTTAGTAATCACAAATCATACAGAATTAGCCACATATGTTTGCTTCAGAACATGTAGAGGACATAGTCTGGAGGGAAGGAGAGCAGAAATCAGATTTCACTAACAGGCCTTGCGTTTTACAAAGCAGTGAGCAGCCCAGTCATGGGACTCACTGTATTTAATGAGTAAAATAAGAGAGACCTGTTTAGCCAGACTTTGTACAGCAGCACCCTCAAATAATTATGCAGTGCTCCTGGCAGCCAGAAGGATGTGTTTTAACATGCACTTTGGCCTCTCTCACATGGCATATTGCTGTACTTTTGTCTTGACAAGCTTTCTTGCTTTACTGTCTTGAAGCCAAAGTGATGTGTGGTGCAAGCAGGTTGAACCCCAGAGCAGCCATTGCAGCTGGGGTTTGGCACCTAACACTTGAAATTCTTCTTTTCTCAGGCCTGCTCTTGCACAGCCCTGAGCAGGGACTGACTTCTTGGGTCAGCCCACTTGACTTCTCAGATTTGAATGCAAGCTGAAACTCCTCAGTATTTTTTAAGGCTGGACTTGAAATAAATAAGACAAATCTCAAAACCACCAACCCAAACTGATAAATAGATTTCCTTCTCCTGCTTTCAGGCTTCAATATTAACTTTTTTGATGATGATCAGATTATGTTACTAAGACTTTCCACAGTTCTGGACGTACAACTAACCAGTTATGCTTCAGGAAGACATAATTAAAGGCTGTCATAGCTGTTATACAACCAAAAGTCTTTGAATTTCAGGCAGAAATGAAATAATAAAATATCTTATTATAGGTAAGATTATAGAAAACCTTTTTATTATAAGAAAGGGTTCCCATAATAATGCAATTCTGAGTGCAATCCACATCAGGCAGTGCTTCCATTCATCCTCTAGCCTAAAATGTTTGAAAAGTGTGGATATCTTTATAGGAAAAACTGTACCTTTAAGATAGTACTCATGTCAAGCTGTCTTTCCCAATGCATTTGCTGACTTTGTTTCTGCCAAATTCATGGAAGTGCCAGTATAATAATGTACCTGTAACAGAAACCAACCAATCCACCCCAAACTTCAAAACAGACAGGAAAAAAGGATCACTTAGCATTACTCTCACGGTGCTAATAGCTTGGAAGTCTTCTGTAAAAGAACCAGTGGGGAATTTCTAGGGAATGTGTGTATGGGCACAGTACTCTACACTACCCACCTCTCTGGACTTTATTCTGCTAGGGGGGTATATTATGAGAGATTTCCAGCTGTATTGCATTATAGGCAATTGGCTTCTGTGAGAATTGGGTAGTTTGAAGCACTGAAAGGAAGCATCTGCATGTGACATTTTGAGGCATTCCTCCAGGTTATTCTTAAAGCAGAGAGCCTTTTGCAAACCGGAATCTGCTGTGCTGGGAAGAGCTCCAGGTGATAAGGACTGGCTTCCCTGAAGTTACAAGTCAGACCTGCACTGGCAGAGTGCGTTTAGAGCTCACCCTGGTGCAATGACTCTCTTGCCTTATTACGCACATTCCTAAATGTCAAGAACACAAGTGGGCCAAAATGAGCAGGCATTGCTCTACCCTGGAGATGGAAGGCCATAAAAATGTAGCTGATAATGTCCAGACACCCAAATCGCAAGCGAGGGGACGGGAAGTGCTGGTGAAATCACCAGGACCTAGAAAGCAATACAGGAAGGAAGACTATCCATGCGTGGGGTGCCTGCAACCAGGCTGGAGCTGGACTGCTCTCCCAAGCCCCCACAGCCTGACCAGGTGTAAGTTGCTGAGTCAGACCACCAAGTCCCAACCTGCTGCTGCTGCAGTGCTGCCTGGTAGTCTGTAAAAGCAGGTACACCACACCAGCCTGCCAGCCATGCAAAGCCCCATTGCCATGGACCATAAATCAGCACAGCAATGGGGAACAAACTGCTGCCCCACTGCCCCCTCTTTGCCCGTCTGCATCAGGAACCAGATCCAGCCAGTGGTAACAACCACCTCTGTATCAGCCTCAACACAGCAACCCCCACTCCTTCAAGACCACAAGGATTGAATGACCTGGAAAAATCACAAGGGAAAAGATGTCTGAAGGTTGTGTAAGCCCTGCACCCTTGACGCACTCTCCCTGCAGGGAGAAGAGCAGGTTTTCTGTGATGGTTAACAAAGCTATAGGCACTCTGTAGGTCTTTCAAAGTCATTGTGATGTTCCATTACTTGAATCTGGATGTTAATATGTGGGGCAAACAAGTTTGCATGTGAACAAAATCACACCCTTTCCCTGGCAGCTAAATACCCAAATACGTACTGTGCTCATATATAAATATGGATGTCACTGTATGCCTAATGAATATGTCAAAAACTGGTTAGAACATATGAGATTTTCCAGATTTTTTTTTCTGCATTGTAAGCCTTTAATGAGGGATAATTCAGCACTCAAACCAAGTAAAAGCTCACTTTTTGCTTTGACAGTTACGAAATGAGGACACAGAATGGGTACAGACAGCAGCTAGATTCCTAGCTCTAAATTCCACTTCTTGCTATCATAACACATCACCAACATAGATAACCATAGGAGGGACAGCACAACACAGTACTGCTGTCTTCATGCAACTCAGTCTCCTCTGGGATGTTTCAGAGGCAGGTGTAGGTTTCCTTTAGAAAACCAACCATTCATGAAATAGCTGGGGGGGGGTGATGATGACAGATACACTATAACTGTAATTAGAAGCTTCAAGAAAGACAGACCTGCATCAGGCCTAGCTAAAATAGTGAGACATTTTATCCTGACAGACACCCTGTTGGCTGGGCCAGCCATCTTTGAAGTCACTATAAGGACCGGGGACCGGCTGAGGCCCCTAGTCTGGATTCTTTGATCTTGGTGGCTCTGTCAAATGGTAAGCCTATGCATGATTTGTGTCTCCAAAAAATTCCAACACCTTCTGCAGCTGCTGGCATGAAGACACAGCAGGTGGTCTCTCCCTCTCCCCTTTCCTCACCTTCAGTGTCTCTTCTGTGATATCTCAGCAGGGAGAATCCAGCTCAGTACTTGTCCCTGACAGAACCAGGACAAACACTGTCCTTCAAGGATGAAAATTCATCTTTGGGATGACAGCATCTACCACCCTCCTGGATGCCTTCTGAGAGGTGGCCTGGCTGGCAGACCAGCACCATTGGTGCTTTGTAAACTATTTTTATGTTCCTCATGCTCTCTTACCTTCTGCTATCAGCAACCTTTTCAGCCAGTGTTTCTGTCTTTTCTGGCCATTTCCCACCCTAGG
The DNA here is from genome assembly GCA_013399695.1 of Formicarius rufipectus. Lineage (NCBI taxonomy): Eukaryota > Metazoa > Chordata > Aves > Passeriformes > Formicariidae > Formicarius > Formicarius rufipectus. The sequence goes on along the minus strand of VXAU01001440.1, from coordinate 169,670 downwards.
GGTCTTGACAGCTGGGGCTGAGATGAAGCCCTGCCCTGAAAGGACACCATCAGAGAGAAGGGCAGGAGGACTGAGTGGATGCAGTGTGCCGTAGTTTCAGGAAGGAAGAGTCAGGGACAATGAAACCTGTGAGGCAGGACTGCCCTGAATGGGTAATGAGCAAAAATGTCTGCACATCCCTCCCATTAATGTCCTGAGGCTGCTCTGGGCCCCCTGACCCACTCCTCTGGGATCCCTGTGCCTGCCCCTGGCCTCTGCTCTGGTCCTCCATCTGCAGCTGGAAGAGTCCCACATGGCAAACACTGCTGTCAAGTGATTTTTGAAGGCCGTGGCCCCTTTTACAGTGATTATGCAGTGCTGCAGCAAAGACTGCTGAACTTTTCACCTCTTTGGTCACTCATTTTTACAAATAATGGCACCACCACACTTTTGCATATTGCACAACCAGGGACCTGACCAAGAGGCTTGTTTCCAGCACCAGGTCAAATAAAAGGTGAAATCAATATTTGAAAGGTTAAAACAGTCCTCAAAGGCTAGCCATCAGCAGCTATAAATCAATGCAGCAGCATTCACTAAAGAAAAGCTTCTGTTAGTTTAGGATCTGTCCTGAAAACAAATAAGAAAATAGCAGCAGTAAGATGGAAAAGAATTATTAGATCATCTCCCCTATCCCTTTGGCATGGGACATCAAGCTACACTGATTGCTTTGTACTGTGGTCAGTATAGCTGTAGCTGGTTGAGACTCTGTTAAGGCTTTCCACTTCTGTTTGCCTTGTGCTTCTTTTTTGACAAATGTATTTTGAGTGAATAATTTATGCTTGGGATATTTAAAGAACAGAAACCTAAATCCTCTATTTACTGATTTCAAGCAGTGCTAACCTAGAAGGAAACAGCTGCAATGCCTCATTTCCCACTGCCTCCTCTCTGCTGACCTGCTCAGGTCCTTCACCCCAGCCCAAGAAGAACATCCTCTCAAGCAGTTGTTAGAAGAGCAGTCAAAATCATTCATAAATGACCATGTTATAACCAGTTTATTAAACATGTTAGAGGTCCAGGTGTGATACAACACTCTTTGGTCCCTTGCATGTTCTACAACAAAGATGAAAGACATGCCATATCCTCAAAAAACATCAGAACTGTTCCTGGTAAGTTCATATTAGCAAATCTGGTAGCTCCAGCCTTGCCTCTCTTTTGAGCACAGATTCCAAATAATGCTGTCTGATGCCATCTGGTGAATCCACAGGGGATAAGTAAACAATACCAAACTGATTTCCCTGTACCAAAGGAACTTGGCTTGCATTCACATTCCCTTGGAGATAAATCATTATTATTCTGATTGCTAAAGCAGATTCCACTAAGAGCAGAAGGAAAAGAAGTGATAAAGGGGCCTCCTTTTGCAGCAAGAGTGCAGTGGAGATCATGGAGACAAGATGCAATAATAAAAGCAACTGATGTGATAGGAGTTGCTCTTTTGATGTGCTGGTGAATCACAAGCCTTGATTTAAGCAAATAGGTCTGCATCTGCTCTGCAGATAAGCAAAGGAAGAAAAGCAGGAGTGAAAAATCTACTGATTTTTAATAGGATAGGCAGTCTGAGGTACATTGTCTTCTCAGTTAAACTGTCACATAGTAAAGGAAAAAGTAAAAAAGGAAACTTGAAAAGTAGGTGCAGTAGATCTAGAAATTTATAAAATGGGGGATAGGGATTTCATTTAACATATCCTACATTCAAATTATTTCCTTTTGCTATTAGACAATTGTGATTGATATTTTTCAGTCTCCCAAAACTGTGTGATAACTTTATAGTGTGAAAGAAGTATGAGAGTTTTGGCCCTGCAAAGACATAGTAGTTCATGAAAACAGGCATGTCCATAGGTGTCCCATCATGCAACTGGGCAACTGTAGGGTTTTCAGAAGGTAACCCAGAGCACAGGTACTGGACCACAGTCCTATAACTGGCAGTGGAGTAAAAAAGGATGAAAATAAATAAGTTCTTTATGCCTTCCACATTTCAAGTGAGTTTGTGTTTGACTTTTATTCACCCCATGGTTTAAGCTATTAGTGTAGTGCTCAGGAGTGAGGTTCTCTTCCAGAGTCTGTTGCAAACTTTCTGACATCACTTGACTTGTACACCTCATTTCCTGTCCATACCAACTGCATGTCCCTGACAGACCCAACCATGCTGGCCAAGTCTGAGGGCCACCCAGTATGCCCCACACCTGACTAGCTGCATCGCCCCAGCAGAGCCAGCACAACCCAGAGTGCCCAGAAATGTGCATGCTCTGCAAATGTGACAAAGCCCATATAGGACACATCCCAACAGTTGCACATTACTGTACTTGCTCCCAGCATGTGCAAGAGCACTTCTTCAGGATGGCTGCCCAAAGCAGCAGATGACAGATTGCTCCTTAGCACAGTGGTCTGCTGTCAAAAGGAGAACGGTTGTCACGAAAGTCCTACTTAAGGGATGAAAAATGCACCATCTCTAGACTCAGGGACTAGATGACTCATTATAACAGATGTAGAAGGAGACAAAAATTATGTCCCGTAAACTTATTGCCATATCATGGGGACAATGAGGAGAAAAAGTCACAATGCCCTTTGAGGACCATGCAAGCATCTACAGGATGACTCTAGGAAGAAAGGGCAGCCAGCATCATCCTCAAGAGCAAACTCCAGTCTTTTGTGAGGACAGTGAGTAAAATGTTGATAAAGGGATATTTCCTCAGTATACAAAAAGAAAACACTTAGAATGCAGTAGTTCTTCAGCTAACCTAGTGGACCATTGTAATAACATGAAGGGGGTAAGAAAGAGCATTTGCAGCAGGAATGAAGAATACCCTGTAAAGGACAGCAGGGCTAACATCCAGGAGTGACTGAAAAAGGTGGATGTGCTAAATCACTAAGACTGCATATACCAGGGAAAGGAAAAAAGCTCCCAATCTCCCCTCCACCACTCGTGCATCTCAGGTGGTGGCAGAGAGGGAATAGGTGGGGATGGACAGGGTGGCTGAGCTCCAGCCTCGGAGAGAGATGGGGAAGAGAGGCTGAGATCGAGTTCCCATGGGGAGCTGCTGGAGGCAGAGTTTTGGCAGCCTGTCCAGGCAGATCCTGCGAAAGGAAAGGAGACTTTATCTGTTTCACTCTGGTTTTTGTTTGTTTTTAAACACCACCAGTATTTTCCAGTGATTATACTCATGTTTGCACTCATCAGAAGCAGTTTATACAGTATCTTTGCCATGATACTTGTAGATTAGTACCAAGTCGGTACAGCAGAAACTTCCTAAACCTTAGGATGTTTGGTTTGCACAATTTGTTTTAGGAAATCTCCTCAGATTTCCCCAGGTTTTAAATACATTTAGTTTTATTGGTGGTTGCCTCTGCATTTCAAACCCCTCTTTGCTTTTGATATGTTCTCGTGGCTCTGCTCCTTAGCACTCAAAGACCAGCTAGGAAAAAGAAAAGAAACTTCTGAGATCAAAAACCTTCCAGCTAACATGTGACCTAGACCTGCAACAGGCTAACCTTGAGAAAAAGTGTCTTTCTGAATATTTTTAAGGAGAATGAAGTGTTAAGGATGTAATATATATATGTGTGTGTGTGTGTGTGTGTGTATAATTTTTTTTCCCCCTCATGTGTTGACAGCCTTATTTTAACGGCTCCTCCAAACAGAAGAATCCATATGTTACCTAGAAGTGATTAACTTCAGATTCTGGGCATTAGCATGACCTGCTAACATCTTCTAAAGCATAACTATCCTTGGTAATTCTTGTGGATTCACATCTGATTATCTGTTAGGTCATAATTTCTATTTTAATTTTAGTTAAAACGTAATTGATATCGAGTCGATATGTTTTGTAGTGCAATGCTTCACTACTCCCCAGCATGGTATATTCCTAGGGAGGCTTTTCAGTTAATTCTTCCAAAAAAAGGAATGAGCAAGGTCCACACTTCTGTCAAAGCTTTGTCGGTGCGGTCTATCTGGCTGCACAACAGAGGCAGGCAGCAAACTACTCTGCAAAAATAAATTAGAGGCAAGCACGGCTTAAATACAGAAGTGGCTTCTCTCCCCTTCTTGTCACTCCCCCGCCCTCCTTCGCCCTCTCCGCCGCATCCCGGCTCCGGCCGGATCCCGGGGTCTCGCCGGGCCGGGAGTCGGAATGGGCACAATGAGTTTGCAGAGGGGAAGACGGTGGCAGAGGAAAGAGAGGAGCTTTCCCTGGTCTGCCCAGAGCCTGCAGGCATGGATGGGGATATCCCTTCCTCCACTGCAACACGCTCTGGATGTTAAGGCTGTACCTGAGAATTCGTAATCTCAAAGGAGATAATGTAGTGCAGAATATGCATAACCATCAACCTGAACTGAAAGGGCAAACTGCCTTTTCACATGCAAGGTTCAGGTACATACCAATGCCCCCCTACAGGGAGGACAATGCCACTGTTATCAACCTCTCTCCCCTATTCATTTTTATAGCTGTAGGTTAAGCCCTGATACTTACAGAAGCCATACCCATCCATCGGATCTCTTTACAGCACTATTGTCTAGTCTAAAAGCGTCATTAAAATTCAGATTCCCAGTTCTACCAGATTATTCTGCCAGCGATCTGCAAGAGGTCTGACAAGACCCGGGCAGGTTGCAATGCCTATCACGTGCGATAGTGATTTCCACACTGCCTTTCTGGAAAGTAGCCAAGACCAGCACCAGAAGAACCAAAATTCAGAAAATAGCAAATATAACAAAATGTATTGTGTGGGGACAGTGGGGTGGGGAAGTAGAAGCACCAACATTCGAACAATATGCAGGTCAATCCACACTGAATGTGCCATGGATCTCTTTTACCCCTGCAGCTTGACTTCTCACACAGATTAAGCTCTTGGAAGGGAAAAAAGAAATCTCTCTACCCTTCTCCACAGACTACATACACCTCTGCTAGACAGCTAGACCAACAACAGTACAGCATACTGCACATCTGTCTTGAAGATCTTTCTTTCTCATTTTGACTCCAAAGGAAATGTGTTTCACAAATGAAAGAGCACTTTACCAGGCTTGCAGCATATCAATGAGGAACTTCAAAGTTTCTATGTTGAACAGAAAAGAACAAAAAGAAAGCTTCCAAACCCAAAATGCTATACTTCTTAAGGGGTAGAAAAAGTTACATTTTGCCACATTATTCCTTCATGAAAATGGCAAAGCCAAGAGCACTATTTTCTGCATGCTGCACTGCCTTCTTTAACCGTCTAAGCTTTATGTATAAAACAGTTTCTTGCTCTATAACTAACTCATTAAGCATGCAGCAACTTAAAATATAATTATTTATTAATAAATGACCATATTAATCCATAAGAAATGCAGTTATGGACCTCTTCTGAAAGGGTTAAAGTGCTTTTTGGCTGCTAACCACTTACTATCAATTTGTGTAGTTAACCCAGTATGGAGTAAGGAGTCAGGCTGGGATTTGCTGTGTATTTGCAGTGTGCATCTAGGATGGAAGCCTGATATTGTATAAAGTAAATGAAGATAGAGTAATACAGAGAACTTACCTTAAGTAAGGACTTTATCCCATTTGAATTAAAAGGATCAAGAATGTTTATAAATAAATTATTGAGAGCAAATATTTTAGACTCCACCATAACAGGCTAGCAATAAACTGAGATTTCTGTAATTTTAATTCAGTTCTAGCAGTAACTGTACACTGTGTATGCTGAGGAAAATCAAATTACACCAAAACACTTTGTGCAGGGACAAGTTACCCTTTCCATTTTACAATGCTGCATAAAAAGTAAGCAATACCATAATGTAACTGCTTTCTACAAAACCTGATCACACATCATTTCCCACAATTTATCATTGTGCTAGTTCATACCAACAAGTTCCCAAAGGAGCAGCTTAGTTAGCAGCAGGCATTGATTTCTGAGCTCAGACTGCATCTTCCTACTGTTACATTTCACTTGAGAAATGAAAATGTTTCTGGAAACTGGCAGCAGGGCAGCACTCCATCATCCTGGGAAGGGAACATTATAAAGCGTTTACTACTGTCAGCACCAATTCTATTTGCAACGTTGTCATGCATGGGAAACTTTTCTGCATTACTAATGAATGACAGCTTCTGAAAGATGGGAAATTAATTTGATAAGAAGCCACCCAAACCCTTGCAGAGCAGGATGAAGGCATCCAGGAATGCATAAATAGGATGGGTGAGTCGGCACGGTGAAGCAGGAGGGCTGTCAGAGCCATACAGTCTCACACGAGCAGACTTTCTGGGAAGCTCCTCAGGGAGTAGCTTCCCTGGGCCCTAAATGCCACAGCATCAGCAGGGCACTGATTTCACACCCGGCTTCACCTTCTGGCCTTCTCTGTATGGCCCTACTTAGTACCTAGAGCAACAGTAGGTCTGGCAAGAGCCAGGAAGGTACTGAGAGCTTCAGGACCTCCCTAATTAACTCCTTAGTCATCACAGCCCTTGATCTTTTCAGTATGGCCTGTCTTTCTTGTACTAATCCATGAAATCAGGAAAAGTGCTGACAAAAGTGTAATTAGTTGGGTTGTTGTTTTATGGTACCGAGCACTTGGTGGCCATACTGCCTGAAGGTGTTCCTGTTCCCCTCCCCTGCCCAGTTCCTGCTCCTGATGGGGAGACCACTCCAGCAGCCTTGCTGCAAGCTGCTGGAGTCCCAACTTAAAAACCCCTGAAAACTGCAAAAAAGCCCCAGACACTTAGGAGAGATGCATGCATCTGCATGGGAGAGAGTGGGAGAAAGGAGAGAGACCTATAAGCAGGGCTGCCTCAAGCTTGGATCATCACCAAATACTTGGCAGTCTTATACATATGAACATTCAGGGAAGTTTCTCCTCCAAGAGGAGCTCATTGTATTTTGTATTCAAGGAGACATCCATGGATAGCGTTTGAACTGCTACTGAGTGTGATAACATTTCCATTAGGGAAGATGCATTTTGCATCTGGGTTCAGCAAGTGATCAAGTGCCTGTGATAGCTTCATGCCTAGAGGGTTATCCATCAGTGCTCCTTTCTTTTTATTTTTCACTCTCAGATCTGATTGGTACTTTTGTCTTTGAGTTTAGTGACAGATTCATTGTTCTTTCTTCCTAATACCATTAAAGCTTGGTCATTTTGGCTTTATGAGATACTTCATTTAATCAAAAAAGAAAATAAGGGATTTTATTTCTACAAAGGCTAGCAGAAGGCAAGAGCTGTTACTACCAAGCTTTGAGAACAGTTACTGTAAGGAAAATTATTCTCCAAATGGAGGCTGAGGGCACTGACCATGGTGAACTGAACTGCAACATGTAATTTCATTACTCCGGCTGGGCTAAGCTGCCTAAGCTTATTTCTGCATTCAGCAACAGGGCTCGTGGGCTTGCAGTGCAGTGGAAGGATGTGAAAGGCTTTAGGATTGTTACAATTTTCTTGAGTGCCTAAAAAGAGTCCAATTGGTCATTAGCTGATCATCTCTGGGTTTAAACAAATCACACACTGCTGAGATACTGAAAACATTCTGGTTAGAGCTTAAGTCAGCACTGCTGTTAGACCAGCTCTTGCAGAACTACCACGCATACAGGAAATCTGTTTGATTCCCACATGTGTTTGGTTTTCTGAGTTACCGGCTTCATGGTGGGGAAGGGGGAAAACCAACAATCTAAGCATCGTTCTTTCCCTTGGGATCTGGGCTGCATAATCTTACTGTATGAAATCCTTTGTTGTTGTTCCTGAGGTTATATATACCAGTACAACATTTCTTCTCCTTCCCGGCTCTTTGAAAGTAAGAGAGTAACATGAACAACAATCTTTCATGGTGGGTATGTATATCTGACTGTAAACATTTATATGTGACTTTCATGTCTGTGAATTGTGCTGGCCAGATAATCATGAAAACTTGACAGCCTCTCCTTCAAAGCAGAACTATGAGAAGCAATTGCAAGCACTTTGAATACCAGCCGGACAAGCTTCCCATACCATAAAACACTGTATTAAATTTTGAACTTGGAGGAGAGTTGCATCCTGCCATCTTTACTCTGTCTTCAAATGAGATTACCTACTTCAAGACTAAAAATTAGGTTTATCATTTCTCCTAGCTGCAGGAAACCCTGGCTAAAATTCACTGACCTCTGTGATAGCTGAGACTGAATGATCAATCATATTTAATCCTTAAATCCTACAAACAAAATGATGGAAGTGCACAGCTCCCTGTGATATGAGCACTTCTGTTATTTATGGCACAAGCCCTAGTACATAAGGCTCTGAGCTTCCTAAACGGCCTCATAAAATCCTCCATTTATGACGGCTGTTGGTTCTGGGTGTAACTAAACCAGCCAGCATGGAGAGTGGTTTAACAACATGTATAAACAAGACCAAGCAATTCAAATCACAGTTCCTGCAACTCCATTTGCGATGTTCTTGGAACAAGGAAGAGCAATATACAATAAAGGGTGAAAAATCATTGGTTTTCCCCTTTCTGAGCTTTTACTTCTCGTTAATTAATTCATACTGTGAATTAGTTCTGGTTGGTGAATACATTAAGGTGTTTTGTGAATCTGAGAGCATGTCCTACGTCCATTCAGATTATGAAACAAGCACAACAAACATGTCTATTGACTAGGTATCCATACTGCTTTTGGTCATTTGAGAAATCTGTCCCCATAAAGGTCAAATGGACATCTGAGGACAGGAGAAAGGTGAAAGTGTACAGACCAGTATATTGCACAAGGCCTGTCGGTGGACAGCAGTTGTGGACAGGCTCTTTTGACCCTCCTGTCAATTTACTAATCCATACATTAGTGACAGTGATGTGTTAACTTTTTATTTAAAAAAAAAAATCAAGGAATATACCTGAGCTCAATCAGTTTCAAATTATCATTAATCATCACTCCAAAACTACCTTAAAGTCTTCACAGCCAGGCTTACTACAGAACACAGGAAGAACTTCTTGTGTGAGTTATTTAATTTCCTTAATCTGAAACATCAAAAGGAGTGTTCATTATGTGGACAAAATCCTTTTCTGATTTATCAGGATTTTAATATATGTTCTTAAACTGCTGTTTGTCTTCCCTAAGCATAATTCTTTCTAGCCCTAGAAAACCAACCCATGCTGAAGTGCCTGCTCTACCAGTGGCTGGAAACTGGCCAAGAATTACCAGAGAAGCTCAGAATACAACAGAGGGAGAATTAGAAAAATTGAGGGAAAAAATTGTGAACATTCTAAATAATGGCATTCTGTCATGCCGTTTCCTTCTCTGTGAAATCTGTGAAGAAGGCTGCCCTTGCAGGGATTTTCACAAATCCTGCTGAGAAGGGAGGTGTCACCCAGGAGGAACATGTTGTCCTTCACATCTGTAATTTTTGCCATAAATGAAGCAATCTGCACATTGTTCCTCAGTATCAGGGCAAGATTTGCTCAACTTGCTCTGGTGCTGAGGTGAGCTGGCAGCACAGTTGGGAAAAGGGCGGAGGGGCTGTGATGCTCTAAAACCCTGGGAAAAGGGGAGAAGGGTGATGACACCAAGGGGCAGATGGGACTCCCTAGCTACCTACAAGATTCAGCATGGCAGGGGCAGGTTGTCTTGCACCACACCCTGATCAAATTTGGTTGATGATCAGAGACCTGGGAACTGATGAGACCATCCTACAGAAATTGTTGGGCAGCCTAAGATTTGAGGATCACAAATGGGAAGGTCTTTTACTTCCAGATAGATGAGGAAAGACCATTATAAGGCCCAGAAAGGGGCCTTGTGTAAATCCTGCTATTTGTCTTTTCCCTTTAATTGAAAATAAAGTAATTGGCAAGATTCAACACGGACACAAGATAATAATGCCTCATAACTCAGACATGGTATTAATAAGCTTAAAATTCCTTGGAAAAGCAGCTGGTCATCTCATTTTTAAATGTGTTACTTGCATTGCATGAAACTTTAACAATACATGGTATAAGTGCATATTGTGCCACTAGTCCATTGCACTGAGTTTGGAAGTAATGTGGCTTCTCAACTTGGCTTACAGTACCACTGGAACTCTTTTTCTGAGCTTCTACCACTGCTAATTTGCTGCACAGATGGGCAATCCAAGCCTGCTTTTTGGAACTGTATTTAGTCTTTGAAAGATCTATCACTTACCATTTGTGAAAGTATCTGTTATTCTTGCAAAAACAGCAGGCAACTTAACATGTTTGGATTTGGGCCTGGTTTACTTTTTTTTTTGCTTCACACAGAGACTCATGAGTGGCTCTTTTGATGCTGTTTGCTTTTTTGACGTTACATACTATCTAATAATTTCATGCTAGCAGACTTCCTTGGCTGTTATGCATAAAATGATTTCCAAGTGACTAACTCGCAGACAAACAAATGAGGTTGGGCTCTGGACCAGGTAAGGGAGCAGCAGCCAGGGCGCCTCACACTGTGCATGTCTTCACCTCAAAACAATGAGATTTCATGTGGAAGGAAGGCAGGAGGATCTGTATAAAGTGTGACAGCGACTGGAAGGGACTGATATGACACTGATACCTAAAATCCATTCAGACTCTCTTTGACTGAGCTATTTGTTCAGCTGCAAGAAAAAGTGGGCATGGAAAGCAATAAATACCATATTCTTATCCTTTTTTGTAGGGTCATGTACTTTTTTCCAATAAAGGAGTGCACACAATAGATACAGACTGAACACACAGTGTAAGCAGACTACCAGTGACTCTCAAAAGCATTGCTTTAAAATGTCTGCCCCTGGGCATATCACACAACCAATCCCAGAAGCTGGAAACTCCAGGTCTGCCCTAACACTGAAGACAGATATAACAACCAGAAACAACAGGCCTTGAAAGCAACTTCAAAACCCTAGGAAGCCTGGGAGTGAATTTTCTTTATTACTCCTAATTACAGAATATTTCTTATCTTTCTCTTTATCACAGTGCAAAAACATATTTTAAATGTGAGAAACATATAAATAACAGGCCAAGCTGAGTCATTACATTTTTCTAATGTTTTTCCCTGATCTCTTCCTTTTTTTTTTTTTTTTTTTGTTTTTTTTTTATAAAAATTTTTTTTTTTTTCTGGATTNATTACATTTTTCTAATGTTTTTCCCTGATCTCTTCCTTTTTTTTTTTTTTTTTGGCTATTTCTTACTAAAGATGCTTACTTTCTACTGGACTTTTCATTCTCTATTTTGATTCCTAAAGCCAAAACAAAGAATGGCAGCTATCAGCTGATATTTGTGGGATATTTGCAAGAACATGGACATATTTTGAGCACGCCAGACAGTCTGAGTTTGTGAGACAATACAGCTATGTGGAAAAACCTTGAAAAAGATACAAGAGAGAAAACTGCGGATGGGAAATATGTCTGAACATGCAACAATAAATGTACAAAGAGATACCTATGTGACAAAGGAACCATGCAAGAAGAGGAACAGCAGTTCACGTGAACAAGTAACTTTAGTCAATGATAGAATAACGCAAAACATGTGGACAGTAGGTAGTAGCTAATAAGCACTTGATGTATGTGTGATGCTGATGCTCTAAATGTATAAAACAAGAAGCTTTGTAAGCAATAAATTGGCATTAGCCTGGAATAATACTGATCATTGTGCTGTGTCTGATTTCCCGCTAATTCCACAGATACTGTCCTTCATCATCTCTTCGTTGACATTTGTCAGTCTTTTTCTTACCTCTGTTATCCTAAAATAATTAGAAATTTTAAACTTTAATCAAATAAACATAAAGGGTAAATATTACATCCCCCCACCTTCTTGGTTACTCCTAAGGTTACTAGTGATAGATAAGAGCACCTGACTGAATGTAGCAGAGTCAGGGTATCTCAGCAATGAGGTTTAAGGAAGAGATTCCACTTCTGTCCAGCACATAAACCCAAATGTGCAGTACAGCCTCTCTATGCTGTTTCCTGCCTGCCCTTTATGCCAGTGACAACGCTAAGGCAGCAGGAAGAGACAGCTGTTTGAATAACAAATCACTTTAATGTCATATAAAAGAATGTAGAACCAAACACAGAGCTAACAGGTTATAATTAGCAGTTTTGCCAGCTCTCAGCACAGGTATCTTGGCCCAGTTCATGGATGGCAACGTATCTCTAATATAATTTGCTGCATAGTTACATCACAATGTCATGGTATCATGAGATGTAAATGTGAGTGACGCACAGATTTTTATATTCATTATTTGCTATCTATCACGCTGTATTACCCTGAAGACTACTAAGAATTTTGAACACCTCCTTTCTTGTCCTAGGAAAGTTTCCTTGCTATTAAAATGTTGCTAACTCAAAACAAAAAAAAAAATCAACAGAGAAATTGTTCCCAGATGAATTACTAATCAAACTGCTTCATCTATAATTATTTTATTAGCTAACAAAAATTGAAAGCTTCAAAATAAGAAATCCTTCAAGATAAAACATTTGACTAATTGATAAAAATTTTGGCTAATTTGATAATTTTAAGCATACAATCAGTATTTAATCACAGTAACTGAAACTCTTTCCTTATAAGTTGTGTTTATGATAAGCAATGAAGAAACTTTGGGATTATATAAACAGAAATCCCAACTTGTTCTACAGTAAAACTTTTACTACTTCCAAGACTTTTTTTTTTTTCTTTAGTATCTCTGTATTGTCTGGCAGTTCTGCAGAAACACAAATAAAGAACTTCTAAGGTAGGGAATATTTTAGACAGATACAATAGCTGAAGAGCCAAACAGTTCAATGTACATTAAATGCAGCAACTGTAAGTCTTTGCATTTCTTCCCTTTCTGGGGGAACAGCAAGATACAGAAGTGAATTTTGATATTGTGCACTTATACTAAGATTGTTACACAAGTCTTAGAAAAGCTATAAAATGTTCCAAACTTCTGCACACCTAGAACGATTTTTTCTGTCTTTGTGAGTCTCTTATCAAAGACTGTCCTTGGTCCCTTCCATCCTATCTTTTATTTTTCATTTGTTTGTTCTCTGGAACAGAGCACTGTGTTCCCAAGAGGGTCTTGATAGTTGCAAATTGCTCATATCTGCTTAGAAAAACCCATCCTTTCCTGTACCGTATGTCCTTTTATTTAATTTATACTAATGAGGCAATTGGATCCTTTGCTTTTGTTCTCCATAGGAAGTAACAGAACTCTAATAGGAGCAACCAGTGTAAAGAAAAACCTTACTGCAGGGCAGGAAAGAAATGTCCCTGTAACATCACACCAGGAAATCATGACCTGGTTTAGCTTTAGCCAAAGGGGCGGTTACTGGATTAACTCGGTACCTTAGTTTCAGAAGCAAGTTACATCAGGTTTTTGCATTCCTTGTGAGTGAGAAGGACAAGGCATGCCAGCAAAAAAAAAAAAACCCAAAACAAAAACCAACAAAAACCAACAAACCAACCAACCAACCAACCAAAAAACAAACAAAAAAACCCAAAACAAAACAAAAAAAACAAACAAAAAAAACACAAAAAAACCAAAACAAACAAACAAACAAAAAAAAAAACAAAAAAACAACAACAAAACAAAAAAAAACCCAAACAAAACAAAAAAAAAAACACAAAAATGGGCATACAAGGAGAGGAAAGGAGTCTGCTTTTACTTTTTATTCACAGTATACTTCCATTGCTGACTTCTCCTTTTGCAGGTTCACAGTTGTCTGAGTGTTGACAGGAACAAATTGGCTTGTGTATTACTTGACAGAGATGACCAGTACAAGAACAGGACAACTATGAGATCTATGTTTCAACATTATTTTCCTATCCAAGTCCAAACTTGGTATAAAGTTTATAAATGTCTCAATCCATTACTGTCAAACCCTACATTTGCTTTTCTTGTGTTAACACCAGAACACCTTTGTTACCTCTCTGGTTTCATATTTATTTATGAGTAGCACAGTTACCCCATATCAATAGTTTGATATTGATATTATACATGTGAAAAACATGTAATCAGAAATAATTTCCATGATTGGTGATGACATCATTAAAAAATTTGTTAATTTGATCTTTTTGGAAATGTAATTGCATTTTCAAAAAAGACAAAAATCAAGATATTGTTTTAGTTTCTTCACTATTTTTAATGTACTACATTATTGATGTTGCTGCGTTGGCCTTGTCCCTTGTGGCAGGAACTGCTGACACCTTTTTTATTATTTTTCTCATTATTAAACATGCTATGCCTCCTTCACTAGCCCATGCACTTCTTCCACCATGCAGAGTGTATAAAGTTTCTTTTATCATTCATTTATTATTCACTGACTGTTGATGATAAGTCTTTCCATGCCAGCTTCCCATGAAAAGACCAACTGAGTAGTTAGTTTCTTAATTTTGTGCCCCTGCACATAACTTAGCTCTTTGAGCAAGAATTACAGGCTCCGTGTTTGGACACTGATAAGTGAAAACTATTAACACAAAATATTGTTTATAATAAAATTAATTTTATAATTAATTTACTAATAATTTAATTATAAATTAAATAGTTCTTGCTACTTTGTCTAGCAGCAAAGTGTGTCAGCAATGTAATTTGCTCATGATATCTCATTTTAAAATACAAATGCTTTACAGCACCATAGTGAGGGAAATTCCTACCACTTCTGCCATCCTTCCCTAAGTTTACTGTGTCCTCTATCCCATTAGCAAACTTTTTAACAGGCTTTGCAGTGAGATTTAACAGAGACTGGACTACAGATAACACCATTGGTGAGAACATAACCTACAGTGTAGCTCCCAGACTAGAAAATAAAACGGAAATATCCTCTGTGACCTTTATGGCATTCTTAGCCACTAGATTCAGCAAAAGTGGGAAAAAAAGACCGTCTGCCACATCATCCAGCCATGCACTTCCTCTGCAATACATCATCTAAAAGCAGATGTCTGTGTAGCACTGGTTTAGTTCCCTCGTCTTCTATTTCAGACATACAGACACATGGTAAATAAAGAAACAGTTTTAAAATATCAGAGTGTATCCTCTACATAATTGCTACATTTATACATAATGATATAGGAAGTGTTCAGCCCAAAAGAAACCCCAGAAACACCAAGCTTAGGAGATAACACCCCTTGACTATTATAATTTACTTTCATTGCCTCTGTAATTACAAAAGTGAAGGCAACGCATTTTCTCTGCTTGATGGGGAAGATACAACAGTAAAAGGTCAAGTCTTTATCCATCTGTGGTTCTGCCACTGACTTACTGTATCATCTTGCACAAATCGCTTTGAGATGTTGTGTATAGGGTTCCTAGCTAAGATAAAGAGTTAAAGGTATATTCCTACTCTGCAAATAATTTTAGGCCTATGCCAATTCTAGTAATTTAATAATGTTAATCAAAATTGATTTACTGGACAGTGCTTTTCAATACCATGTATGATGATTATTTTTCTGTATTAAGGTTTCAAAAACTGTTTTTTTGTAATGACTGTAAAATGCATTGAAAATCTGTCTTTTTATCATGCTATTCTCCCAAGATTGTTAGTGAAAAGGATGGGCTTTTTCCAAGAAATGTGTTGTTTTCCTCTAATGTTTGCTGATGTCAATGACAACTGATCTGAAAAGCTGTGCCATCATAGCAATATATGAGTATAGCTTGAAACTTTGACTTCCAAACTTTCAAACTTTGAATGCTCAGCTGCATTCATTCAACCCAACTATTTATTCTTTTATCCTCTCATCCATTCCTTCTCTCACGTACTCTGCTACTGACCTATTAATGGCATTAAATATTGGTATGCAAACCACCAGGCACATTCACTGCCCTTTTCACTGACTTACTAAAAACCTACCACCTGTTCCCTCACTCACTCTTGGACTGATCTGCCCTCAGTCTCCGATCTGGCTTCTGAGCCAATTTGGGTCTCCCATCCCCTGCACTCCTCTGGTATCTTCTACCTTGTAGATTATTTCTTCCTGAGTTTAATTAAGGGCTTCAGGTTTAAGAGTACACTCAATTGTTACAGCTTTCTTATGCTGTGCCTCACCTAAAAAAAATCCACTGCGCAGGCTTGAGGGCTTCACCCACTTTGAGTGGGTAAAAACCCCCCCAAATCTTCGTTCACGAAGTCTAGCCATGATGATGACAGCTTTCTTAAACTTTTTCCTTGCTGATTTTTTTTTCCTTTCTGGCACAGGTTTGATACAGCTTGCCTAGACATAAAATACCTATGTGAATATTCAATCCTCAACATGTTGTCTGAACTAGCTATATTATGACTGAGGCAGTTCTTTACATATTTTTACTTTGCAGAATGCATTATGTGTCCTTTTGAAGATTAAACTTTATTATGCTTATAGTAGAGGTTTTTAAAAGCATGTTTCCTGCATGTTCTTGGAATACTCATTGTGGAATTGTTGTGGATGTGTACTAATAATTGTTCATAATATGATCTCACTGCCGCAGCATGCAGTATTTGAAAGACGACAGGTTTTTTTTTAAAGAAAACAGGATCAGTTGTAATTACTGCAAGGACAAGTGTCTTTATCCCTCCACCACTAATTCACATACAATCTAGAATAATGTCACAGACCTTTGGAAACTGCCCAAATTTGTGTCCATCATGGCTTGGAGTCCATTTGTTTCTAAGTCATGTGAAAGACACTACTTGTAACTGGAAAATATAGGAATTTTCAGTGGTGCAATTTATGCTACTGTACCCAACACTGTTGCTATTATTATAGTGTTTTCTTTTTCTCAACAAATTCCATTTAGTAAAATGTTTTACTTGAAAGGACATCCTGAACGTGACCAGGAATATGGTATTTCACAAGATCCAAGTATCAAGTTCTTGTTTTACTTCCAACCTTTCAGTTTGCAAAACTTTGGAGATTTTACTGAGAATAAAGATTGAAAACTACATGATACAAATCAACAATATAATTTCTAAAGGTCATGAAATCTAACCTGGAAGGAGACAGAAAAAGTAATGGAAATTGTGTCTTGCTGCTAGCTTTTGCTCCGGTTATTCTGTGCTTCTCTTAGTTTTTGAAAGCTTGTGCAGACTGCAGGCTCCCTGGGGAAAACTTGACAAAATCCCTGTGATCTTCCTACTTGGTGCTAAGAACTGCCCTAGCCTAAACTTTGTAAAATGTGAAAGAGATTAAAAAAGTGTATTTCTTTCTTCCTTTGGCATATAATTTCATAGCTGTATCTCTCAGGAGATGTTTAAAGTCTTCTCTAGGAGGGTTTTGCTAGCGTATTAATACTAGCAGCCAGTCCCAGAGGATATGCAACTTACTCTTCTGCTGGTGTAAATTACAGCAATTGCCCAAATAAAATACTGTACAATTTTTTATCCTGCTACTGTATTTGTACTATGGATTTTCTGGCATGGGTTCATCATTTGATCTTTTTTTATGCATGTGTTAAGATGCAGGTAAATCATCCGAAGTGCTTCTCTCCCTTCCTGGGAGGCCCTGGCTCCTCAGCTCCTCCTGCTCCCCATTGTTGTTGCCTCCTAGAGCTGGGTATGACTCTTTTCTTCTCCATGCTTCATAGCCGATACTTTGATGGCATATGACCATCTTTGATGTTAACAGTGCAAGGGACACTGGGGGCTCAATGTTGAGCTGGCCCAAGTTAAATCACTATTTTGAAAACGTTATGAAGGAAGTGGATTCCCCAATGTTTTCCACACAACAAACTGTTTGCTGGTTTTGGTAACACCCTCCTTCAAAGACTACTGTTTCAAAGGCCCTCAAATACCAAGGTGACCATGTCTTGCCTTGTGTTTAAAGTTTCTTCATCTGAGGTCATCTTTATGACTCCATGTCTTTAAGGAGCTCCATTTCCTGAGTAATTTTTCCTCGACAGTACTTCTTACCTATAGCTAATGTGAATTACAAATATCAGAAATCGACAGTCATGTTATTTTAACACACATATTGTGTAATACTGTAATTAAAAGGTCAGCCAGTAAACCATGCCTATAAACAAACTCAGTATTTTGTTCAGTCTTGCTTAAATGACTCCTGCTAACCAAGCTGTATCAATCTGAAGACACCGGCTATCATCTGTTCTACAGCAATAAAAAGAAAAGCCCAGTGACCCATGTGTTGGTTCCTGTCATTCGTAGGACAGTCACACCAGGCGACAGTGATCAATAACACATCAGTGACGCAGCAGAAGGATATCGGGTGAGATCTGTGCGGACACTCATCTGTTTTCTTTCCTTCCTTAACACCGGCAGTCACCCAGGCGAGCTCACGCTTTCAGGCGCACTAATTACACTACCGCTTGCTTTCGGCGTAAGTTATTCGCATTCCCATGCCGCCGAGAGGTTGCGTCCCGTCCGTCCTGCCGGGATGGACTCGAAACTCCCGAAAGCGCGGGGCGCAGGGGAGAGCGACGGTCGCTGCTGGGGGCCGAGCTGGAGGCACCGCAGGCGGGCCGGGGGCGCCGGTGGGGCCGGGGCGCCGTTAACGG
>VXAU01001440.1:42957-151047 GCA_013399695.1 Formicarius rufipectus | reverse complement strand
GGGGTGCGGGCGGGGGGCGCGGGGCGCTGGCTGCCCCCACCCGCGGCGCGGCCGGGCGAGGCGGAGAGGAGGAGCCTCTCCCAGCAGCAAATGAGCGAGGGCTGCCAGGTTTATAAATCTGGTTTTTCTGCTGCCGGCCTTGAACGCCGCTGACTCCGGCGGCAGCGACCGCCCGCCGCGGCTCCGCCAGGGGNTCCGCCAGGTGCGTGCCCGGCGCGGCCGCCGCACCCCGCTGCCCGTTCCGGCAGCACCTGCCGCGGCTCCAGAGCCTGGTGAGGACGCAGGAGAGGCGCCTTCGCCCGGCTGCGGGGCGGTGGGTTTCCGAGTGCCAGCAGCCCGCGTTGCCAGGAGAGGGTCCGGGGAGGCCGCGGTGTGCGGGAAGCCGCCGTCCTGCGTTCGGCGCTGAGCGGGACGCCGCGCTGAGTGCTCGCCTCTGGGGAGCCGGCTGCGTGCGTTCGGAAGAGCTCTTGTGTGCTGGTTTATTTTTCGGCTTTCAGGGGAATTCAGGTCTCCACAGAGGTGCCTAGTTTGCAAGGTATGGGTGAAGTGACAGTTTCTTGTCCCCACTTGCCCTTGATCTGTTTCTGAGAGGAAGTCTTCGTTGGCTCCCGGAGGTGTGGGCTGTTGGATGGTGTTTTCCGTGTATACAAAACCACGCATCATTGGCATTGAAGGGAGAAGGATTGAGTGGATAAATGCAGCCGTCGTAACTTCTTTGTTGCAGCTCCTTTCTTGTTACGTGACTGCCTTTGGCGGGGAGGGGAGCAGGAGCTTGCTCCTGCTCTGACGTGGGAGGGAACCTGATGGATCTCTAGGTTGAAGGGCTTCTTCAAGTTTGCTCTTTCGTTTAATGCTGAAACATTTTCCTGTCGTCATTCATGTCTTCATTGTCGTGTACCTCTTGCAGGGAGTTACTTCGACTGAAAAATGTGAAACATAACCTTTAAGTCTATGACACCCAAGTCTTTCTAGAAGACTCTGGGGATCAATGTAATAGTGGAAAAAAAAAAATTCCTGCAGTATTTAGCCGTCCCTGTTGACTGTTTTACGTGTATCAGGCTCAGAAATAGCTACTAATCTCAAACTCCCTTTTGGATACCTGTATGGAGGTTTGGTCAGAGAATTGTTTAATGACTTCTTTTATTAGAAAGCGTGCGAGCTCAAGCAGTTTACGCAAGTGCGCCCAAAGGAAGCAGTGCTGGATGCCTGAATGGCAAATGGGAGGCCGTACTGGAGTGGGAGTATCATTGACAAACTGAGTTAGAAAGGGTCATTGTTAGAGAGAGAATAGAGTAGCTCATGTAGGGTGAAACACTGTATGTACCGTGTTCCCTGCTGTGCAAGAGTGAGTGTTGGTATGGTGTGCTGTCTGGGATAAACGGGCTGTGTATGGATGGGCACTCATAATTCTTTCCAGTAGCACAGATGAGGTACAGGTGACTTTTTCACTGGAAGCAAGTGAGTTGCAAAGGAATGTGTTTCTACGTGTATGTTTTTAAAGGAAAAACAAACAAGCAAGTTTTTGTAAATGTGGTGCTGGATTCATAGATGAAACCTGTAGGATCTCCTGGCCTTGAGATGAAGTATGTCACCATCCCCTCCCTCCTCTGAAGCAATTACTTATGTACTCTTTGTGATGGTCAGGGATTGCTACAGAGTCTGGTGACAAAAGCTGCTTGCAGTCATACCTACCAAAGTAGGTCTATAGCCGATTTTTAAATTTTCTTTTCTTTTTAAATGAGAGCCATTGTAGCTGGTGGGAAGGGCGGTAGCTACTTGCACAGCACATGGAGTGTTTGATGTGAATGGATCTCTTTCAAAACTGTAACACTGATTCATAGTTTTTTCTGGACACTTGGAAGTGAAGGTGTGCCCGCAAACTTCATTTAATATGCTGCGTTGCCATCTCTTTGCTGGTGTTATGATTCAGTCCCCTCTCCTTCTCCTGTCCTCATATAAACAACTATTACACTAAGCGCTTGATAACGTTTTGTTAACCTGTTGTCTTGGATACCGCAGTACCCTTAGAGGTACTGCAAGTAGAAGAGGTGTTCTGAGTGTCCTGGCACTTCAGGCCGGCCTCCTGGGCACCTGAGCTTCTGAGTTACCTGCTTTGTGCAGCCTCTTACTGGGAAGTAGATGAAAAGGATCTGTCATGTGCCCAGGGCCACTTGGCTGGAGTTGGGGGCTACACTGTGCTTGCTCTGTGGCGTGCTCACCCCCTCTTGTCAGCAGGCTTAGAGGGTGTGTGTCAAATGAACATTTTGGTGTTAAAATACGTTTCCTTACATGTTTTCTTACAGTGAAGTAAGTAGCAGGTCTCTTACAGTCATGATAGAATTAATTCATGTTCTGGGTTGTTAGCATTAGATACCATATCTATGCCACCTAGTTTGCAAAAAGTGTTGGGTAAGTTGGTAGATAGTTTTGCCATGCTCTCATCTTAAGGATGACTTTCCAAAGTGAGACTCTAAATCAGTGGAAATAAAATCTTGGGGCATTTCTGTCATAGTTATTTTGGAACTTTGCCAGTTGTTTTACTTTAGTTTTGGCTTTCACCAGGAAAAATGGAATCTCAAGCCGCAGTTACTGCAGTAGGGGTTTTGTAGATAATAGTGTTCAGAGGTGAAGTTTTTTTATCCCAGTTTGGCTGTGCAAAGGTAACTTGAAGTAATTGCCAGTGTTGACTATCTTTTCATGTAAGCTTTCAGTGCTTCAAAGTGTTTGATCTTGTTGGATTCATGTTCTGTGATTTAAATAAGTTGAAAAATAGTTTCTGAAGGTACATTACCATGAAAGTGTTATTGATAAGTGGGTGTTTTAGTTTTAAAAAAAATTCCTGAAACAAATACTTTTGGGTAGCATGTGATAATAAGGTTTGAAATTTCAAGATGGCAACAAAAAGAAGCAAAGCAAGTCATTGAGTTCCATGAATTATCCATTAAAGATTCCTTTTTTTTTTTTTATTTAACACTAGTATATAAATTACTGTGTTGGAAATTTAAAGTCCGATTGTTATTATTTTGTGAATATTAAGTACTTTAAGAAGGATGTTCTATGTTGTCACTTGTACTTAACTGTTGTATGCCATGTTTAATTAGCTGAAGAAAGGTATGCCCATTTGAGAAGCTGCATAATAAACAAGGAGCTGGGAAGTGCTTTTGGCTTTTTATTTGATCTTTCTCTGAAGCTTTCTCCCTTCTTCTAACGAAGCATTTCTCTGATGATATAGCAGCCTTTCATAAGGCTTTCTTCATCTGGCTTTGTATAGTTCTGTACTTGTGTTTCTAGGTGGATAGATAGAAGAAGTGTATAGAAAACAATAAGGAAGTCCCACTTACGTTTTTTGCGTCTCAAGTTTTGGGAAGTTGAAGTGGCTTTAGAGTTGCTTTTCAGTGGAGGACACAATAGTTGTGTACCAAGAGGAGCTTGTGAATGCCTAAAGGCTGCTGTTGCAGCTTCCGTTGGGACAGTTAAGTCACCTGTGCATGGATGTAGCTGTGCAGGCTAGGTGTGGAAGCTGTTTTGTTTTCCTTCTGATATGAGGATTTTTTCTTTGTTTCTTGGCTGAATTAGTGAAAGGAATAAAAATTACTTTTTCTGTTATGAAAAATCTTGAGCTACAAAAAGTAGCACCTCATATTTCAGACTAGTATGTTCCATCATCCTGGATGAGGATGTTACAGACCTTGCTATCCAGAACTAGATTAATGAGGTCTCGCATTTAGTTGTTTTCTGGCCAAAAACCTTTTATGTTCTGTCTTATCTGCCTGTAAAGTACCAGGAATGCAAAGGGCCGTTTAGCTTTCTGGAGGTGCTGCTGCAGCTGGCCTTCACTATGAGGAAGCTTGATGCCTGCAGAAAAAAGTGTATTGTGCTCTACTTCTGCTAACCAAGGGTATCTGGGAGCTGCTCGGTCCCCTCCTTCTCTCTGCAACACCAAGCTGTGCTGCACTGAGCCTCTGGGTATGTGGGCATGTCTATGAAAATGGCATGCATAAATAAGGAACAACTTACTTTTTGTACAATTAATAGTGGTTTTTATTTATTTTATTTTGGGGTTTTTGTTTGGTTTTGTTGTTTAATATTGGGGTGGAGGAGAAAAAAATACTCTTTTGAATGAAGTGGCATTCATGTTGTTTGTAGTACTGTAACTCCAAAATTTTTGACAAGTAAGTGCTTTAAAGCACCGAATAGCAGTCTTTACTTCAAGAAAATGTTCTTACATGCTGAGAGGGCCAGCTTTTGCAGCCTGAAGGAGAAACAAAACAGATGGAAAAAATAATAAAAACCTGGACTATAGATATAAGCAGATAAGGAACT
This sequence comes from Formicarius rufipectus, assembly GCA_013399695.1. NCBI lineage: Eukaryota > Metazoa > Chordata > Aves > Passeriformes > Formicariidae > Formicarius > Formicarius rufipectus. The sequence continues at coordinate 146,724 of VXAU01001440.1, read as the reverse complement.
TTTCTAAAGACAAGAAAAAAAAATAATTGAAGCCCATGTATCAAGTTTAGGGTAAGTTTGTTGATAATCTAGAAAGAGTGTACCAGCTTTCTTGTCTTTTCCTACTTTTCCACCTATTTCTTTTTCTCTCTGTTCATGCACAGCAGTGAACACATAATCCTCCAGGCATTTTTTGCATTGATCCTCTTAAAAAATTAGTATTAGCCTATATATGAGGCAGGTCAAAGAGGATTGAACACTGCTGCAAAATTAGTACCTGTTGGCCTCATTTGCAAGGGCTGGCAGGTTCCCTTTCTCTGGCAAGGTGCTCGGTTGTGTTTTTCTGTGCAGGATTGTACCTGCTGAGCAGATGTGTAGAGACTGGAGCACTGATATGGAAGTGACTGGGAAATACATGGAATTGACAGGGAAATTTTGACGTTGTTAATGCATCTGATTATTCAGCTGGAATATAGAAAAGGATATGCAAAGCAGGGGAAGGTTTATGGAGATGAGCAGCTCTTCTGGGAAAGCAGGCAGGAGAGTAGAAACTTCAACCAACTTTGTTAGAAGCTAAAGCAGGTCTGACCTGCAGTGCGGTGAGACAGAATTGCGATACTGGCGTTCCTTTGTGCTTGAATAAAACCTCCAGGTCCACACAGATTTGCATGCATTGCCAATGGTAGAGTGGAGGAGCAGGGGAAAAATTCATGCAATGTGATTATAGTTCTTGCTTTGTTCAAGAGTAGTTTTCAAGGGCACATTTTAACTGTGTTTCTGCTGAGTTCCCCTCCTTCTCCCCCTATAAAGCAGGCATTCTTCTTCCTCCAAATAATTTATGTGTTTTATATGCTCATTTGTGCTTTATTTTTTTAATAATAATATTGTATGAACATAGTCATTGTATATACAAAGAGTTGCACAGAATTGTGGAGGCTTTTGGTTTTTATAGAATGTCTTTTTTCTCCTTTTCACTGAACAAGATGCTGAGTTATGGTTGGTTGTTACTAAAAAACAGTTCAGGATGTAGGGAAGAGACCTAGAGATGTGCAAGCCTTTGAGTTTGTATTTGAATTGTTTCTGTGTAATTTTGATGTGTTCTGGGCAGAATGGAACAATATAGACTTTTTAAAACACAAAAGTCGCACTGAGTTTGTGTTTTCATTCAGGTCATTGAAGTTGTGCTTGGCTTTGTTTAGGTTTGTTGTAGTTAAACTCATAGTCTGAAATACTTTCAAAAGGAATTGTCTCCTGTATTGCTTACCATGATATAGGCTGGTCAAAGTTTGTGTGAGGACACACTGAATTTTGTAATTTAGTGCTGTAAAATGTATTATTTTACCTATCTGGTTTGCAGGTCATCTCTTGTTACAGTAGGAAAGAAGAAACTGGCTGTGCCATGTGGAATTTGGGACTGTCATATGTACCTAGGTAACACTTGTTTTTTACTAGAGTTGCAGCGGCTTGTAAGAATGTATGTCAGTATGGCATTTTACAGATACCATTCTCTGCTTTTACTTCATCTGGTAATGCTTGAATTTGTTCAGAAGGCATTTATTAAACCACATTTAAGGAATAAACCCCTAGTTGTTAATGCAAGAATGCTTGGCTGTTCAGTGAAGCCAGATGAGATTCCTCTTGCTTGTCTGAGGATGTAAGGAAGACACCATTCTGGAAAGAGGCTATACTGATCATTGGACTGATACAATGGCAGGCTTTGGGAAAATCAATATTCTCTCAAACCGAATCTTATAAAATATTTATTGCCCTTCTCTCTAAATGACATCTTGGATGTTCTTGGTAGCCTGTAATACTTGCCAGACATTGACATGTAGATCATGAGATATTGCTGTAAGTCTGTACTTATTTTAGTATGGTAAGAATTGTCTGCAAAACATTTGAAAACAGAGGAGGGATCTGTGTGCAGAGGTTATTAGTCAGCACTCCGACATTGCCAGCAGGTTTGTGTCGTAGTGAGGCTGAAGTTGGGGATATGCCCACAGAGATTTAGTGGGACCCTGCACAGACTGTCCTGACGTCTCTCCAGAACAAATGGAGAGGAAAAAACCAAACCAAAAAAAACCCCACCAAACAACAAAACAAGACCAACCCTCACAACAACAATAACCCTAAACAAACAAAAAATTCCAAACAAACAAAACAACCTAAAAACCTAACCCAAAAGAAAACTAAAAAAAAAACCCAGGCAGTAGTAACAGGGCAGTGATAGTTTAGTTGGCAATTTCAGATATAGTAGTCTTCTGAAGCTATGCTGTGTTCAAAGCTTTTTTTTTTTCTTTCCCACTTATATGTTGTTTCTTGTCACAGAATGTGTGTAAAATGACCAGAGGCAAGAAATTAGGCATTCCTGTTTCCAGTCAGCAATTGCATATAATTATTTAGGATTCAGTGAGAAGTGCATGTATATGCCCACTCAGATCCCCATCTATATTTGGCTGTAGATGTACCCTACCTGAAAAGGATCCACTTGTCAGAAAGTTAGTCATCTGTCAGAACTGTAGAAGTAAATAAAATAACTGCCTTTGATGGAACTAATGCTGTCCCACCAAGAAACTGAACCAACAACAAAAACCCACTAAAAAGTATCTGTATTTGACTAAGCTTTGCCGTCAAAATCTGGTCTTACTTAAATGAATGACTGCCTTTTTTTTTTTTTAATTGAGATTATTTGGAATGTAAAAAATCTGCCATTAAATGTTTAGATGCTTGTCCCTATGGAAATAGATTTGCTATTCTGACGTAGTCTGACTAGGTTTTACTCAGGGAGTAAACTGCCTTGAAAGATTGTCTTGATTATCTTCTAGGTAAGTGAGACATAGAATCGCCTTTTCATTTCACTTCTTTTGCACTAGGATTAGTTGTGAGGGATTGTATGATCAATATGTAAGACAGACCTTTCCATAGCTTAAGAGCTTTTCTCTCTGTGCAGCTTTCTCTCTCTGAAGAACTAAAAATAAAAGAACCAGTCTGTATGTATGCATTCCACAATATATTAGTGGTTTAAAATATTTGACTAGACATTTTTGGTGAGGTAGACACTATAGTTTCTGTCTTCAAATATGCAAATAAATTAATTCTAAATTCATATTGAATCTTATCTTTTATATGTTTAAGGGATTTATTATTGCAATGTCAGAGGGTGTGTGACACAAATCTTTCATACATTTCATTTATGCAGTCACATGTTTGTATTTGCTCACAATATTAAGATTCTGATAAGACATTCTCAAATGGTTGAATTTGCCTATTTGGAATTTGTTTAAAAAAAAAATCTGTTTTCATCTGCCTTGAAATGGGCCTCCTCTACCTCTTATGTGCATAAATTGATTGTGCATCAAATGCTATGTCCTGATATTCGGGAACTTTACCGAGGTTTTTAAGAACTTCTTTTTCATGCTTTAGGACTCGTACCCACCAGGGGAAAAAGTAACCATTATGCAGATTCTGTCTTCTTTTGTTCTCTAACTGTTGGCTTTTATGAGAGTTCAGTTGCTGTCGATGCCTCTCTTTTTCCTCATAGCTATGCCTTCATCTTCAGAATGAAGATTTATTATACATCAGTTGCTTTGGGAAAAAAAGTGTTTCAACAGATTATGTAGTTATCTCTTGATCAGGTGAAGCATCTGATGGCCTCTGCACTCTCAAGGTTCTGCATAGCATTTGTGGGGCAGGCTGCACACGTTGAGGATCCATTTGCTGCAGTGTGAAAGATGGTGCTGGCACAGGTCTGGGAGCATGTCCTGGGAATGGGCAAGTGCAGCAAAGAATCTGTTGAGCAGGAGTAGTTGCCGTTTGTCTGTGTAAGGTAAATGGACTCAGTTGTGCTAATTTCTATGCACATAAATGTGCTTTGGGAGTCAAAGGTGCTAATGTGACCCTGTCATTACATGGTGCCCAGCGGTGAAGGGAGCTTTGAGGTTCCCACAGAGAGATGTTGGCCTGCATATTTCCATGGCAACAGCTATCCCTTACACATTTATAACTTTTGATTAAAGATACAAGAAAGAGGGGAAAACCTTTTAAAAATTACAAATGTAAAGCTTTACCTAGATTTTTTTTTTTTTTTTTAATAACAGTATCCCTTATTTACATTCCTTGGAGTATGGTGATACTATAAGGAATGCAGCTGTCCTTTCCCCATCTGGTAGACTTCTGGATGACATTCAGGGTCAGATGTGAAGTTGCGGAGATAGCTATCTGACTTTGATCATAACTGAGTAGCATCATTCCTCCAATTTAGTTGCTATTTATTTATTTTAGTATATTTTGCACCAAAATTATACTTTAAATCTATTATGCAGGGAGTTTTGTTTCCCTGATAAAAGGGTTTGAAGAAAAAACTCTTAGTTTTCCATTAAATAAGACCTGTTTTCAAATATGAGGAACATGAGATATACCCTAAATTGTAGGGTTTTAAGCAGTGTAATGGCTGATGGAAAAGCTGCCTTCCAGTGGAGAGAGCAAGCTGTCCCTGCAGAAACCAAAGTCACAAACACTTCTTCTCTGAACTGGTCTTGTTTCTAGTGGTTATCACCAGAGAAGGAAAGTTGGTTTTGTCAGCTTCTGCTGTGGGGCAGGAGAGCATTCCCATAACTGCTTTACAGAGAGAAGGGTGGATTGGGGTAATGCTTAAGGGTAGTAAATATTATTAGCTGCTGTATCAATTATGGCTAAGATTCTACCCCCTATTTTGGGGTCCTCTAAACTTGTTTGTGAGCTTTGTAAGGGTTTATTTTCTGTTCCATCATAAGAAAATAAAAACAAGGTCCAAATAAATAATATAATTTGAAACTGCCTAAACGGCAGATAGAGTTGTGTAGGGGAACCAAATGATCACAAATCAAGAATATTAAAAGCATATGTTAGAGTTTGAAGGTAGGCACATAAAACGTGGGACAGACCCTGATGATCTGAACATATGCCTCTGGTTGGAAAGATGCTGTGGCAGCTCTGAACATGTGTGTTCAGACCATGATATTTGAGCCACCTTGGTTAACAGTTCATCCAGATCCTGAAGTGTCTGTCTGGATAAAGCTCAGCTGGAACAGATATGTGTGTAGAAGATAACACTGTAGCCTTTGTTTGGAGTTTACAGTTTTTTAAGTTGGCTTCTGAAAGGTGTTTTAATGGTCTCTCTAAGAAGAGCACTGTGGATTTTCAACGTGGTACTTTCATTACGGTCATCACCATGAAAATGTTTGGTTAGATGTCCATGCAGGATTGCTTCTGTGACTTCAAAACTTCTTCAGATGTGATCAAATGACTTCAGCAGGCTCTTTTGAGACTCTTCCTGTGGTGTTGAAAATCCTTTGTGATTGCATGAGTTCAAGCCTTTAGATTTAAGATTTGACAGTTGTAAATGTAGCTGAGATTCTATATTTGGTTACTTGGGCACTATGCTACCACTGTTTTCTTATGTATTGCCACCTGTGATTGTGACTTCCATTCACAGAGAGAGGAACCTTAGTTTAGGGTTAAAATAAAATATTGACAGGAAAGCCATAAGCATTTTATAGACCATACAATCTAAAGCTGGCATATATTAAGATTCTTTTGGGAGGCAAGAAAAAAAATGAAGTTTTATTGCTGAGATATTAATAATTATACCTACCAATTGAAGCATTCAAAGAGGAAAAACACAGTTTTGAAGAATTCTGCTTGTTTCAGCCAGTCATTTTTTGAAAATGTATTGATGGAACTGTTTTTACCATTGTGAGCCAGGAACAATGTCAGGTGGGTACTGCCTGTACTGGAACAAACAACTGTATCATTTCCTGAATCATCCTGAGTATAGGAATGTGAAGGCAAAAACTGTAATAAAAACAGATGATTATTGCTTTTCACTCTAAAGAAAAACTGTAGCTAAAGTTCAATTTAGTTCTAGTTCTTGATGTTTCATTTCCTTAAAATCACTTTAGACTAAATTTTAATATGCTGCTTAGAAATTTTTTTAATCTAATTTTTAATCTCAGACTGCATAGTTAAATGAGTAAATAAAAGTTGGTGTTGTATTAGTTTTTTAGTGACTAGTATCTGTAGCTTACATAAATCAGGTTATGTATTTAGCATTTCTAATGCATAGGACAAAGTATTTTGTTTACTTTTTATTTGCCTGAAATTCCTAATGCTGTCATGTACAGCAAATGTGAAAATAGCTGTCTGTTCTCTTTGTAAATGATGTGTAACATTGGCACAGATTTTTCCAGACTCATCATAGTGAACCAATAGTGGGATGTGTGCCAAAGGGTTAAGTGTATAGAATAAGAGGCAAGGCATGTGACATCCAGGACAGCACCAGCAGTTTGATGATATCTTTTCTTGGGCTCTGTTGTGATTTGTAAAGTTTATGTAGCAGTCCTTCAGAACCTTGTATCTTCAGTGCTTAGGTTTCTGACAGAGGCAGGGAGTGGGAGGGTGAAAGTTGTTGGCTTTTCATAAAATACACAGCAAAATGTCTCATTTTGTTGAGAGGCTGTGTCTCAGCCCAGCTGTCAGCCAGAAGACTACTCATAGGAGTAAAATACCGGTGCTTGTTTTGGGGTCAGGCTTTGTGTTGGGTGGAAATTTGGTGCACTAAAACAGCCCATGTTTGCTGTGGCAGTTGTGGCATGTGTTTGGACTGGAGGACAGAGTAATCTGGTCCAGAGCCTGAGATCAGCCGCTCAGGCTTTTACATCTCTGAGAGGTGTGTGGAACTGCCTAGCCCTGAAGCTGCTAAAGGGGGAGAAATTGTGATAGCAGTGGGGTTTGGTAATGAAACTTTATGCTTTTTGCTGTGGCCATCTGCAAAGTTGAAAATGTTTAGTGCATGTTGTGTAAGGGCTGTCTTTGTTCATGGGGGTTATGTAGATGTGTATCATACAGGAATACATTACTTAATCAAGGAAGTTTTCCAGTGTGAACAGGAAACTGTTAAAAACCTGAGCTTTTCATTAGCATTTCCCTTTCCCTGTCTAGGGTTTGCATGATGAAATAGTGGAGTTTATTTACCTCTGGACTTGAATGCTTTAAGCACGTGGCAAAACTTTTTTGTACTCAAGCTTTCTCCATCTGCTTACATTGCTGCCATATATTTTCAAGTTTCTGAACATGCCTTGATCACTTTAAGGTTATAAAGCACATTTTTTTTTTTTTATTTCTTAAAACAAGGATTGCTTTCTCTGTTTTCAAAATGTATTGCTTTAATTTTAATTCCTAATTATATTCATTCTTCAAAGTTTGTGTGAAAAGCTTTAAATGTTTCCATGTTACTGTGTCATGAAGCATGGACAGTTTAATCTTCTAGTTGATGAAAATGTGAGCTTTTAAAAAAGTTCAGGAAGGAGAAAAGAAAACAAGCTGAGATTTAACTGAATTTTTGAGAGACTGTGGAAGTGATTATGAGGGCTCCTGAAACATCCTAACAATCAAAGTGTGTCTGATATAACCAAATTTATTCCCTTTATGTCGAAAAGGAGGTCTTGAGGGTTGCAAAGGACCTTGTTGCTCACTTTCACAATTAATGATTTCTGTTTCCTGCAGAAACCTGAAGGCTCTAGACTCAAGTGTAATTGATGGGTTTATGGTAATACCACGGGTATTGTATTTTGGTGGCATTTGAGGGCCCCAATCAGGCAGGGCTTTGGTGCATTGTTCATGGTATATAAACACCAGTGGGAGACATGGTCACTTCCTTGAGAAGTGTACAGCATAGTTTGAAACAAGAAGAAAGTGAGCCTAATGGAAGGAGGAGAGAAATAGGATTTCAAAGATAACTTAAGTGCCCCTGCTGCATCCAGTCACTGAACTTTGCCTTTTGGCTGTTTGATCTGAAAATTATTTTCTCTAAGTCTTTCTAAATATTTCTGCAATTCCCAAATGGATCCCAAATGCTTGGGGGAGGGAAATATAGCAGTAGCTGTTCATTTATTGAATAAGCTGCAAAATTAAATTAGTGTGGAGCAGGGAATAAGAGCAGTAGCCACAGATACAAGCTGTGTGGCGCAGATTTCAAGATTGGATAGTCAGGAAGGGGACAGAGTTGGGAAGGATGGAAAACTGGATAAAAAGAATTATGGGATTTAAGTGTTATCACAGAAAATGTGATTTTGATGTCTCTGTGAGAATGAGGAGGGTAAGGATCATGTCTATAGGTTTTTGTTTTCAAGTGAAGGTGTGATGTGGAGAAGAAAAGGCAACTTTTCTGAAGAATCACATCCACACAATCTCTAGGTATTGATGTTTCATTCTGGGCTGAAACTGCAGTATGTGTTACTGATCCAATGAAAGCCAAAATTTTTATTGTTCTGATTACACACTTCCTTCTTGATATACCCACTGCAAGTGTATTAACAAAGCCTATGAGCATGTTTTTTCCCCTTACTTTCTGCAATTTAATGAGAAGTAGATACCTAGTTTTATTTTACAAAATATTTGTGCAGAGAAGTTAATTTGTCCCATTTTGTAAATGTAATTCTACTGGTATCCTTCCTGTGGCGTGGCATTTGAACTTGCAAACCTACTGCTGCTTGTTACCACGTTGACACTGTGATAAAAGTATAAAGATAATGCAGTAGATTATTGCATGTGTTTGTGGTGAGTTCATTTCTACAGATGGATTTTCCCTCATGTTTGTATTCAGGCTGCACTAATTGATCCTTTGCAATAGATGTATTGATATGCTAAGTCCTAAAAGGCAGCTGGTGTAACAGAGGTGGATTTTTGGAAGGCAGCCTTATTGGAATATGGCTCTCATTATGGGAGAGCACCACATTTAAAGTCACTTTAGTTCTTGATGTTGCAGTAGTGCCTTGTGGAGATGGTGCAATTACACCAGGGAGAAGGTGGAAATGCCTCACATCACTCATCTGTCCTCCTGCTGATTAAGGAGTGACATGGTCCAAGATGCCTTTAGGAGGCAGGCAATTATTTTCAGATGGAGAGATGTTAACTGGGAACTGAAGCCTTATGGGAGGCAAGGGTAAGCAGGACTGGAGAGGGAGGGGGCCACTCTGAAAAGAACGCAGCATTTATTTTGCTGCTTCTCAGTATTAATCTCTCTTTAGAAAGCTTTCCCCATTTACATGGTGAAGCATTTAGCACGTGTGAGCTGTCTGTGTGCAAAGCTAAGTGTTCTCTGTTTGCTATTTTTATTTTTGTACTTGCTTAAATGTAAAACAACCTAGGCTAATTTGCATCCTGTTAGTGAGGCCAACACAGATGCCTTCTGTTTTTGATACACTTTTTCAGGTAATGTTTGGGGTTTTGTTTTGTTTTAATACTGATCCAAAATCTTGTTTTGAGCAGCAAAGGGATTTATATGCAGCAGGCTGCTGCCTTGTGGTCATTGTTTTTGTGGCAGACTCATTACTTGGTGACAAAATTCAGGGTATTGCCAACTGCTTAAGGCAACCTTTTACTACGGTTCTTGTAATAGAGCTCTGAGAACAGCCATGCAGCTTAAGTTGCAGATAATAAACTAATTTTTTAGATATTTTGTTAGGCATAGTAAATTGAAAGCTCATTTAAAGATTCTTCATCTAGTAAATCAGTTGTCACAATAAAGAATAATTCAGTGGTAATGGAAAATAATTGTCTTAACTTGTAAAATGCTGTAATCTAGACTCCAAATGAGAGAGATTTACATAGTGTTGTCACTGCTGACTGACCAGTTTCCTTACATCATAATTAACAATGAAGCTGTTTGAATTACTCAGCAGTCTGATACTTTTTAAACTGAATGTGAGTCATGCTGTCTACTTAGAGATTAATTATAAATGATCTTATATTTATATGTACTTTGGAGAGGAACCTCTTTCTCTGACGAGTTTTCATCATCTCTGTGAAAGCCTTGGTCTGGATTGAGGGTACCCAGGCATATGCACATGTGTAATTTCCTGCATACAGCAATGTCTGAGTAAGTGCCTCAGTGGTTTTGTGATATGATCTACTGGGAAGCCTTTTTCTTTTTCCTGTTGATTCATTGTATATAGATACTGTATGTTTTCTATTGCCATATAGCTTAAATGTGAAGAATTCACATTCTTTGGTATGTACATTGTGTAAACCGTAGCTGAAGAATTGGCTGCTTTGTTTACACTGTGAGTGTGTGAAACTGTAGTTTGAATCTTGAAATCTGTTTTGAAGTTGTGAGTGATTTGTAATGATGCACACCTCATAATCTATGTTTATATAAGTAAGGGACTGTGAGACATGCTAAAGTTAGATGAATAATTGGGGGCTGGGATGACAGGGACAGACTTCAATTGTCTTCTAGAATGTATTACTGCATTTTTCTGTTACTGCTTTTAAATCATGCCAGTGGTGTTGTTCCTTATTAAAACTTGCAGTACTTATTGCTGAACAGTTCTGGTTTTGTGCTTTTATAATTTAACTGTGCCGTGGTTATCAGCATCATGAAGCTCACTTGAACAAATGAACAGAATTCATGCAAATCCAAAATCAGTAGGGTGTTTGCAAATATGTGCAAAACAAAAGGCAAACTAAGTATAAAATATGCCTTTTAGAAGACATCAGAATAATGTTTTATGCTTTCTTAATAACAAGAGTCTATTAAATACTGAAAGGGTGCTGTTACACTTTAATGACGTCATATTTTGTCTTTTAAGAAACAGAAAACAAAAGGGGAAGGAAATCTGTGAGCATTTTGAGAAGCTAAAAATTTAAGAAGTCTGTCTTCTATTCAATTAATGGATTTTTTTTTATTATTTTAATATGTTGGAATGTTTCATTACTTTTGTCAGGGTCTGAGTGAACGTGTTAATTTGGTTAGAAAAAGAAAACCAAAACTGTCACACTGACAAGAAAAAAAAACCCAACAAATTAAGAGAAACAAACTTTTGTCACCAAGTCGTTTTGTTGTGGCTGGGGATGCAGTGGTGTCTGATGCTTTATCCTGAATTTGCTTTTTCCATCATAACGTCAAAAAAGTGTACATATATTTTCTAGGGTGATCAGCAGATAGCAGATTAATTAAGAACTGATGACGTAGTGCGCAAAATGAGGAAGGTTTTTACAGTACATGAGACCTTGGCACAGACAAAAAATTGGATACCTTGAGGTATCTTCTCTTGAGGAAGTCCAGCTTTGTTGGGAAGGGAGCTTTGCTGACAAATGCTGTGGCTGAGTAGATGGTGCCCGTGGATCAGTGTGCAGTGATGTCAGGATGTGTGCAGGCAGGAGAGTAATCTTTGGTCCCGTGGTGGTAGGTCCTTCAGACAGAGTTTGCCACAGCAGGTTTTCCTTTGTTTTGATTTTTGGGGCTGCTGGCAGAGATGAGGCTGGGTACAGGTGGCCTTTCTCAGCACTCAGTTGAGTGATTTGAGAGGATGGTCCCTGGGAGATGTGTGTGATACAGATCTGCTTTTCTCCTGAATGGCTGAAACCTGGCACAGTGTAACTTTCTTTGGGGAGTGGTAAGCTAATACTTCTGATCTGGAGTAGCTCTCGTAAGGTGTTTTGCTCTCCCTGTTTTCACTCTGGGTATGTATGTGTCTGCCTTTTCCCTTTTTTTTAATATGTTCTGTTTGGGTTCTTTTTTTTTTTTTTAAGCTAGTCAGGTGCCATATGACTGTCTTGTGTAATGCTCTACAACCCTCTTCATTGATGCATTTCAGTACAAACTGTTGGACCTTTGCTTTTGTACCTGTCGCTTATGTGGTGATTAGTTTTCCCCTGAGCTCTGCAATCACTGGCAGTCAGGGTAGAGGTGCCAGTGCTGTGCAGTGGCTCAGGAGGTCCTCTGGTGATCTGGCAGCAGTGGCTGCTGTTGTGGGACCCTCACCAGGGCTCGTGCCTGCTGTCTGTGGCCTCCTCTCTCACCTACTTATACACTATGGGAATACAAGCACCCAAGCAGGCTGTTATGGACCCTTTACAGAGGGACCTGCTGGGCTACCCAAGGTGTCAGGGCCACAGGGGGTGGTAGAAAGGCAAAACAAGTGTGTTCCTCACAAGAAACTTGTGTCCCCCTTCACTGCTTCTCTTGTGTTACACAAATCACGTACTACCCTTGTTGTTTCTAGTTTTTTTAACCCACAGAACCTTGAATTTGCTGAGTAATTTTTTTCCATAATGCAGTTTTTATTTGTGTACTGAGAATTACTGCTTTTTAGTGGCAGAGTTGCACTGTAAATATCAGCTGAAGGAGTGTAGTTGCAGATTTGAACTGTCAGGTTTCCTTGCCCATTATTCTGTCAGGAACTAAATGGTTAAAACAAGGAGAGGTTTCCTGTTACCGTATTTGTATCAGCTGACTGCCTGTTTTTCTTATTAATGAAATATGGCTGAGTAGTTGGCATCTGCTGTGAGGAAGGGTGAATGGAAGAGGGAAATACCAATGATTAGTTTTGTGACTTTGTAGTCCAGCTGTTTACCACAGTGCAGTAAAACTTGGCAATTTCAGCAAATCAGAAAGATACTGCCAGTTTTATATTGTTTTATTGCACAAACAAAGTAGCCGCTGTTGTACTCCTTGTTGCTGTTTGCAGTTTGCCTTCATCAATATAAAATATGGTCCACAAAAACTGCTATGTGATCTCTTTTGAAAGAATAACAAACCTTAGGGATTAGTCTGGCTGCTTCAGCAGCATGACCAAGGACCATACGGGGGATGTGTGGCACAGCATGCCAGAGCAGAAGCCAGTGGTGCATTCTGGCTTTTGCAGTTGAAATGGTTTGTAAAAGTAGTGCTGACAAAGTTGCTCTGTTGCGTTAGCAGCCAGAGATGCCAAAATCAGAGGTTTGAGAAAGGCTGCAGTGGCTGACTTGCTACATTTTGTTCTGCCTCTAGGCGAGCCAGTGTAACTAAATAAATCTGTTTTTAAAAGTTATGTGGAACTTTAAGTGATAGCCTCATGATCAGAGGTTAGGTGAACAGCATAAATTTGCAGTTTGAATTTTGCAAGTGGGAGAAAATATTTCAAAAAGCTCAATAAAGTCCTTAAATTTGCCTGAAAGACTAAAGTAAAATGAATGCATCACCCAATTTTTATGCATTCTCTCCTTTAATGTTAAATGTTGCCTTAAACTTTAAAGGCATAAGTCAATGAAAGAAGTCTGTACCTTTCTAAATGTTTTTAATAAATATAATTATATCACTGTATTAATATATAGTGACTAATATATTATTATCAGGAATTACATAATTAATCATGTAATTACAAATGTTCTTGTCTGGAAATCTGGTGAAGGTCAGAATCCTGAAAGGCCCTATTGACTTGAAGTTCTGATTTTATGCTGAGGATGCATAAGGAACTTGGGGAATAAAAAACAAGTTATACCTGTTTCTTTGATTTGAGAAGCTACTAGTTACAAGCTCAGGAGTATTCACTGCTCTTATTATAGGATCTGCCTTCTTGATTTGCACTTGTGGGTGACAGAAAATGATTTTAGGAAGTAGTCCAGAATGGAGGCTGTTTTTTCTCAGTGTGACTATATTTTGTCCATCTTTCTGGATGCTGGAGATTAATTATTTCCTGAAGGGACCATCCATGCATTCAGAGGCTTGAGACATAAAAGGCTCTTGATGAGGGGATGTTTAACTCTGTCAAGAATAGCACTTCCACACCAGGCATTTAATAAGTGGTCCTGCTCTGCTTGAGAATTTGTAGTCTTGTGAGGGGAAGGATTGGTGAGGAAGGAAATACCCTTAATTGTGCTGGCACTTGCTGTTGACTTCAGTTTGGTAGATGGTATCCAGAGTAAGGTTCTGATAGTGTACTTTCAATAACCCTTCAGCTTCTGTGACTTTATCATAGTAGCAGCAGTGGGAGTACAAATGCCTTGGTCAAATAATAATTTGGACAAGAGGCTTCTTCCAAACAGTGTTGCTACTACCATAGCCAAAACATCACATGCTACTGTTTTTCTTTTGCTCCAGACCATCACAGATAGCTTGAGATCCCATGTGAGGTTTTTAAGAGAAAGTTTTCTGAGGTCTAGCATGTGTGCAGGATGCACACTGTCTTGAGGCTGAAACTTACCTTCCCATTTATTTGGTTTTACAGACATCACTTTTCTGGTCTGCAATGAGATTTTTCTTCACAGAGGATTTCTCATGAGGTCTCTTAATTACCATGTGCAATTGCTTTCAGCTGATGCTCTGTGACTGTACTTATGTTGTACTTTGTATTGTGTTATAATTGCTGTTTATGAACTACACCTGCACTATGCTAGAGTTTGTCTAGAAGTTGAGAAGTAAATGGTATAGTACAATGGGAGTATAACACATGAAATAAATGTCTACTGAGACGTTTCCTTTGCATAAGCATGAAATACCTCTCAGTTAAATATGCAAAACTATGCCAAGAGAACATGCAAGGCTGGAGTTAATATGAGAACTTGTATTCCAAGGGATTCATGGCAAGTAAGAACAGACTTACAGCACTGTGGCTTTCTGAAGGAGACTTTTTTTAAAATCCAGGTGGGATTTTTCAAATTTTTTTGTGTGTGGCTTTTTTTGGTGTGTTTTTGTTTGTTTGTTTTTTGTGTATGTTGTTTTTTGTTTGTTTTTTTTGGTGTGTGTTTTTTATTTGTTTTTGTTTTGTTTGTTTGTGTTTGTTTGCTTGTTTTTCCTGTGGTGCAGGTGTCTTTCTGCTTTTGTATTTGGGTTGAATACTAGAGAAATGTGTTCAAAGCAGCCATAAGACCGACTGCTGCCTTGATCTTTGTTGTCTCTCAGACATAAACACATGAAGTCTTCTGAGCACTGCATGGGATAATGAGGTTCCCTCTTGCTGAGGCAGCAGCACATGTGACAGTGGTCTGGTGAGTGGGTTTCTGCCCTGAGAAGGGATTATGCTGCAGAGCTATGCATGTTACTGTGCAGCTGTGCTCTGTCCTTCATTACTCCTGAAACTTTGTTGCTAGGGCTGCATTGTAGAACTGTAAAAGATGTAAAAGTTAGGAAAAAATCTTGGTAGAGCCAGGAAATCAGTTTTCTTGTAGCACCCCAGAATTACAGTATCCTGCCTGCCTCTTTAGTGCCTCCTCTCTTGTCTGAGACAGAGGGTCAAGGGCTAGTGAGCTTTAGCTTGTCTGAGGTGAAAACATAACCTGATGAAAGAAGTAACGCAGTGCTTCCCTGAAGAAAAGCAAATTAAAGGCGTTACCTTAGGACCTGAGTAACAGAAACCTCTGGAATGACTGAGTGAAATTCTGTATCAAGCCTTGTCCACTACTCTCAAATTCCCTACGCAGAAAATGGATATCTCCTCATTTTGTTTCTAATGATTGCAAATCCCCCATATCATTTTATTTCCAATCTTTGATTACTCTCCCCTGTGAGAGTTTGCACTATTTATTGTTGATCATCAGTTTCTGGCTGCTGGATCTTTTCAGTATTAAAGGAATGACCATTCAGTATTACCTTCTCATAAGAACTCTAAGTTGCTTGCAAATTAGTTTTTAGGGTTTTTTCCCCCTAAGTAAATGAGTTACTGTTGGAAGCTGTGATCTGTGTACAGCGAGGTGTATAAATGTCTATCATTAGTAGTAGTGTTAAAATTCCAGCATATAGTTCGGAAAAAGTGGAAGTCTTAAAATACTGCAAAATGTGATTATGGGAAAGAAAACTGACTAGGCCGAATCAGTAATAGGTCTTGCTGTTTTTTTTTCCTGGTGATTTTATAAATGTTTTAAAGACAATGCTAAGTAACTCACCACCTAAAAGCACAGTCCTACAGCAATCAAGCCAATTATTTGATTTTGAGTAAATAAATAATTGTGCTTCTTTTACTTATCTATGAGAGGACTGGAAAGGAGTGGCTATGTGGTTGACTGTGCCAGTTAAATATCCTATGCTATTTACACTGTAACCATTATTAATAGTGATTAACTCTGGGAATGAATTTGGTTTTACTTAGTGTGAAGAGACAGCTATAATAGTTGTGTGCTATATTAAACATCAAAACAGTTTCACAAACAGGTAGAGTAGGAATTTTTGAACCAGCAAGTGCAGTAAAACTAAGCTTCTTGTTTACGTAGTTGTAAGTTGGAAAGGGTATACTAACAAGTTAACTTGAGCTGTGTGGTCTGCTGCCTCTCCTCCCTGTAAAAATAAAAACAACATGTATTTCCAGCAAACTCAGCCTATATCTGCCTTAAGTCCTACTTCTGCTAGAAAAAGGAAGGTGCATGTTTTAAAGAAAGAAACAATCCCCAAGGGGAACTGGAGAGGCTTGGGGCAGCACACTCTAGTTGACAGTGTATGTGATTATTGGAGTTATGATTTGGGTCCCCAGAGAGGTGAGGAGGGGCAAAAGCTGCTTGGTGCACTGCCTACAGGTATGCTGTGGCAGTGAAATAGACCCAGCAACCATATTTCTGCAGCAATAACTTTTTATTCAGATTTTCTGTAATATTTATGTTAGTATAAGGAACAGTTGCTCTGTTTCTGATTGCCTTTTTTTAAATCTTATTTTGACGTGTCTTTCTGAACCTGGGACCAACCCTGGTAAGTTCTTGAAAGCTTTGTAGAGAAATATATATAAAATCAACTTAGGAGGAGGAGACCATTATGAGCTGTTATGTGAAACTGACTTGCAATGAAAACATGCACTCTTGTGTTTATACCCTTAACTTCATGATGCTGATGTGCTTCAGTGGTGATTCTCAAGAGATGTACATAGGCAGTCTCAAGTGTGCCCCTTCATAGTAGCTTTTTGTAACATACAGTCAGTTTTTCAGTGTAATTTGATTCTTACTCGAGTCGGTTTTTCTGTTGTTAAAGGTATTTCAGATGCCTTAGAGTAAGGTTTACAAAAGAGTTGCATTTAATTGCTCAGGCTGAAGTGCTCACCCCTCCCCGCTTGCACACACACTGCCCATGAAACATGTTAATCCTCTCCTGCCCTCCCCCCATTGAAGAAGCCTGATAGGTTTCCTTTTGCATTAGTTAGGCCTTCTGGGAAATACATGCAGAAATAAAAGGCTTTTCTATAGCCCTTTCTCCCTTAGGAATGCATAGAAACTAGCGCCTTGGATCTGGTCCACAAACTTGAAACTTGATTTTAGTGGGGAGGGGGGGCGGGAAGGGAAGGAAACCTATAATCCTGTGCACATGTTACTGAGACAGTCCTAGTTACAAACTGAGTTAAAGGTATAGGAGCTTGTAAGATGTCATAGTACTTTGTAAATAAGGGACATGATTTCTTTTTTTAAACCTCTACGTTGTGTTGGTCTCCAGAGGAGTTATTTAAAACTCTCTTTGCTCTGTGATCTGTTTGTCTTTCTTCTTTGTGAGCAATATGTACCTATTCAGTCTACATTGAAGAGGTTTATTTTGTTTACAAAGATTACTGAAGTATAGTGGTTTCTCAGCTACCAGTAGTACCTTGGACATTTTGCCTTTAATAAGAAGTGGGCCTTTTTTTGTGATAGCCATTTGTACATACTGCTTACACATGCCTGAAAACTCATGAGGAAAGGTACTGCTGGTTTTTACAGTGGTAGTACTATATTGATGATTGATGTCTGTAGTCTATCACAGACAGAAAGGCCAAGCTGAGCTTGATGTACTTTTTACCCCTCAGTGTGTTGGGATACATTGGAGCACCTGCAAATTAGATTGGGCTGGCTGTCATGTTACAAAGAACACGGAGTTTTGAGCTACCTGTGTGTCTCAGTGGCTCTTGAGGCACATAGGTGCTGCACCTTCTAAGAAAGACCTAGGGAGGAAACAATCGGGTTAGCTGTGGTGGTACAGTGGTGCTGCCAGGGTAGGGAGACTGTAGAGTAATATCATGGCTTGAGCACTTGGCCACTCCATGTCATTGGGCATGTCATGATCTCTATGCTGTCCTCCTGCTATGTAAAAGAGGTGTCAGTATGACTTGAGCCATGTGAAACATGAATACAAGCCCTTATTGGCAGGACAAGGTGGTTGCTCCCGACATTTTGTTTGCCTGTGAATTCATTGTTACTATGGGCAAAACCAGAGTTACCTCTTTGTCCTCCATGATTATATTTATTGTTTGAATGTAGCTTGAGAATTGCACAATAAAAAATTGCAAATATCCAATGTCACTGCTTGCTCATTAAGATTAACTTGAATGCAGCAGCATAACAGGTGTTTTATGTGTTTCATATGGTTGTTGCATTCATAGAAGCTTATGCCTCTCAGTGTTGGTGCACCACTGTCATTATGTATGCCAGAAAAGCTGGCCTAGGATACTTCTGTCAATTCCCACTCCCTCTCCGTGCTCCCATGCAGCCTCCCTAGAGGTGTGGTCCAGCTGCTAAGAGGCCTGATGCTGCACCACATCAGTGCTACTTGCTGATGGTGTGGCCCCACCAACGACAAAGCAGCACTGCTGTGGGGCCAAGAGCTGCTACAGCTGGTTTTGCCATCAAGAGTGAAACCACGGTGTGTGATCTGTGCTGTGGTGAGCTGGAGCATGAAAATGGGTATCAACAAATTAGGTATGAATCTGACTTGACCTAAGTGACAATTTCTTTCAGCTGATAAAAATACTTCATAAATGCTGGCTTTCTTTCAGTTATTATCTGGCGAGGAATTATAGGTCATGTTCTTTGGCAGCCCCCAAAGGAGGGAATTATTTTAATTCCACGCCTTTCCCTGAAGCAAGGGATTATGATCTCTCTGTGATGAAAGATTGTCATGTTATCTCTCCTCCCCTCTAGGTTTTAGGTTAGAATGGCAGAGGATGGGGTGTTGGATATCTGTTGCTCGATGTCCTTTTCCTTTTGGTGCCGACATCTGTGCCTGATGTTTCAGTGTTCTCTGTTCCTTTACTTCTGTTATGGCTCGGGTTATAATAATAGCATCTGTCACTGTAATGTCTTCCAGGTGAGAGTCCCTTACAAGAAGTTGTATATTTTTTTTCTCTCTGATTTTAGTTTCAGGATAGCAGTCGATTCTCATTGTGGAGGCACAGATTTTCACCATCTTGTTTACTCTCAATAGAGGAGACATTTTATTCTGCAGGCTGTCTTGGTTTAAGCCCAGACTTTCAATATCAACGGATGGCTCTGCATAAATTATGCAGGAGGGGTGTAATCTGGCCTGTAGGCTTTTGGATACACTTTGCAACACTTCCCAGCTCACTGTGATTGATTTTGTTGCTACTGATGAATTGGGGTTTGTTTCTGCATTTTTGTTATGGTCAGCGTTGGTGCTTTTTTGCATCTTCCATTCTGCTGCTGAAGTAGTTTCACTAAGATTTAATATGCTGCTTTCAATCTCTATTTTTTAATTGTGTTCAGCAAGTTGCTGATTTTAATACAGAGTAGTCATTCAGTAATGACTTTGCTGACAGTAGGTGCTGATTTATTACAAAACTGTTTTGCTTTAGCTCACCCACATGTGACAGCTGCATTGGAGTTTGTTGGTCCGTTGACTTAATGCCAAACTACTTACTAGGTAAGAAGGCTGAAAGCAGCAGTTTTTGTTTAATTTGAAAACTGTCCCACTTTCTGTAGATTAAAACACTTTTCACAGTATTACATAAATATAGTATATGGGTAGTCTTTTTTGGGAGTAGACTGTTTGCTTTTGAATGATGGAAAAATTGTAAGAAAAATGTGTTTGGAAAACACAGCTACCTAATGACAGGGGTCTTAATTTACTCCTTGATCATCTAGTATTTTAATTTTGAAGATACCTTAAAGATAACTTAAAGTTGTGTTTCTGTACCAAAAATTTTTACATCATAGGAACAGTATGGTGTGCAGCTTCTTTTTAGTCACCTTCCTGAAAGAATGGTTGCTATAGGCATGATAAGTCTTCAGTTTGTTTATTGAAGAGTGCCTGAAGGATAAAATGTACTTAATCATGCTGAATATATTTGTCTAGCACTTTAAACTCTATATTTGCTTGTATTATTTAGACTGAATTGATTTGAAATAACACATCTGACTGTGGAATAGGATTTGGAAATGGGAAATACATCTTCTTTTATGATAGGCACAGCATTGTTTTGTGTTCATGGATCAGAGAAGTTCATAGCAGCAGGGTTTCTTCAGAGCTAGAGATGAGTAAGAGTTTGGGGAGGATTTAGTGTGTTTTTTTGTTTTGTTTTTTTTTGTTTTTTTTTTTGTTGATTGGGGTTTTTTTATTTTCTTTCTTTACTTGTTTGGTTTTGGTGTTTTCGTTCTAGTTAATTGTCAAATGATTTTTGTTTTAGGTCCTAGGGCAAAAACCTGGGCAAGAGTTCCAGGATATAAAATATGAACTGGTAAAAATGATCTTTGTATGCTATAGGAAAAGTATGTTGACCCTTAATGTGAAACAAACTGATCAGTTAATGTATTCAGCATGGATAAGATGTTTTTTAAGGATCTGATAAATCAGTTATGTGGTTTAACATTGAACAAGGGTCTTTTGAAAATAGTAACTGTCTGATATTGTGTCTTAAATTATTAATGGCAGATGATAGCTGCAGACCTCCTTCCTTCTTTCGGGAGGTATTTCAGTACTCGTCATGTGGGGACTCCCTGGCTCTTGAAGCAGTGTTGACCAGCAGCTGGTGGCTTGGTGTGGCCAGAGTTTTCTGGGGCAGCCAAAGGTTGATTTGTGATGGGAGATGTGGTAAGAATCCAGGGAGGCTTTGACCCAGACCATCCACCAAACAGAAATGCAAACAGGCATCCATTAAGGAGGGATAGTTACTGCTGCGATGGGTGACTCTTCCAGTTGGTGTCATCTGAAGAGCATTAAGAATATGGGAGTTTTGTTTAAATAAGATGTGGAGTTATTTACCCTTCTTGTGTTTACCTGTGACTCGTGTTTTTAGCATCTCAGTGCTAATATTTTGTCCCCCCTTTTTTATGGTCATGTGGAATCTGGTGTAGCAACATCAGCCCCAGTGGCAGCAGAGGCCTTTACACCCTTCTTGCAGGTGGGGACAAGGACATAGGATGAGGGACAGGGAGGATTGCTAGCCCTTCTCCACTTGCCAGAGCCTCTCTCTACTTGCTGGTGGTGTGATAGGAGAGGTAGCCTCCTGAAGCACTGGCCTTCGGTAAGGACTGCTGGAGCTGAATGGGGCCAGGATGAACCTGTGCTGAAACATGCGTGGGAAGCATGGTGGTTTGCTTTTCTGTCGATTAACGATTGAGAGAGGTGCAGTGCTGCCACAGCTCCTTTCAGCAGCACTATAAAAATGGCTTCCATCTCTAGTAATTTATGCTTCTTACCAGATTTTTACAGATCACAGTGTTTTTCATGGTAGGCACTGCTGTATCAGTTTCTTGCTCTGCTGCATCCCTGCATGCCTGGCCACTCCTTCTCTGGCTCCCAGTGCCTGCTAGAGAGAGTAGGCTCTCAGTCTCTGGGAAGCTTGTCCTCCATCTTTTGCCCTCCCTGTGCGTTTTGGGGGAACAATGCTGTTTGGCATGGTTTGGTTTGCATGGCAAACAGCTGAAATGGTGGTTTGTGACCACATGGGCCTGGGCTGGCTTCCGATTCAGCACTGGCAGGAGGGGGCAAACCAAACCCTCTGGCAAAGGAAGGTGTTGCTGCGTCTACCACAACAGCTTCAGTGGCCCATGTCTTGTCTAATTGGTGTAGGGCTGTGTATTGCGTCTTTGTATCAGCAGAAGTTGCATTCATCAAAAGTGGCATAAAAAAGCAGATTTAATGAGTAAGATGTCTTCATAGAGGTTTTCTATTTGGTACCAGATGATGACAGCCAGTTGTGAGGGTTAGGCTCTCTTACTTTTAAGTAGTGATGCTGTTAATAAGGCTTTTTTAGTATGTAATGTTGGGAGTATTTATCCAAACTGAAGTGTGTTGTCCAAATGCTAAATCATATCACCCAGGCCATCAGGTTTCTGTGATTTTCAGGGCTCATTTTAAGTGCAGTATTGAATTAGATTTTGTTGTTATTTGCTTTGGAGTTTTTTTTGCTTTTCCCGTTTAGGTGTTGCTGAGCTCTTTTCAGAAATCCTCTCGATTCTGTAGGTATCAATTTTTAAGTATTTTTGCCTGTTTTGTTGAGGTGCTTCCTGAAGCAGACATGGTAGCCACTATGTTAAATCCCTATGACTGCTGCTTTCCTGATTCACTTGGAGTACTGACCTGGGATGACATCAGTTACTATTTAAGTAAGTCGAATTCTAAACAAAAATAGGCCCCCAAACCCGAAAGCCAGGTCGTGAAAGAAGCAGTGCCCTTTCTCTTCTATGGCTTTCCCCACTCTGTTTTCGTCCCTGTTGTGAACAAGGCAGTTGTGTCTGGAAGGACAGGAGCTGGATGCAGCAGTGGCTAGATGGGCCGCAGGATGGGAGGGGGCAAAGTTGTGTTGAGGGACATGTGCAGCGTTGGGCATCGAGTTGTGAGGGAACTCTGACCTCTGGTGTTGAACCTGGGCAGCCCTCTCCTCACCTTGCTGCCTCTTTGTACCCACCCTGAAACTTTGCTTTGCTCTTATCTATGAAATGTTTAAGTTTGGTTGAGAGTAAGACACTCTTTCTCCCTGCCTGAAGAAGGTAAGTGCAAATAGTAATTGACCTGAGTGATTTCTCCAGAGTGATGAAGGCAAGAAGTTTGGCTTGTGGGTGAAAGGGGAAGAAGACAATGAGTCAATTATTAATTTGGTTTCTATAATTGCATTTGTTCCCTCTTCTTTGCAAACCTCTGTGTACATTTTAGCTGGTGGGAATAAGAACACGACTTTGTGTCATCTGGCAGTATGAGAATTGGACTCAGATTGTGTATTCATGGTGTGGCCAAAGTTGCATCACAAGAAAAATTTTGTAATTGTCTCAGTAGCTTATCTCTTGTCCTTACTTATTCAGAAGGATTTTTGCTTCTTTACCCACATGAAGTGGTTTACCTTCAGGCAAAAAGGGATGCATAAGGGCTCAAAAGCTTACTAGGAGTGCTTTTTCTGTGCTGAACTGGCTGAAATTGCATCACTTAATGAAAGATATTTGTGTACCAAAATAATAGCTGACTTAAAAAAAAAAGGTCAAAACAGAACCAAAACAAACTCCAAGAGATGGTATCACCTATGCCCCTTGTGTTATATACTCTTGTTGTATAACAAGAGGATCTGTGTCTGAAAAGATTGTGGAGAGTAAGTGCCTGCTGGAGACTTCTTTCAGTAACTCCAGAGCTACCAGAGGACTTCAGTGCTGTCAGCCCCCAGGGGCTGCTGCTCTCAGTCATGGCTTGTGGCTTTGAACTGGACTCCTTTAAAAACATGAGGTTTTGCACAGACATTGTCAGAACATCTCAAAAAAATTTTTTAAAGATACTGCCAAGTATGTATTTGAAAGTTTGAAGTTCTATTGTAATGTTTTAGCCGTCATGAACTGATTCAATATATGTTTTTAATATGTGGTACTTGTAATGCTTGTTAGTATCTGTTTAGCGGAGCTCACAAAACCTTGTGACACAACAAAGAAAAGGTAATGGGCATAAATAAATAAGTGTAGATGATGGGCAGTTAAAAATTAGCTATCTTCTCAGGGTAACATCTATAGCACCCCAATATTTGGAAGCTGAAGACAAGTATTTCAGGATAGTAATAAAGCACAGTTATGAAACTTAACAGAAAACTGGTAATGAATTCTACGTCTGCAGGAGGCTGTATGTTGGGGGCAGTCTGCTTTTCTAAGAGCAGATTTTCACTTAAGCTGACTCGAGGGATTTAGCACCCTCTGTTATGCAGGGTAGTGTGTTTTGTCATGTGTTTGTTTGGGGTGTTTTTGTTTGTTTGGGGTGTTTTTGTTTGTTTGGGGTGTTTTTGTTTGTTTGGGGTTTTTGTTTGTTTGGGGTTTTTTTGTTTTGTTTCTCCCTCCACCCCCATGACAGCTTTGGCTTTGTTGGCTGCATGGTTTTTTTCCCATCCTTTTCTTCCCTTCTGAAATGCCTGTCATGTAATAATTGCTCTTTGTGAGTTTTATTGCTTAGTCTTCCCCTCTAATTCATAGCTGTTGGGTTACCTACGTCTGTTTTGGCTTCCTATTATTTTTTCACCTATACCCTAATTTGGAAGCAGAGGCATTTGAAAGTGAGAGATGCTGGTGCTTGGGAGAATCACAACTTATGTCTACTTCTCTAATTTCTTTTGGTTGATTTTGAAGATAGCATTAAAGCATACCTCCATAAGCTTAGGGTCAAAAAAAGGAATTAATTTTAAGCTCTTATTTAACATTTTCACAAGATTATCACTTACAGACACTTGACGTCAGCCAACCCAGATCCATACTACTAATTGAAAAACATTTTTTCCCTATGTGAATTTCTAAGTCACCTAGTTTCGTTACAGAACCTGACACTAACAGGCTGTGATGGAATAAATCACTACCATTAAAGGCCCTTTATTTGTCTCAATCTGTTACTTTATTTTGTTCTGTGTTTTCTTGCTTTACTAGTTTCTGAAGCTTTGGATGTTCTTTCATCTGTTTTGCTCTTCTTAGGAATACTAGGATGAAAGTGTTTTGTTCTTTAGAGTTGGTCCTCACATTGGGCCAGTTATGATTGCTGTTTATAGTTAGTTGCTCAAACATCACAGTATAGAAACAATGTTGATATGAATATGAATTGATTTTTGTTTTTAAATGTGTTCCATATATTCATGAAACACCACCAGCAGTTCAAAATCCTTCTTTCATTCCATTAAGCAAGGAACTTGCTCCTTAGCTTTTCCCTCTGGTAAGTGTTTTTCAACTTATTATGTCAGGCTTTTTTTTTTTTTTTTTTTTAAATTGAAGATTAACACATCACAAATGTTTTGGAGGAAGTGGATACCTAACTTTTTTGCAATATTTGTCTCATACTCAGGAGTTCAAATGTTTTATTTTATTCATATATCTGGAAGGTAACAAAAGAGCACTAAATTTGGTTATCTGTGAGGAGGGAAGAAGAAACTGTCCCTTCTGGGGAGCTATTTTGTACTATCTTCTCTAGCTAATGACAGTTAGCTAAGTGGTACAGTGTCAGACTTAGTCTGATGGTGCTTACGTAAGGTTTCTGTTCAGTGAAAAATTGTAATAGAAAAGTTAGGTTTTGTTTTTACTAAGTTTTCACGTGTTTCAGTGGAAGATCTTTTTTTGCTGTTGTTTGTTGATGAGAAGCCCTGCTACCTGCAGAAATGGAAATCCTCCTTGACTGTACAACAGTCACCTTTTGTTCTCCAGTTGAATACGTAAGAGACTGACTAACAATGGTTTCGTTATGCTATGGCTCCTGTTGCCTGATGGGCAAGGAAGCGTCAGCTTTAATTAATGGACAGCCTGTTAGTACAGTTTGTTTGTTTGAACTGTGCTAGGAGGCCCACTGCTCAGTGACATACTAACCTGTAGGAATATTTGTCTGCCTTGAAAGTGTTTCAGACTGGTGTATGAATTGCAGTATCAAAAAAATCACTGATTAACAGAAAAGTTAAAACTTGTGCCAGTAGCTGTGAATTACGATTTTTCTTCTTTGAAGCTCCACTTCTGAGTGACAGCCTTAGAATCCAGCTCTTAGAGGGAAGTGGGTGCCATCCACACTTGGGCAGGGTTTTAATCACACAGATGATTCTATTTGTCTAGATGGTAGTACCATTCTGGTGGTTTTCACCCAGTGTCCACCCAAACCTCCAGGCTTCCCCCCCACACCCTTTCCCAGAGGGGAAGGGAAAAAGGAGAAAAGGAAAAAAAAACCAAAACAGCTGAAGACAATGGCAAAACAAACTCGGAGCAGCTAAATACTTAAATTTATTACTAACAAGATAAGAACTAAAACTACAAGCACTAAAACTAAAAAGTAAGAAATAAATCAGTCCCAAGGACACTCCTCCCACTCCTCCCTCCAGCAGTTTGACAGAGCAGGGAATGGGAGTTTTGCAGGTGGTTGTTGCTGCTGCTTCCATTGCTCTTGTCCTGTGGGTCACTCCATGGGGTGCAGTCCGGTCTCTGCACCCCAATGGTCTCCGTGGGCTGCAGGGGGACAACTGCTCCACCACGGTCTGCAGGGGGGCCACAGCTATTAATCTTTCCCCTGCTCCTGTGGGGTCCCTCCCGTGGGAGACAGTCCTCAAACTTCTCCATCAGTTTGCAAGGGGGCCTTAATCAGCTCTTAATCTTTCCTCTGCGCCTGTGGGGTCCCTCCCATGGGAGACAGTCCTCAAACTTCTCCATCATGAGTCCACCCCCGGGCAATACTTCTATCGGGGGGGGGAAAAAACCTGCTCCAGGTGGATCTCCTTCTCCAGGAGTCATGGCTGCAAGTCTCTTCCAGGATCTTGCTCCATCCTGGGTCTCCCACAGGGCAACAGCTCCTTCAGGCATCCACCTGCTCCTCCAGGGGCTGCAGGGGGTCTCCAAACCCCAAAAGATCTCCACGGGCTTCAGGGAGAGGGGAGGGGGGAAATAGCTTTCAGTCCTTCCCCCCCACCCCTCACTGCTCCAGCGTGGGGTTCTTCCTTTGCCTCCTCCTGCTCTTCTGTCCTTGGTCTCTCTCTGTCTCTGTTGTTATCTCAATGCTGGAATTTTCAACTGCACAAACACTCCAATTCTTGAATATGTATCACAGAGGCGTAACTATAATTTTAATTAGCTCAACAGGACAGGAGAAACTTCTGGCAGCTTCTAACAGAAACCATCCTGGAAGCACCCCCTTTTACTAAAATTTAGCTACAGAAACCCGTGACAACCTTCTAAATCTGTTTAGTAGCTGCACTGCTTTCTTTCTGGGACCCCCTGATGGCATACATTTATAGTGAGGTAGACATAGCTCTTAAAACAAAGTTTCACTTACCCACTACTTGGAGGTGAATAGCATGAAAATCTTAGGTTAATGAAGTGCCCGTGTGTGAAGGTCTTAGTTGTATGTTAACTTTTTCTTTGGAAACTCTAAGCTATTTTGATTAGAGCTTTAATTGAAAGTGTTTTCACGGTGCTACAGCTGTGTGTGTTTTGGTCAGTCCTTCACTGTTCATTGGTCTGGAGGGGTCAGCCATTCCACTATCTCTTGCTCTACCAGTTTTGCATTTAGAATCTTGTGATGAGAATACCAGTCTAACTTAATGGTAGTGAGATGGAAGAATTTAATTAAACATCAGTTTATTTCAAATTAATGTGTTTAAAATTGTTTCCCTGCCCCCTCTCACACAGCAGGCAAAAACTGCAAGAAGTTGCATGAGGCTGTGAGACTGCATAACTATAATGCAGTTGGTTTGTGTGTTTGCTGTACCCATTGCCTAGGTTTTATAAGCGATCCTTTATGGTATGTTTTCAGTCTTCAACATGTGGCAAGTAACTTTTAAGCACACCAACAGTATTTGTTCATTCGCAATATGCTAGTGGTGAAGCCAACTTGTGGGAGAAACAGTACTTCTGAACTTATGGTCAGGTTGAAGCATTATGACTGCCACAGTCTGCTGGCTTTTGTCCGCCTGGGAATGGAATAGAACTGTGGGAGAGCTGTGATTCAGTGGATTGTTTGTTTTTGTTTTTTCTGTTTGCTGTTTTGTTGTTTTAGTTTTATGGGAGCAGCTGACATCGAGACTGGAGGTAGGAATGGAGTAACAGAAATTTGGCATCCCCCATATGCTTCTGCAAAGAGAGGCTCTGGAGGCAGCTGAAGCCCATACTGTCTC
The DNA here is from genome assembly GCA_013399695.1 of Formicarius rufipectus. Classification (NCBI taxonomy): domain Eukaryota; kingdom Metazoa; phylum Chordata; class Aves; order Passeriformes; family Formicariidae; genus Formicarius; species Formicarius rufipectus. The sequence continues at coordinate 119,173 of VXAU01001440.1, read as the reverse complement.
TGCTTAATGGACTGAAACAAGGTCTGGAGGGGGAAGAGAGCAAAGGTGGCGTTACCTGCATTAAGTCCTGTTACTGAATGCCAGATTTTCCACTTTAGTACACTTATGTTACGAACTTTGACATATTATCAGTAGTGTTGAAGATTTAGCTGTGTGTGGCAAGTGCATTTCAGGGACACTAAGACTGGTGTTTTTGAATTGCACTCCTATGAGTGTGTGTCACATAAGCACAGCTCATGGACTTGCACTTGAGTTTCTTCAGTCCTCTGGCCATCAGCACAGAGTTTTCAGAACCTGCTTCAGCCTTTCTCTATGCTTCTCACCTTCACTGGAGCTCAAATGCAAGTTAACACTGACTTCAAATAAAATATGTTGGTATTTTTCAGTTTTTTTCTCAGTTAGCAAGAGTGTCCCAGGATCCTGTTTAACCTTGTGTATGCTGAAGAGACATGCTTCAGAGTTTGTCAAGTCTCTGATGCAAGTGTCAGAAGAAAAATTAAATAAAAGATATTCAAACAATATCCAAATGCAATTACAAATTGAGGACACAATCAATGGAAACCTCAGCTTGTGAGGAACACATTAAAGGTGCTTAGTTTCATGGCAGCAACTGGTCTGGTAGATTGCAATGTGTTTTCTCCAGTTGGCAGAATTTCAGTCAAAATCTTAACACTTTCCAAAACTGTAGTTCTCTGAAGTGAAGGAGATAGGGCATATTTTGCTTGAAAATCCGCAGTTAAAGGAGCTTTTACTTAGTCTCTGCATTAGTTGTAAAACTTGTTTGGCTCTATAGAGAGCTATGCTCAGAAACTGGTCTGGCTGAAAAATGTCATACCTCTGTTTCTCCCCATAAAAGCCAATGGCCTAATTTTTCAGCTGGGTAAGCTTCTTGAACTAACATTATTATTTTCACTTGTCTCTAAGAACAAGGGAAGAAACCACTTGTGCACATGTAGCTTTCTGCATCTCTGAACTAGTATATATGTTATGTATTTACTCCTGTGTGTCATTTCATATCCTGTCAATTTGGTGGTTGAATAAAGTCTTCGTATTTTTCTGTTTGTGTCCTGTTCTTCTGATTCTTTAGGTGATAACATTCTGTTTGTGGTTGGTGGATGTGGAGAGAAGCCTGTATGTGCTGCCAACAGGTCTCTGCATCTCCATTAAGCACTGCTAATATTTGTTCAAATTATCTTCCATCTCCTGCGTGACACACTTCAGACAATGAGTTTGGGGGCTTTTCCAGCAAAGCAAATTTCAAGCAGTTGATTGTTTGTAATATCTTTAATTGTTGATAAATAACACTGATCAGACACCAGACAGCAAGAGGAAGAAAAAATGTGCATGCACAGATGACTCTAACACTAACCTGGAAAAAAGCATTTTTCTTAACTTGATTTTATATATCCCAGAAGGACATTCTCCAGAACATGTCAGGTCTGAGAAGTGCAAAAAAGCATGTGGTGGTATGGGTCCCTGCCTTAATTTTTTTTCAGTAGAATCCCTGGTTAAGAAAGTGGTGTTTGGGGAGGACTGATTCTCTCTTTGCCATATTGGTAGGGAATCCTAGCCTTCTCCCTCTGTGGCCTAGGCTTGTTCAGTATGCAGTGGGGCATAATTCTGGGAATTTTCATTAATGTGAGATGAGGAAAGGAGCTGGATAATAGCACTGTTTGACTAGTAATTTGCTAAGTAGCTACTGACTACCAGATACAGACTCCCAAGCCATATTTGATGGGAAGGTCTTTTCCTTCCTCTTTGCACAGAGATGAAATACGTTTTGTTGGGTGCCTGTTTTCTGGCCCGAGAGACCAGCAGTGTTTATGGACTGTTTGACTGAAGTGGAGCTGCATGCACTGGCTGCACGTGCAGTACTGGTGTCCAGATGATGTGCAGCAAGGCCCATCCTGCCATCAGTCTGCAGATGTACCTTATTTTATCAGGGGATGGGGTGATGCAGTTTGATCAGCAAAGTTTTTGCTATCAGGACTCACATTCTCATGCCAGTGCAAAGGAGAGGTATATTTGTGCCTTTAAAGTCAGTGAGTGTAGCAAACACCCTACTTATACCCCTTTCCTTTGAATTTACAGAGTGGTTTGGCTTAGAACAGGAGGTGATATGTATCTTCAACAGTTGTGGCACTGCCTTAAGTGCTTTCTACTTTGATTTTTATGAACCTTATGTTTCGGTCACTTAACACATGCAGAACAAGGAAATGGCACAATTGCAATGGGAGAACTGGCTTTTTGTAGAAGTTTAATTTTGGCCTTAATGGAGTTCCTCTGACAGCTTCTTCCTAGTGTGGAAGCTGTCTCTGTCAGCCATGTGGTACTTGAAATGAGTGACAGGTAGCCGCGATTGCTTTTGGAGAATCCCAGCACGGGGTGGGATATTTCTTAGAAATATTTCTTAGTCATTGCAATACCATTTCTGCTCTTTCCTCCTTATATGAAACCAAAAATGACAGCCTTGCTTTTATTGTGCTATTGTTTTGGAAGGCACACTTCTTTAATGAGTGCATGTAAAACACTGGTTTTGTTACAGAGAAACTTGGGAGAAAAACTAAATCTGAGAATTTATTTCTCTTCATGCAGCAACAGGCTTGGCTCTATGAAGAAGCAGCTCTTTGACAATGTATTCTGACCTGTGGTTTGTTTTTTTGTTTATTTTTTTTACACATGAGCTTTAATCGGATTTTTTTCTGTCTTGTGCTACTGCCATAACTCTCCTGGGCATGAGATGATTACTGAAATTTTGAATATGCCATCTTAGTATGTTAAATGTGAGTCCCACTGAGAAACCATCCTTTTTGGAAATGGTCATAACAAACATTTGAAAGAGATTCTTCTCCCTTTCTTGTCCCCAGCCTTCTGGAGAGTCTTGTGGATACAATGAAACTCAAAAAAATGCATGTTGTGTGTTCATGCTCTAGTTCTTGGTGTCTGAAGGCTCTGCTTCCCTACAGATACAGTTAGATAGTTTTCTTATTTTGCCACTTACTGGGGTTTTGTTCATTTGGGTTTTGTTTGGTATGTTTTTTGTTTTTGTGGGTTTATGTTTAGTTTTTTTTTCTTCTTTGTTCATGATATTTTGTTTGTAGCTGAGCACAACCATTATGGTGTTGAAGAGCCAGGCAAAATGGAAAACTCCATTGTGCTTGGTACCATGATGAATGTATTTTCTGTTCTGAGAGTATGTTATAGTTTCAGAATCTAATGGAATTTTTCTTTCCCCAGCACCAGAATGAGGTGCGAATGAGTCTATCTCCATTCATTGCCCCTGACAAAAGAAAGCAGGGCGTCACCTGCACTGGGGTTCGCTGGGTGTGGGGGAAGCGGACACTCTGGTGTTGCAGTTGGCAGCGGGGAGAGGGCTCGGGGACAAACCTCTGCTGAGTTTTGGTTTCTTTCCTTGTTTGTTTGTTTGTTTGTTTGTTTGTTTTGTCGTTGTTTTGTTTTTGTTTTTTTTTTTTGTTTGTTTGTTTGTTTGTTTTGTTTTTTTTTTTCCCCCTCGTGTTTCTTTTCCCCATTCCTGGATTTGCGGAGCCTTTTGGATTTTTATTTACGACATCACTAGCCGGGGGGCTCTTGCATTGGGCCTTTCCTGGGGGGGGGCCCAGCGGAGCCCAGCCCAGACGAGAGGGATCTTTACATCGGAAGCTCCAGCCCAGAGGCCAACAGACCACAAGCCGAGGGAAAAGGACTCCAGCCCCTTTGACCTCCCTGAGAGGTTTTCTCCCCACCAACCCCACAGAGGGGTTTGCACAGCTTTTCGGAGGGACACGCCAAAGCTTTTTCTTCCCATCCACCAACCCCCCGGGGGCAGCCCAGCACCGGCCACTCATCTCATCACCTGCGGTCTGTAAGATACCTCCGTGCCCGCCAGGGACAGAGACTGGGGGGGGAAGGTTTTTTGCTCAGGGGTTTTCTTTTTTTCTTGTTTAGTTCTGGTTGTTTTTTTGTTTATCTTGAATACATATATAGATATATATATATACATTATAGCTAGGAACTGTTATCCTTCCATTTATCATATCTTAATTAAAATTTGTTTTGAAATTAAAGGAGATTTGTCTCTCTGTTTTAGTTATAAATTTTTCTAAGCTCTCTAAACTTAGATTACTTGCAGCCTATTAATTTCAGAGTTATCTTGGATACCCAATGAAACAAGTTTTACCTTTTTGATCTTATGTTGTAACTAAGGGGTGTATTTTTCAGTTGGAAACTACACTTACGCTTATTTATACTGGCAGATGCAGCAGAAGTTAATCCTGTGCTGCAGTATATCTCCTTGAAAAATCATGTTTTAAGCTGCTGCCAGAGGGGTGGTAACAGATGGGAAATTGTAGAAATGGGTCTCTTTAATTTTGGAGTTAAAAATCAGTACATGTTGTGTATCTGTTCTCTCTGTAAAAGCAGTAACTTCATGTGGGAGACTTCCCTCACATTCATTCTTGCTGGTTGTGCATCTTCCAGGACTCTTGCTCTGCACATCCCAAAAGGATGGGCACATCCTCTCATCTGAAACAAGCTGTTGCAGTTGTGTGGCAATTTTGTTGTGTGACAACACTTTCCTATAGCCTGTGCAGCAGTTGTTTTAAATCTGTATTTCCTGATAGGTGTTTTACAGATGGGTTGGATAGTTTCCAAAAACTAAGTGAACGTAAGTTCTCAATTTCTTGGCTTATATGAGGTTGTAACACCAAGTTATTTTTAAATTGTGGATCGGTTAGCTTCCTTAATTGGACATGGTTTACATTACCATGTAATATATTCAAATATTTTAAATACAAGCATTGACAGATTAAATTTTATATTTGTATTGCAATTTACTAATCTATTGTGTTTCTTCAAAGTACATTGGCAAAAATGTTGTCAGTAATATAGCTGCATGTGATATATGTAGATTATAAGTATTTTAGCATACATATGAGCAAAATATTTTCAATAATTTTTTTTTCCTGCTTCTTGCTTTGCTTTTTGCAAAGGTTGTGGCCTTGGGATGCTAGCCAGGCTTTGAACTGTAAAAGAGAGCATAAAGAATCCAGGATGTTTTTAGAGTAGTCTGAACTGTGAGCAGATGGCTTCATTAAATTCTCTTTAGGAACAAGGAGAGCAGTTGCTGCTTTTGCAAGAAAATTTGCTAGAGCCACCAGTGTGGCTCTAGCATTCCAAGTGTGTGGCAGGAAGAAAGAATATTTGTACAATTTTATATAAAGCAATTGGTCTGTGCACCTTCAAACTATAGATGCAGGTGAGTGCTGCCTCTGTTCTGTGAAATGATAGGTAGTAATTAGAACAAAAGACTAAATGTTTCATCAGTAAACTTTCTGCAGATGTTTTGAATCTTGGGCAGGGGAAGCTCTGGTAGGTGCTTTACTTTTTGCCCCTTGATACCAAAATTCTGTTGATCCCAAAAGTCTTTGCTTTTGGTTTTTTCTTCCTTTCTGGAAAAAACTGTGGAAAACTACATTTATAACTAAATGTATCAAAATGTAGTTATAAATGACTTGTGAAGAAGAGTGATACACAAAGGGTAACTTTCTTCCTTAGAACATGAGGACTTGTGGCACAAGCTTATGAAGAGTGTGTTTGCTCAGGGTTTCAATATTCTTGTGTTGATCAAAGTTAAGTGTGTACAGTGTGAGCAAATTTTCACTTTGCTTGCACCTAAGCTGTAATTAGGTACTTGGTAGCTTAATTTTCTCCCAACCATTTCGCCCCCAGAGCTAAAAACCAAGTTACTGTGTTTTGGTCAAGGCAAATACTCTGAAGTTATGACAACTGAATAGCCTGGTACAAGCAGAAAAATGTCTGTTGCGCTTTAAAGATGGGGATGGCTTTAAAGAGCAGAATTTGAAACTGACTTTTTTTTTTTGTAGATGAAAATTCATAGGTGTAGAAGACTTTGTTCTACCTGTTTTGCCATTTTAGAGCTGTATGTTTCCTTTAATTTGTTGTTGTTAAATTTGAAGGCAGTAAACCTTGTATCTGTGAAGACTGCGTCCTGGTAAATTTTATCAGTCTTGATTATTGATCCGCATTCTTTTGCCTGTGAAATGCCTCTTTATTATAAATAAGATATTAACCTGTTTTAAATAATGTTGGAGGATTGATGGCTCTGCTACTGGTAGGTCTGAACACGTATTAAAGCTTGCCTGTTGATATATAGTATATCCTGGGGAAGACTTGCGCTCCAGTCAAGCTGCTTTGTTGTTTTCAGCTCTCTGTTCTGTTAACCAGGTAATCTGGGAGAGTGGCATTGGAATGGATTTGTTTTTTGAGGTCATGGAGTGAGAGGAATGTCTTTATTTGTGAAAGTGGTTGTGCATCAGTTTGTTTCATCATACTGAACCAAATACCTCTGTGTAAATAGTTGTGCAGAAGTTTGTACAAGCATGTTTACACATATTTACACAAAAGAACGAGTCCATGTTTTTTCCCATGTTTGCTTTTTTAAGGGTAAATTTGTAATGTACACATGCATTGCACAAACTAACTGAACCAGACACTGAATTGCTGGAGGAAATTCTGTGCTTAATTAGAATCAATGCATTCCACAAGAGCAGAAAATGACCTTGAATTTGGAAGGATGAACTACTAGTGTGTTATTGGCCTTGTTTTGAGTTTTTTCCTTGTGTTATTCTCACCCTGGGTTCTTCTGTGAATTTTTATCTATGATAGTTGGTTTTAAAATACTGTCTTTTTATGTGTGTGTTCTGCAGGACCATATGTGGTACTAAGAGACCTGGACACTGCCACTCTTTCGACAGAAGTATCTGAACAGATCCTATGTAAATGCCATTCTGCCTACTTATCTCATACCTGCCACTATGTGTAAGACAAACCTGTTGGATTTATCCTGGTACACCCTTTTCAACACAGTCATAACTGTTAAGTGGAACACTTTACCACACCTTGTGGTGTATCAGGTATTTTCTGAGATACAAAAAATGCTGCCAATCTCATTTTGTTGCTCTGTCTTGTTGCTGAAGGTACGGCAGTGCTGCATAGAGTTGTGGGAACCCTAATAGGCAGGTCTTCTAGATTCGAGGTTATATCCTATTTTCACCTTTCCTTTGAACAGGAACTGAATGTTGTGTAGCTATAGTTTGGGTACATCACTGAGTTTTAGTAATACATGCTGCCAAAAATAGACTTTTTAAACTCTAGACCTTACACGTCCTCTGGACAGGAACTCAGTAATGTATTTGTGTCTGTCATTCTTTATTGATGTTTTGCAAACATCTCACAACAAAGACTCTTAAGCCATTCGGACATCTGGGCTGAATCACATTTAACCAGCTTATGTGAGCAAATGTTTCTACCCATTCACATAGTGAAATGTTAGCTGCAAAGCCTGGAATGTTCTGCCACAGAGATGAACGGCTTATTGTGGCTATGATTAACTAAATTCACGTAGCTTGTTCTGACTATGGCTTTCTCCTCATGAAGGCAGAAATGACTGCCACTTTGCAGTCTAGGATCTTTTGATCTTCAGATCGATGGGAGTTCTCTACTTTTGCACTTGCTCTGTTTAGCTTCTGTCAACCACAGACCCTTTAAAAGCAGAAGAAAAGGGAAGACTGCAGATATCACAGGTCATTGTGTCTCGTCAGTCTTAGTTTTAACAAAATAATGCGCAACATCTGAAAACATCTTTTGTTAGTGATGATAATATTTTGCTGTGCTGGTGGAATAAATTACCAGCTTCCTTGAAACTGGAAATGTAATACTGGCCTGTAAGTTAAGAAGGCAAAACATATTCTAAGACTGGAGTGTATGTAATTCTCAGTTGGAGTCTGCCCTGTGACTAGCATTTTCCTAATGTGCAACAAAGGAAAGCGATTTGGTGCTCCTATATTTACTCCTGCAGCTCCAGGTGGGAACAGCTTCACACTGTTCTGAGGCACTGCAGGAAGTGGTCCAGGAGCAGGGCAGGTGGAATGCCAGTCCTCCTAGGATGCACCCTAATGTCATGGCTTTGCAGATTAAAAAAAAAAAATAAAATTTTTTTAGTATTGTTTTTAATTTTTTAAAAATTCTTGCTTTTTATCTCCACTGGTCCATGTGGCCATCACTGTGTGGTGCGTTACTTGTCCAAGTGAGGTGTACTTACTGTTCTTGTATTGTAGTGTCCTCTGTAGTGCTGAATGAATATCCTACTAATCAGAAGTTCTTTACCCTCCATGTTAAAAGAAAACAAACTGTGGCAGTACTAGACTGGTTTCCTCACGTCCAGGTTGATGGTCAGCATCCACTGCATAGGTTGGGAGTCTGAATGATGTCTAAACCCTGCTCTGATTATAGTCTTGCTGCTGAGTGGACTATTACTTGACTTTCCGGCCTGTACACTTGCCTTAACTTCCCTCTGCTGGTGATCAACCTTCTGCAGTCTCATGGATATAATTGTCACAGACAGGCTTTTCTAAAAGTGACATGTTATCCTTACTAATCCTGTAGAGTTTAATCTTTTGGACTACAAACAATTGACATCATTGAAATGGAGTTTGACAATATGGCATGTTCTGTAAGCATTTTTATTTGCGATTTTCCTATATTTAAATTTGGCAAACCAGCATCAGAAACAATTTTGTGTTCTGTGGTATTCTGCAGCTATGAAGACCTATTCCTTTGAGAAATGGGGTTTGTATTTTGGTCTCATCTTTTAGTGTGCTGCAGTAATGCATCCAAGTGTTTGCTTTATCTACTTTAATAGATCACTTTAAGATCGTATAATCGTATTTGTCTCAGTTTCACAGCTGTGAGGACAAGGAGTGGAGGACTACAGACTTTCTATTGGATGAGCATTTCACCTGAGAAATATTGTTTGGCTCTGGATTTTTTTAGTGCCTTTGTCTCTTCTGGATCAGGTGATCTGCATGATGGTGCATTTATTCCTTGACGGGATGCATCTTTGCCTGTTGATGACAGCAGATATCCAAAGAACAAGCTGTGTGCTTTGCTGTCTGGGAAAGTTCTTATTACTTGTTTGTATTAATATTTATCACTCAATCAGAAGTCCAAACTATGAAAGAGGGCTTGGCATAGTAGTGATAATAGAGTTGTGTGCCTGGCCCTTGACCCTTCTGGCAGTGTGGAAGGCAGTGGAGGGTCTGGCATTGGGCCTTTTCTTTCCCCCGCATTTCTTATTTACCAGAAGTGGATGGAGATGGGTTTATTTTGGGACTCCATAGAAGCAAGCTGTTAAAAGGCCAGATTGAGTGCTACTGAGAGAAGAGACACTTTTTCAGACTTGCCCACATTCATATGTGTCAGATGGTCTCTGCTGATGGTGTTTTCTAACACTGCATGTAGGTACTGAAAGTGTGGTAATATCTTGTGGCAGGCGTGGGTCGTCAGGTGCAGTTGGAAGCGTCCTGTGGTGGTGAAGGAGTGGCTGCTAGAACGAGATGGTTCTGGGCAATGTGGACATGGGTATCCAGGAGTAAGGTGAGGCACAGAGGAGAACAGCATTAGTGGGAGACACTTGCAGGCTGTGCTGCTGACTTCTCAGACTATTAAAGAGACAGATGAATAGTGTTTATTAAACTTGTTTTCCCCTCGTAACCCTATCAAGTGGCTTAGTAGGAGAGAATTACCTGTTGAGCATATGCATTAAGATGTTTAGGCTGCAAACTTTCACTGAAAGGTGCAGATTGTAATTTTTACAAGTGAGGTGGAAATCCATATCACAGTGCTGTGGGTCTCACTAGGCACTCCTCTCACCTTTTTTCTATTGTAGTTGAAGACATTTTGTCTTCCTGGTTAGTAAAATTTTGCGGTTTTGAATGGTTGTTCATATGGTGTACCAAGAAGAGCCTTTCACTGAGTCTGCTGAGACGCTTCAGTAGGCTTCCTGCTTCTGGCTTTCACCACCAGCCTTTGTGCACCACAGGAAATGATGGGGTGCTCTGCAAACTGTCTGGTTTTCCAGGCATAGTCACCTGGTTTTGCAGTTACTGTGTTCTTTGGAGGTGAAGCAGTGGGTCGTAGGCTTTTGCACTCTTTCTCAGGCATGGAACTGGAAACTGCACTGGCATGTGTCAAGGAAGGTTAAATCTAACATGTCTGAGAGCTGCAAATGTACCAAAGCATTGGAGAGAAGATTAATGCCATTGAGAAGTTCTGGGTTTTGGACTAAAAAAGAAACTAAGAGCCATCACTCGTGAGTGGTCTGAGAGGTTGCTGGTCAGCAGCTCATCTTTGGCCAGGATCTGACCAGATTGATTTCAGGACATATTTTCTCAACAAATACCCTGTGAAACCTCTCAAGTCAAACAGGAAGGACTCTGTATGAAATCTTATAAGAAATTCTGTAGTATATAGAATGCAACAACCTGTTTTCATACGCAAGCAGCAGGAGATGCGTCTTGGGTTCCCTGTGCATCACGAATAGCTTGGAGAACCTTGATGAACATCAGCAGGATGGAACTTTTATATCACTGCTGAAATGTACATGAAATAATCCTAATTTTTTAGCTTTTCACTGGTTTGTCATTATGTTGCAGAAGGTTGATTTCTGAACAGTACTTCGAGATGCTAACATTTGAGTTTCTTGGTTTCATTCTAACAAAAAGATAAATATGCAGGGGCTTTTTTTCCTTCTGGGGAGTAATGTCAGTTCACATCATCTGAGGCAATACAGCATGACAAGTGTTTTGCTAGCTCTCTTGGAGGGGGTCAGCTGTAGTGAAATTGCATAACCATTTTCTGTCACTTAGATGTTGAATATGCCCCCAGCCTTTCAAAGCTTGCTAGAATTTTAAAATGTTTAACCTACTCAGATATTTTTAAAGTACCATGGCTCAAAAGAGCTGATGGTAAAATGCATAAATCCCTGTCTTGTTAGAAAGATAAAGAAACTGTCCGAACATAGATATTCTGGTTCCTATTTTTTTTCTGCAGAATGACTACCAGTTGTAGGCTTTCTCAGAGGGGAATCATTGAAGTCTTGGGGTCAATGAGGAGCGGCTTGTGTTGTGCCTTGAGGTGTGTAGTCGGCTGACCTTGCCAGTGGACAGCTTAGATTATTGCATGCAAACTTTAGCGCTGGTTTTCCTGTGTCACTGAACAGCAAAACTCTTGTTAAAGACAATTGGTTTTGCCAAGCAGAAATATGCAGCCTTTAAAGAACAAGAAAGCTTAAAGGAAGCTTGCTAGCAGTCTGACAGGAGTCAGGATTCTTAGCAACAAAAATAATGAAGTCTGTCATTCTGTCTTTAATTGTCGAAGAGCAGTAGCAAAGCAGCTAATACATGGTTGTTGATCTGGAGTACTGATTTCAGTTTGTAGTCTATATACTTTGGCTACCTTGGATGACTTCTGAGAGATCTGCAAAAGCTACTTAAAAAAAGCAAGCTAATTGTTAGCAGATTCAAATTCTTACTGCAGTGCTGTACATCATGTAGGAAACCTGAAGATAAGTGGTTTTCAGTTTCTAAGAAAAAATTTTTTAGACTTAATGAAGTCTAAACAGTAGTTTGCTGGAAAGAATACAATATAACATAGTTTATAAATAAATAACATTGCCTAGGCTCATGTTTTAATAATGTTTTGCTAATGTTAATAATAATTGTTTTTCTTTGCTGTGTTAACATCTTGCAGTAGTTTAAACCTAATATTCCAATTAGAGAAAATTGAGATAGGCATCAAGGGAGAGTGACCAGGAAGTTAATGTTTAGTAAGAGTCAGTGTTTTGTTTACTGTGTTATATCTGCCCCTTAAAAAAGTATTAAAACAGCTGACCCAAAACTAATCAGCAAACTATTAGCAAATGAGCTGCATAAGAATTGAAACACAAATTTAGGAAATCAATACGTCAAGAGAATGTTGAACTTAAAAGTTTAATTGATTTGAATAAATGTGGAATGATTTTTTTTTGAAGGAATTTCCCATTTGTTTTGTAGGCTAGATAGTGACTTTGGTTTCTTTCTTGCTCCATTAAATGCGCTTTGGAACAGGAGGATACTTTACAATGCAGAATAACACTTGGAATATAGACAATGAATTTATCTTCTTGAGTCTTGTCTTGGCGTGTTCTGGGTCATGCAGCAGGAAGGAGGATAGCAGTCTCAAGGATGGTCTTCCTCTTTGCATATTTTTTGGTAATGTGGTATATATAGCTGATGACCTTAGAAGTTATAAAAGGACATAGGAAAACAGTGAGTGGCTTCAGTACCTCTGCAGAATCTGGTTCACAAATAACATCAGTTGCCACTGAGTTCTGATATATCTATCTTGTCTGGGATTAATTTTTGCATTTGGTTCAGCTTAACCTAATTTTTCCACTGTGACATTTGACATGTGAAAGCAGTAAGTGGTCTGGGGTGAGGATCTCTGGTTTGAGATAAGACATGAATGGCAGCTGTGACATTTGGAGGTTAACTTTGCCAAAGAAGGCTGTTTGCCTCTTGAGCCCTAAACCTTGAAGGAAGCACGTAAGTATTGTCTTGCCTCTAATGCCTTCATGTAATTCTCCAGTTCTGCTTTTCTGTCACAGTAAAACCTGTCAAATCTAGTGTTCTGGAGCTGGAAATTTGTAGTAATCATCTGTTTTGTCAAGGGAGTTTGAGGCAGAACCTCTGTGGTGTGCAGCTCTCGCGTTGGTCTTTTCCTTTCAAATGTCTGTAATGATAGTGCAAACAAGGTTCTTAAAAGTTAATCATGGAGTGTAATAATTACTCTCTCCGCAGCATTTCACTTGGCATAAGAAAAAGCTCATTTTAGGCTTGGCAGGGAGTTAAAATCCTAGTAATGCTCATGAGAATGTTCTGTAAGCAAAGCTTCAGTTAATCCTGTTCCTGACATGCTCACACATAATTTGAAGTGAAACCAGAAGCACTTTCACTGAAAGATCTACCCTTGTGTTTTTGCATGTACAGAAAGCAGTAATATGGGCACAAACTCATAACCCTGTCACTAGCTAAAGGTCAAAACTACCTTTGCATTGGTAATGTCAACACATGGGTTGATATTGAGGCAGGAACAAGTGTGATCAATGCTCTATAACCCCATAGAATGGATGTAACAGCACATATAAATCAGTGCATTTGTGGACGTTATCCCAAAGTCAGTGAGTTTTTTTTCAAACTTCAGGATTAGTAACTGCTGACTTGTTGCTAACCAAATCCTTCAACTAAACAGTAATGTGAGAAAAATATATTTTATTAAATTTAGAAAACAGCAAAACAAAGAAGAATTGTGAGCAGTGAAGTTCTAATACAGCATGTGCTAGGTGCTTGGGTCCCTAAAATCCAGAAGGGGCACCCTCATTCCAAAACCCATGCCTTTTGAAGGTTTCAAGGGTCCCATCCCACTTACATAATAGGAGTAGGCATTCCCCTCTCCCTGGTTGGTTCTGGCGTGCTGGCCTGTCCCGATAGGTGCGACCACAGCCTGGATGGCAATGTCCATCTGTGCACATGGCTGCCATGTGGTGGGCGCGGGGCGGTGATGCTTTAGTAGAATCTTCATCCATTTTATAATTACCCTACATGCAGCCGCAGATTTCCCTGGTACCAGCTCCTGACAGGATCACGCACCTCATGACACCTACATGACACGCCTAAAACCAAAACAAAAGTATAATCCCTAAGTTTGTAATCCCTTCTTTAATTTGTATGTAGTAAAACTGTGGGGTTTATTTCTCTTAGCAACATTTAACAAGTTCTGTTCTGTGCAAACATTTTTATAGTTGCTGGTATCTGTAATTTTTGTATATTTTAGAGAAGTGTAGACTCCCTGGCTGTACATAGTTTAAAAATAGCAAAGGTTATTGAGCAACAGTAAAATAATGATGACTTGTAAAGTCCTTGTCTGTACTGTGTGTGAAGAGTACTAGAAGCTTGTTTTAGAAGTATGATTCTGTTACTTTTCAGCACAAAAAGTGCTAGGGTTGGTGCAGAGGTTAACATGTTAAAAAAAGGCTCATTTATGAGTCAGCTTAACACAACAAAATCCCAAGCCTTTTAATATGCTTGCCTCTGAAACTCTGTGTATTAGGTGTGCATTAAGTGATCATTTCTTAAGTTTGAAGGCTATTTTACTGCATTTCCATGGTGCTTGGCAAGAAAACTTGAGCTGCAGTCTGCTGTTGGATATTAATTTCCTGTTGAGATATCGGGTGTTTAAAATGACCTCTGTAGTGTACAGTGAATTCTGGATTTTGACCCCAAATCTGGTATGTCCTATTTTGAGTGTGGGGTTGGCTAGGACATACAGTTGTGACACGATAATGCTCTTTGCCAGTCCTTCAGAGGCAATGCAGTTTCTTGAATGTGAAAGTAAATGTAAGGCTAACATGCTTGTGGCTAGCATTTAGCTGATTAGAAGGAAGTGTAGTTTACTTGTCACTGGAAGAATAAACTAATAATGGTGCAGCAGAAGAGCAGTATTTATGGTTGGGGATGTAGCCCTGCCCTTGGGTAGTTCTGACTTTTATCTTTTCAGCATCTTTTTCAGCAAGCAGTCCTACAGAAAGCTCAGTACCCTTAGTGGTGCTATGCAGCATCAGAAGGGAAAGCTGTATTACATCTGTCACAGACTCAACGTGTAAAGCCCTCAGTCTTTCAAGGTTTTCTTTTTTTTTGGATGTGGATCCCTCATCAGTTCCTCACTTTTTCTTATTTTGCCCCTGTGGGGAGGCAGAGAGGTCTTATAATGTGTCTAGCACTTACTTACTACCCACTCCCATTTTTGTCCCCCCTAAGGAAGGTTCAGACTTGAATCACTGAGTATTCTGAGTTGGAAGGAACTCACAAGTGACCCCATATTAGGATAGAACCTGCAGCCTTGGTACTATTGGCACTATACTTAACTCTAAACAGCGTGTTGTCTGTCTGTGACCCTCAGAAGAAGCAGATGTCTCAAAATTAATTAAAATTATGGATTAATCTCAGGGTCATAATTTCTCCAATAGTGTTGCACATAGGTTTCAATCCACCCCAAGATGGCATGGCTGCTGAAAAGAGGTATTACAGATGAATTTAACCTACCTAGACCTTTTCCTCCCCAAAGTACGTGAAAGTTGATCAGTCAACTTCCCTAACCAGTTACGCAGTGGTGTAAGTCTGGTCTTGGAGTTGGGGATAGATGGAGTCCAGGGCATACAGAAATGACCAGAGGTAAGTAAGCTGGCTAGACCCTTGGCAGCTATAAGAAAGAGGAATAAGTATCCAGCTTGTTTCCCCAGCCCATTTTAGGGATCCAAAGGATGACTTTTAAGCCATTCACCCTGGCACATTGTTAGATTTCTGATGAATATCGTAAAACTAAAATGTTCACATAATTTATCAGTGCACAGATTGTGTCTAGGACCTATAAAGCCCAAATGTGCTCTAATTAAGAGTAAGAATAGAAGAGTGAGTTATCGCATACAACAAGTAGAATACTGCGAGAGAAAGAGGAAAGCAGCAGTCACCTGGTGACAGGCCAGATAAGAGAGTTGAGAATTTTAAACTCCACATGTGTCAGTGCAGTGTGTTGCTCTGTGGTGCTATTGATACTGTACCTGAAAGCAGAACTTGACATTTGGTGTTCAAGAGTCTGGTAACAAAGAATGAAATGGAAGGTAGAAATAAGATGTTTCTATGTTACTTTCATTAATATAAGCAGACATGGGGAAAATTACCAGCTCTAGTGTGGAGCTTTTTTGTTGTTAATCTTTAACCTGTAGCATATTCTCAGTGAAAATAATTTTAGAAGCCGGACTGGGTTTGCTTTGAGAAGGTTCCCTGTGCAACTTCATACCACACCTGGGTGGCAGGAAAAAAGGTGTTAATGTTCCATGTAAATAGTAATGCGTCTCTGTCATATGGCACCATGAATGTTGAAACTTGCTGCTGAAAAAGCAGCTTATAAAACAAACAGCACAGGCATGAGGACATTAGCTTCAGGTTGGAGCTCTTGAAAGAATGTTGACAGCACTTGGTGATTACTCTTCAGCTTGGTGCCCTGGAAATAGAATGAATTGAGGGGGAAAAGAAGCCTTCACCGCACCACCTTCAACATGTGTAATGCTAGATGGAGGAAAAAATTGCACAAGTTTTACTGTTTAACCTGCATGATTCATGTAAAATGAAAAACTGGCTTTGTGTGGTGGGCAGAAGAAACTGTGGAGTGGCAAGTGAAGCACTGAGAGTGGCAGTGCTGCCATCACTTTGCTTAATCTGAAGCTGAGAGCTCAGAATCATTATCACAGATCTATTTGTCATTTGGATGTTATAATTCTTTGTCCCGGATGAAACTGGGAATTGATACAGTAGATTCAGAAATGTATTAATTTTTTGAGGACTGTTCTAGCTGTTTTGCTATAGGGTGGGCATGTTTTTAATATGATATGAAGTATCATCCTAACCAGTCTAATGACATTCTCGTGACATTATGACTTTGTGCAGTTGAACATGGGAGGAAAATAGTTTCAAAGGGGTGTGTATGTGATAAGGGAGTTGTAATGCATGATAGTAAGATAAAGATACTGAGAAGCAGAACATTTTTTACCTGTGTTCATAAGTCAGAGGTGTCCTTACATAACTTGTAAAGCTTCAGGAAATCTCTTTTTTATAGCTTTTTGGGGTTTTCTTGGGCATGAACAATTCTGTTTTGTTTTTACAAGAAATGGGTGAATTCCACCTGTGATTTTTTTTTTGGTTTGGTTTGCCTTTTTTTTTTTTTCTTTTTTAATAGTAAATACTGCTGCAGGGTTCAACTTCCGACTTTTCTGTAACCAAACACAGTGAAGATCTGTTTTTGTTATTTTTCCACTGTTTTGAATAACTTGATTCAAATTTCCTACTTCAGCAACCTTGTTCGGCTCCCTCAGGGAGGCTGTGCTGTGTCTTACACAACGAGGGAGCTAACGGTCTCCTTAGACTGAAGTTGCCTGATTTTTTTTCAGCACAGAAGCTTTTTCTCAGGATAGACAGGTAACCTCTTCCAAGGCTTCTCTTGAAGGTGCAGAATATTTTGCTGTGCAGGTGGAGAATTGCTGTCTTTTAATCCTGTGTGCTGAGATGAGAATTCCTCTTCCTTCTT
This sequence comes from Formicarius rufipectus, assembly GCA_013399695.1. Taxonomy (NCBI): domain Eukaryota; kingdom Metazoa; phylum Chordata; class Aves; order Passeriformes; family Formicariidae; genus Formicarius; species Formicarius rufipectus. The sequence continues at coordinate 102,139 of VXAU01001440.1, read as the reverse complement.
CTCCACCTAATTCTAATTAACTTTAGGGGGGAGGGGTGAAACGGAAGGGAATGTTTTGAATGTGATTTTAAAGTTTGTTTAAGGCTATCTTGGTGCTGTACCATCTCACTGCCAGTGTCCCTGAGCAGTGCATGCTGTTCGGTGTGTAAGTATATGTATGACTTAGGAAGTGGAGTATTCTCAGTGGGCATACTGGCCAAGGATGTTTTGGTACTGAAAACCTTTGCTGTGCAGACAAGGTGGTTGTTGAATTTGCCTCCTGAAAGTCAGGAAACTACAGGGTCAGGCACCTCTCAGTAACTGGGATAATTTGTTAAAAACTGGCTTGAAAATGTGAAAAACTAGAATCTGATACTGAATACCTGGGTTTTTCTACACTATCATGGTAATAAACTCAGTTCTAAAGAACAGTAAAGACTTTTTTTTTATGCCTTTCTTTCCTGTGTTGTTGTGGGTTTTTGTTTGTGGTGGCGTTGTTTGGTTTTGTTTTTTCATGGTGTGTTTTGGGTTTTTTTGTTTGTGTTTGTTGGGGTTTTTGGAAGGGGGGTTGGGGTATTTTGTTGGGGGTGTGATCTGTTTTGGTGGGGCTTTTTTTGTTGTTTTTTTTTTTTTTTTTTAAGGGGTCATGCATTTCTCAGGCAAGAGAGAAAGCAAAATATCAAGACTGTATTGAAAAATAATAAATATGAAACACTATGAAGTAACACCAAAATGTTTTGGAATCTCAGTGTTCACATAACTCTCCTGAGTATATTCAGACTTTCACCTGTAAGCAGTGGTAAGTGTTTATGTAAAGAATCATAAAAGTAAAAAAAAAGAATTGCTGTAGTAATAGCTGAAAAGCAATGAAAGATGTTCTCTGAAAGTGACAAAATATGTAATTTCAGCTCTTAAGAAAACAAATTGTAAAATACAGCATGTTGATTTTAGTTTTGGCTTTTCTGGGTTGCTGTGTAGTCAGAATGACTATGGAAATAACATTCACTTTTTAGTGTTAGAAGTTGTCTCCACATAAGTAGCAGCTGATAGTCATCTGGGTAAGACATGCAATTGTTTTGTAGTGTGCTTCATTTATTCTGTTAAAGAACATTAACAAAAAATACAGTCAGAATTTAGGCTTTGTTTTACTTTTCACTGAATACTTAGAGTAAGATTTAAAGGCTCATCTGCTATTTGTTCTTGTTCAGGTTTTTAAATCAGCAAATGGTTTTCAGGATTGTTCCTTTTCTGATAGGAGGAAACCTGGATTATATAGGATTTTATGACAACAGGAGGGGTAATTGTTTCCTCTGTACTCTTTTTGAAGTAAATGTTGAATATGGAGGGGCTCCCAGTTATCTCTGCTCTTCAAAGACTATGCTGTTTATTGATGAAAATACTCTAATGTTCCTTCTGAAAGAACATTTATTTCCCTAAGCAAGTGCTGTGCAAGTACATAAAAACTTTATGTGTCCCTGAAGTGGTGATTTGAAAAGTTCAACATAAACCCAAAGTGCTGCAATTCTTTACTTTCTTCATACTTTGTGACTCTTGGTCCTACACAGTCGTGTTGGTGTTCTTTGTCTTGGATTTAATTCAGAACCACTGCCATCTTGTTGATTAAAATAATATTTTGTTGATATTTGTATAGTATTGTAACTGGATGAAAGTTGGAATTGTGAAACACACTCAGATCCTTTCCTGAAGAAGAGTAAGGATGCATAGATAGTATCATGAATGTTCCTGTTTGGTTTTGTGAAAGTTAGGTTGCTCAATTACAGAATCCCTTCATATCCTTAAAAATGGAAAAACTCCCATCTTGGCAGTAGCTGGCCAAGCCTTGATATTTGTATTTTGCAACTGGAATCAGGAGCAATTCATAGCCCTCTGCCTTCATGAAAATGTCTTGTTCTTGGCTTTTTTGGGAGTACTTGTGAGATCTGAAGAGTGTCAAGGTGACAGTGGAACTGAAAGCTGAAGGTCCCAGCGGAGTTTGGGCTACATAGAAGTGAGTGTTTGAGACCTGAGGGTATTTCTGGTTTTTTGTTTCAAAACTGGGTTTTGCATGGGTCTCTGCTGCCAGTTAAAGTTCATGCACATCTTTTCCTGTGAAGTTTAGAAAAAGTTGTGATGTTGATAGACCACTAAATGATTCTGTGAAAGAAAGATGGTTTTATGAAAAGCAAAGCTGTGCAGGGAGGGAAGGGGAAAGATTTGAGACTTTCCTCTGTAAATTCAAGTATGTTACTTGGCCCCCCTCTTCCTCCCTCCCCAGTGTCAGTAACAGTTACTTTAGTAAGGCAGATCAGCTACTAAAATATAGTACTGGTACTGAGCAGTTAAGTTTGTAGTCTAGCCTGTTCTCTTCATGTAAGTATTTTAAACCTGCCCCAGTTGGTGTTGCAGGTATGAATGCAGTGCCACGTTTGTGTCATACGGTGGCAGAGAGGAAAAGGCGAGGTCTTCCCCTGGTGCTCTGACCCATGTGGGCTCCCAGGATTGCTCAACAACCTGACATTATTGCTTTCCTGTTTGCTGTTTTTTTTTTCTTTAATGTTAATCTGAAATGGGCGGTGGGCATTGGCCGAATGGTGTGGGTCGCCGACTGTGGAGCCGGGTCCTCCTCTGAGGATGCCAGTTCGAATCCTGAGGAACTCGCTGTCACCGTCCGAGCGTGCTCGGCCGTGGCAAAATGAACCTCAGGAGTAAAGGGGTTGGGGCCAGTTCTGCGCACACTGTGCCTCACCTAAAAAATCCAATGCACAGGCTTATCCCAAAATCTTCATTCGTGAAGTCTAGCCAACAGCAACAAGTATTTTAAAACTCTTAAAACTACACCGAGCATTCACAGTAAAGTTTTTGGTGAGAAATGCTGTCTGTGGGCAGTGTGCGCAGCCTTTGTTATTCATAGCTGTACATTGCCCTTATTTGTGGCTTCCATGTAAGCATTTAAAATAGTTTTCAGAAAGCCAATGCATATAGATTATGGCTGTCTTGAGATATGGGTAGCAAATACACCTCTAGTTGTGATCATCAAGGTATTTATCTGGAAATTGTGTTTCAGTGAAGTCTGTGTATAGCACAGTAACACCCAGAAACATTCTCAAACTTAAAACTTACCTCTGTGGTGTCCTGAAGAGTTCCCCAACTAACAAAATTTACTTATAAGCTGATTTTCTTAGCTTGATTTAGAATGACTGGGATCTGATTACAGCATGCATGTGCTTGAATAGAGAATGAAAGAAAGGTTACTGATCTGAGTGGCAGTTGATGTGCAGAAGGAGGAGTATATGTTATGTATTGTTCTTTGAACTTTTTTTTTTTCTTTCAATACAAGTAGGCTGCAACAACCAGAAGAACCTTATAATAGATTAATATACTTTGACATTTGTCATCTTAGAAGAAGGTCTTCAAATAAAGTATATGCACACACACAAATACGAAAGATTGTGGATCTTGTATGAATAATTGCTTAGGTGGCTATCCTTTTATATTATATTAATGTATTCCAGACTGCCTTTCATTTATGATTCAGTAGGTGTTTTCTTTAATCTTTGAGGACTTAGTCACTGCTGTCAAATAAAGAGCTGTTCATGGTGTAATTTCCGCCCCCCAAGCTTAAGTCATTGTTGCTGGAAGAAGCAGTTTGTTTACTGCCCCCCTAATCCCCCCCTTAAGTTTACACTGAAGTACTCTTAAAACATGACAGGGTGTAAGGTTTGTTAAGGAGCTCCTCCAGTGCCTGCTGTAAGGGATCACCTGTGAGGCTTGTGTCAAATAAGAGGACTCAAAGCATGTCTGCCAATCTGCAGTGCTTACATGGATGTTAATTTCATAGTGACATAGTGGTTGGATTAAAGGTCTCAATTATGTCAGAGCTTCTGACAATCTGAGTAGTTACTCATGTGACTGTAGGTGGTGTCCTGACAGACTGTCAGTGGCAGTTTGATCAAAGGAGAGGAATCAGCCCCTGCCTGCAAACCACTGTTCACCTTAGCCCAGCTGCCCTCACACCCAGCCCCGTGTGTGTGGCCTTCTCTGCCAGAAACACCAGTGCTTAATGGCCCCTTCCTGAAGACCATACTAAGGAGGGATGGACTGCTTTTGGGTAGTTAAGTTTTTCAGATGAGATGCCACAGCCTGGAACCCCTAGTAGCCCTTCTACTGCTCCCCATGTCCATGGAGGTCTAGGGGCTGGCTGAGAGCTGCCCTGGGCTCTTGCTGTCTGTCTGCCTGGCTTTCAGGTACCCAGTGGCCTCAAACCCTTGCTCAAATTTGGAGCCACTTATGGAGACTTGAAAATCTCTAGTATACAGGTCAGCTAATTTGCTGCAAGAAGTTTCACAACCACTGTAGCTATTTATTTATATGAAAGTGCTCCTACAAGTCACAGGCTGCTAGAAGTGCTTTATCAAGAGAGGCAAAAGAGAATTTTCATTTTCTCTTAAGGTATCTGCAGCTAAAGTAGATGATTATCATTCATAACAGTAAGCTATATGGAAACACACTGGGATCTGAAAACTCCAGCAGTGATAGTGTTTGATGGCCTCTTGTGTCAAGCTGTAATTTTTGGTAAACTTTAACTGTTCATTTAAATACTCAGTAGCTACAGCCATAGAGATGATCTAGTGCTAGTTGTTTCAAGATCTTCATAACTGGTCCGGTGACTCAGTTTGCCTGGTCTGCTTGTTTTCAGCGGAAAGAAAGGTGGTTGGTTGTTTTTCATCAAAAATAAGTCAATTATATTCTGTTAGTACTTGTGAAAAATAACTAATGAGTAATAACATATATGGGCAATGGATTTCCATGAGTCATTTTGTTGAAAAAATACTGTGGAGAGAGTCATAGTGAAGTCCTCTCTCCATAGCACAAAAGACACAGAAAATAACTGAAAATACTGTTTTGTAAGCAAAAGTACTGTAGCTGTTTGATACCTGCTACCATACTGGTAGCTACAGAACATGCACTGTTGAAGGTCTCTGAAGAAGACCCTGTGTAGGCTCTCCCTTTGCTCAGAGACCATGCAGTATCTATCTGTTTCTTGTAATTTTCTTTGGCCTGTTTCTTTTGGGGCCTCTGTCTTGTGAGTCATTATAATAATATTGTGGATCAAGAAGGAAGCATTCTGATGTGCAGTGGCGACTTTTTTTTAAGGTACACCATCTTCCCACTTGAATCTCTGGGAACCCCCTTACTGTTCAGTGAGATCTACTTCAGACTCAGTGACTTGCCTTTAAAAAGCACCATCCTTTTACATAGCTCACACCTTTCTAAAAGTGCTGGGATGAAGAGTAGGAAGTATATATGTTAAATACAATCTAATGTAACAGTATTGAGTCTTTGTATTGGGAAGTATGTTACCTGAAATAGTCTTGGGATAAGTGCCTCTTTGTGCCCAGTTGTGATTGCTTTGAATTGCCCTCTGTTCTCCCATAATTACAACAAAATAAGAACCTGTGAGATTGTCATAAATACCCAGATAGTGTCTAAGCATAATAACAGTTGTTCAGTAATGCAGGAGAGAATTGGAACTTATTTACATAGACTTAGTAAAGGTAATTGTTTGTGGGGCTGGCTGGTGCCTGACCTTTCTGAGCTTTCTCTAGGACATGCTGTACCACCATAGGGAGGGTCCTGGACTCTTAGCTGGTATTAATGGTTGGTACTGAAATGTAAATGATGACTAATTTCATGCTGAATAGTTATCAGGCATCTTGGGACAGAAGAAACAAGTTTAATTTTAAAAGGGCTGATGTATACGGATTTTACCAGGTCTGCTATGGTTTTTTTCCTGTGTGTAAAGTGCAATGTCAGGATCTTGGATTGTTGGATGCAAATGTAGCATGTCTGGTTTCTGTCAGGAATGGTCTGTCCTGGTAATCTGGGAAATAAAAGCCAAACTTTTGGGGGAGGATTTATTATAATTCTCATATAAGAACAGGTCCTTCAGATTTATGTGGTAACGATGTGACGGCCTGTTTCTTCTGTCTTTTCAGAAAGGACGTGTTTCTGACTGCTTCTCAGCTCCCGGTTGTGCAGGAGGTTCCAAAGGGTGCAGGTATGTACGGTGAAACTAGAAATACACACCCACAGCAAAGGGGGACTGTGATGGATTCTTGGCGACTCTGCTATAGGTGTCTTTGTTGGCAAAACAAATAAATACACTGCAAGAATACTCGGGATTTACTGAAAAATGTAAATAAGGATGTTATTATAAGCTTGATTTGTTGCTTTCTTTTGCTCCAAGACCAAAATACGCAAGAAACTTATCAGGAAATAGATTTTTTTCACTTGGGAACATATACCTGTTTTTTAGCTACCACTGAATGGTCATGTTCAGGATTGCAGCTTCCCTGTCTAATACAGTTTATGTTATGAGGTGGGTATTGGGCTTGCCTTTGGAGATGTTTGACTCTGAAAGTGTTTCTGGACACTGAGGATAGTTTTGTGGGGTTTTGTTTGGTTGTTTTTTTGTTTGTTTGGGTTTCCTTTTGTTTTTAAATCACAGATGCCTATTAATTCAGACATGCAGGTACTTTCATGAATTCCATTAGTTGCCAGTAGGCATCTTCAAATATCTTGAATGACTCACTCAGTCCTGTGAACCCAAAAATAAATGAGAGGAAGCTGAGCAATATTTTTGATTGTAACAATATGTTTAAGTGGGTAGGATACAATGAACTTGGAATTTCAGGGACTTTATTTCATGATCAGTTAAGCAGTTTTCATTGCAGCACTGACTGTCACAACCCAGGTTCAGTATCTGGGAGTGTCCAGTGAGGAAGAAACAGGTCTTAGAACATGCCCTGGGTAGCTCTTGAATTCTCTATTTGGGATAGCTCAAGTTAGCTCTCCCCTTTTGCTCTTTGGAATTGAAGGCTATGTCTAATGATCTACCCATAATAATGTGAAAAATAAGAATTTTAATCTCCTATTTGTCCTGCATCTTTTTTTATGTAATGCGTTACGTATTCTTCACCTCCAGGAAAAGCACATAATAAAAGTAACGTGTGTTAAAAACAAAGGAATCTCTAGGTATTACACTGAAGATAAAAATATTCCCTGCTCTAGGCACAAATGTTAATTTCCTGAATACTTCTTGATAAGGTATATTTATCATGCAGAATCAGAAAATACTAATTTCTGGCCTAAAACTGGGAATCTTAGTTTCCTCAGAAATTTCGTAATCTTTTACCACTTTGGCACATTGTCCAGCAACCTTTGTGGTAGAAATAAGAAAGGCCACATCAAATTATCTTAAAAATCTTCATCTAATTTGTAAGCTCCTAGCAACTACTAAGTGTTTTGCTCTACATGTTTGTTAGTCATAAAGGGGTACTGGGGTCTGCTAGTTTGAGGTTGTACCTTTCCTCAGCAGAAAATGAGTCCATATGTATTTTATAATGAAAAGATTATAAATAATGATGCTTTTCATGAGACTCTCTAAAAATGGCACTGTGCTTGAGGTTTTGAAAGGGTAAGAACTAAAGCAAAGGGTATATCCAGCCTGTTCTTACTGGTCTGAAATTTAAGGACTATGTAAATAAAACTCAGCTGTCCAGAGGTAAATTGTTTGCTTCTTACTGTGTAATTTTGATTACTTAAAATACAAGTGTTGCTAACCTCTTCCTTTCAATTTTGGAAACAAAATTGAAAAAAAACTGGATTTAAGCAAAATTTCACAGCCAGAGTTCTGTGGTTTGTTTTTCATGTATAAAGCCTTAAAATATTTGTTATAAAATAGGTATCAATAAACATCGAAGGAGGTCTGTATTCTGTTAAAGCTTCAAAGGCTTTCAAAAGAAGGTCATTTAGGGAGAACTTGCAATTTATGTCCTTTAACCTCCTCCTTTTCTGCTGGAGGAAGCAATTTGCTCATAAGTTTGTCTCTGTGTGCATATTGAGTATCATATCCCTCATCGTAGTTACTGAAGAGTTTTTCAAATGCATTTTTTTATTTTTTTTTTAATCTAAAAATGACAGGGTGGGCTGCCTGGTAAACCTGTCATGGCTTTTTTTTTTTATCTCATGGTGTTGGGAAGGAAGAGTATCTGGCAGTCTGTTGCTGCTTACTGTGAGGTCCTCATTTGCTGTGTCTGGACAATGAATGGTGGGAAAGTGATTTGATGGAGGAGTAGGGAAGTACATACTTTAGAGGGTCTTCTTCAGAGCCCAAAGGAAGGTGGTCTTTTACCTGGCAGCCTTGCTGGTGGGGGAGTCAAAAAAGCATGGCTGGGAGCAAAAGCAGGGTAGATGAGGAATTACAAGGAAAGATAAACATTGTGGAGGAGGAGAAAGTTCAATACAAAATGAGAGGTGAAAAATGGGAACACTTAGCATGGCTGGGGAATTCTGAAGAGAGTCACAGAATTAGACCGGGAGCACCAGTGCTTGTTTGACTTTCTTCAGGGAGAGGTTAGATGCTCTGTGGTGGTAATGATAATTTCTTGGAAATTTCAAGGATCCCAGCTGCTGACTGATGTTATTATTATGCTTTACTCTGTTAGTAAATTCTCCTGTGTTTTTAACCTTCATATGGAAAGTAAAGATAGATCCACTTAGCAATATGTGTAGTATCAAGCCAAACTGAGAAGTTGCACAATGCAACTAAGTATTTCTTAGAAGAAAAATTATTTCAAAACCAGTGTTGTGAAATGAGTTATTTCTTAACTTTGAAATTCCAGAATTTAGATAACTTGTGCAAGATTTGCACATACAAGATAGAGACTTGGATCCAGCTTTACCATGCTGACTGTGGAAGAAGACACTGGCCTTATAAGTGACCCTTATAAAAAAAAAAAGGATATTGGTAAGGGTTGCTGAATTGAGATCTCTGAAAGATACAGTTTTATGTTCACAGGTACTTGTTTGTGCTTACTTTACTTCTGTGTCCTGGAGGATGGAAAAGATGGTTGTCTCCTTCCTATTGTCGGTTTTGCAGCTTCTCCCACAGGCAGAGAGTTTTGCATTTTTCTAGAAGGCTGACCAAAGCACTGTTTCTTTGATGCCCAGTGACACAGGCGATGTGAGAGACAGATGTCCTTGATCTTGGCAATGGCCAATGCCATTGCAACTTCGTACTTTCATAATTTATGCTAGGATTACTTTTAGCAGTTATGCAGCCTGAAATTTTTCTAACTTTGATTTTCTGTCCTTTGAGACAGTGCAAAGTTGCCTCTACCTGTTTCTTTTCCTGTGCATTAAAATTGTACATGTCAATGAGAGTGGAAGCTCTGAGCTTCCAGCTGTGCTCTGAAAACTTGCAGGCGGTCTGTTGATTGTTTGTTTTTCTGTACTTGCTCTGTTTTTAGCACCATAAGGACAGCACTGTGGAAAACTCATGCAAGTAGTGTATGTATTTTGCTCCCTTTAATCATTATACATTAATGTAAAATCATCAGAGTGTGTAGATTAAAATTACTGATTCCAATTTACCTCAGCAAATGTTTAAGTTTTACAAAGAGTAGACCTATTGGTCACTTTAATTCGAGTTCAAGTACATGACCAAGCATTTCAGATTTCTTTTTGCTTTACTTCTTCAACATTCTTATTTTCAAGCAATGGTGGCTAATTTTTGGGAGTAAAACTTAAAGCATTAAGAGGCCTAACTTTTCAGAAATGCAGGGCACTCGCATCTAATCAAAGCCAGAGAGCACTGATGGAACAGGGATAACTTGGAAATCCGGGCACTGTCTGGGCCTTTTTTTTTGGTTTTCCCTTCTTCTATCCCTTGTGTTACATAAAAAGGCGTTATATATTAGATTATGGGTGACTTCCCATTAGATGTCAGTGAAGGATAATTTATAGCACAAGGAAAGGAGGGGAAGAGCAGAGTAATTAAATTGAAGGCTAAATTAAAGGACAAGGTCCTGAGTGCATTTTCATCTCTATTTAAAGTAATAGAAATGGGAACAAAGTGAATCTTGCACAAATGAGCTTGTAATGTTCACTGTAGTGTGTCTCACTCCTTTTCATAATGTGGAGAAATTTACCATAAATGAACAAATAATGTCCCATTTAATAAGTAAAACTTATTAATGTGAAAAAAAGAACCTGTCTGGCAAGTTTGTACTGTAGGAATGAAATCAAAGATTTCTGCTTTTTGTTCAGAGCAAATTCTCAGTCCTCACTGAAAAGTCAGTGCTAAGCAATCCAGCCAGACCTTTAGTCTTCTTCAAAAGGTAATGTAATTTGTTTCAGCTTTTGTTGACCTGCATTTTCAGAGGTAGGTGAGCTAGGCAAGGAATGTAACTGGCTGTAGGGAAGCTCAGGGTTTTACTAGTGCTTTTATTTACTAATCTTATTTTAAGTCCAGATTTCAGAATTTTTCTGGTGTCATCTTTACCCTGTAGTATTGCATATAACTGATAGCTTATAGATGTCCTGGTTGTCCCTTTAAAAAAAAAAAAAAACAGAAACAAAACAAACAGAAACAAAACAAACAAAAACAAAACAAACAAAAACAAAACAAACAAAAACAAAACAAACACAAACAAAACAAACAAACACAAACAAACAAACACAAACAAACACACACAAACAAACACACACAAACAAACACACACAAACAAACACACACAAACAAACAAAAACAAACAAACCCAAACACACAAAAAAACCCAAACACACAAAAAAAACCAAAACAAACTAAAACAAGCAAATACCCAAACAAACAAAACCCCAAGAAAACCAAGCATTAACAGGGAATTATTACATGGAGTTTTCAGTAATGAAGGGTAACAGGAGAAAAAAGAGTTAGCAGTGTGTAGAAATAATGGCTCAAAGATCTTTCTTCAAACCTCTGTTTTCTTCCATACATTTCCATTGAAATGAAGTTCTCAACTGCCTTGAACTTAATCATTGAACTATTGTTTTCTTTTAAACACTTACCTATAAAGCTGTGTGTTTGCCCAGAGTATTTACTTGTGATACCTTGTAACTCCAAGTGGGTACATTTTAATGGATGTGTGATGATAAACAGGAAGCATGAAAGACAGACTAAACAAGCCCAGTTAGCTTAACTGAAAATATGATGCCTTGAAAAACAAAATGATGTATGTGATCACCTGCAAACAGTTGGATCTGATCAGAAGTGCTTACCAAGTCTAAAAAAAAAAACAAAAACAAAAAAAGGCAAAAAAACCTCCAAAACAAAAAAACAACACCAAGCCAGAACAAAGATCCAAAAACCCAAATCAAACAAAATAACCAAATCAACAAAAAAACCCACCACCAAAAATATTTAAATCACACATTCAACTTGAACAGTTCAGCTTGTAGACTTGTGTGGAGTTTTTTTCCTCAGTAGACAAAAGATTTGTAGGAATGAGATCAAGTATTTTAATCTTATCTATGATCAATTGGTAAAGAAGGTGTAAACAGTTCAAATGTAGTTGCTCATTTTCTACTCAGCCTTGTTGCTTCTGTGTTCATTGCAGATCTGCTCTCTGTACTTTCTAGAGGTTCCAGTTTGCCTTTGCCTGCTGAAACCTGGGACCTTTCCCTCCCAGAGGCTTTCTTGTTCTTAGAGATGTTTCTGAAACGGCTTCACCCTAGTCTTTTTACTTTTCTGTTCCTCAAGTACTGGCCCCTTTAATGTTACTAGTGATTTTGTAGCCTTTAGTTACCCTCTTGCTGGATCAACTCTGGGTACTGTGGCTGTCTTGCATTGTGGCACTTGCTTAGTAGTGCTGTGCTGGTGTCTCGGGCAATGGCGTGGTGAAAATCTAGCATCTTCCATGCCCTACTGCAAAGGACAGTGTGCTTTTTTCATCACAGCCCCACCCAGAGCATACAGCCCACAAAATTTGGCTATAATCTAATAATTGATGAGTGCACTCACTTCTCCCGTTAAATGCTTAATAAGCCTTCACTGAGGAGTGTTTGTAGGAGGATAGGAGCAGTGAAGACTTCTGGAAGATGGTGTGGAAAGCAGTGAACAATTTTGTTGGTTATTGAGCACAGGCCTTTCTAGGCCTGACAGTGATGGGTGACTCAGAGACAGTGACTTTCTTAGGGCTGTCTAACACTTTCATCAGTTAAGTGTTTCTCCCTTTATTTTTATATTCAGTGCATTAGCTCTTTTTTTTTTTCTGTAGCTGTATTTCTTTCTACCCCTGAAGACCTTGAGTGTGTAAGTAGCATTATAAAACTTTATTGAAAAAGACACTTCTGAAAGATCCCAAGGATGGGAGGTATGGCAAGTTTGTATAACCAGTCCTTATGGTTAATATTGCACTTCTCTTGTCCTTTGCTCTCTGAACTTAGTCCTAGTGATTTTTATCATTTGTCAGAGAAGTGGAGTTTTCTTTGACTCACTATTAAAAGAAAATATATAAACTATGGTAAAGATTTGTGCATTAAACAGTTGAAAATCCACAATATTTACACGGGTCATTCTAGATTGAAATAACTCCTTTCAATTACTGCCTATTTTCTGAGTAATGTCTTGTTTTTAAGAATATTATTTTCACCAAGTAATATACCTTTTTAATCCAAATTAAGCTATACAGACAGCTTTAGAAATAATGCAAGATTGGTGTTGGTTTTGTCAGTATTTGGTTTTCTTTCTCTTCTACTTCTTACTCCCCTCCTCTCTCCACAGTGTCATTCATTTCTCCCCAAACAGGAGAATGCGCTCAGTCGCGCTTCTCAGCATCCTGTGGAGAGTGTGGGCATTCTCTGTACACAGCATCCTGGAAAATGTGCATTCTCTTGAAGTGATGTGTTAAAAAGCACGTACTTGTACAGTTGTTCCAGCCTTCATTGTTGCACTGCTTTCAAGGTCTGAAATGCCTGGTCCCTAATACTCTCTGCGATTTCATCTGCCAAGAAACGCTACCTGCTGCAAGTTATCCACGGAAGCCTGAAGAGCAAGGACACTGAAGATGGCTCTGTATACTTCCTATGCAGTTTGGGGTTTCTTGCTAGAAGTGGCAATAGCATTTGGCCCAGTACCAAGGATCACTTGGGAACACAGAGGTAAGAATGGCAATTTAAGTAGTGTAATGCAAGACATTTCCACAACTTCAGGGTTTCTGTGGGATCTGAAACTTGTTGAGGCCCTATGTTCTTTCAGCCTGTTTTCTGTGAGTTTGGTCAGGTGTTGCTGACTTTACTTAATTTATGAAGTGCTTAGGACCAGAATATTCAAAGTGACTTGGGCACTGTGTTAACTGTTTCCAGGTTCTTCAAGCAGCTCTGAAAATGGAGCTCTTTAAAGGAGGAAATCCTCATTTTAGTTTCTCAGCAGAAGACTCTTGCAGTTGAAGTTTGCTTTAAGAGAAAACTCCAATTTGTTTTAAACAAATTATTTTGAGTCTGAACATACTAACAAAGTGCACCTCTCCAGCTCATTATCTTCCTTATGCTTTTTCTGAAATGTATTTTGACACCAAGCCATCCTGTGCACTAAAATCACTGAGTGAAAGAAAAATAGGCTCTTAACCCTCTTGTGACAGCATTAGATGGTGCCTAGCTCTGAAACAATCTTTCACAGACCATCACTTTTCTTTGAAATTGCAACAAATATTCATAACCGCCCAATACAATTTGTCAGGAGTGTTCAAATGTGGTGCAAGGAGAAGTAATAGGAATCAAAGGATCTTTAGCTTTGGGTGTAATAGTGTAGCTTGAGTCTGAGAAGAACTCTAAAGCAAGGACTATAGGGTAGCTATTTGCTGCTGTTTGTGGATTTTTTTTTCCCCATTTTTCTCCCCTCTTGCCTTTCCCCCTCCATGTGGCATGGGCACTTTAGGTTTTACAAGATCTTGTCTTTGTGCCCTTCTTTGCTTCTAGTTAGTAAGCAACAATTTATTACTTAACCAGGTCTGCAGTAACTGAACAAAGACAAACATATTGGCTATATGATGAAGCAACTTTAAGGATATTAAATTCTGAGTAGTTCTGCTGTGGGAAAAGATAGATGGAGATTAAGAATATAGTAGGAATAAGCAGATTATAAAATGACTGTAGGAAGTGTTTTTCCTGATTATTTGCATAGCAATTAGTAGCTGCTGATGAAGCTTTTCAGAAAGGTTGGTCTGGACAAGGCTTGTAGTTCCTGCTTAGACTCTTCCACACTTCTATCTTGTATAGTAGTTAAAATTTGAAAAGTTCCTGCTCAGTTGTATAATAATGTACTAAATACCCACATCCAGATGAGTAAAAAATGAATGGAATTTATGTTCATTCTTGTTATTTCTCTCTATGTCTATCTGCTAAAAATTGTTGCATTTAAATACTGGAAACCTACTTTGAATAGGAGAGGGAGTATATTCCAGAGGAGCTATAGGAACCAGTTCACCCATTTAGGGAAAATTTTCCTGCCAAGTCGAAGATTTCAAAATTACATGCTTGAGAATTTAGTTTAAAATTAATGTTTCTGGAGTATTACAGTTGAAAATGTTCAATTGCTAATGTTAGAATTGGAAGCAGCAATACATTATTTTCATTTATATCTTAAAAAGCTGTGCTTAATTAATCTTGTGGTAGTCTCGTGTACAAAGTGTGGTCTCACAAGCATTCATCCGTTTTTTCCATTATGGTCGTACATGCGGAAAAAAATATTCCTTCATATTAGTCAGTTTGTGTCATCTTCCTGCAAGCCATTCTAGTCCTGTCTATATCCTTCCTCATTCCTCTGACCTTTCTCTCATGTGTCCTTCTGTTTCTCATTTTCTTCCTTTTCCACTTGATTTTCCCCTCATGCTATTGCCTTTTATTGTGTGCATTTTATCTCTGGTTTTCACTTCACAATCACTTCATTAACCATCTGTAGATGTTCTCTTTTTAGCTTCTGTGTCTTCTTTCTGCTATGACAATATGCTGAAATGTCATCTTAAGATGTAGAATGTTTTGTAAGACTTATTTGGGATAGTTGTAAGGGATGTGGTGACAGATCTGATTTTCAACAGTAGGTTATATGGAAAGGAAAAGGTGAGGAAGGACCTGACAGTGGATGTGGAAAATGGAAGTTTAGAAATAGTAGATAGGAAAAAAAAATGAAGGAGGAAGTGGGTTGTAGACATCACACAAGAGGAAATATTTAGGTGTATGAAATGGAATGAAAAATTGGGGACAACTGATTTTGGTGTTTCCTATGGGAGCTGCTGTTTCTGCTTAATCAAGCTTCTGAGGGATCCCTTGTCTCTTACATGGATTTTTCTCAACTAAACTTCCTTGTTTTCAAGTGATCTAACAGCTGTTAGACAACTTAGAAAAAATGACTCATAAGCTTGACACTAAGTGATTGTGTTTCTTCATGTGGTGCTATTTTTTTCCATTTCAACAGAGGTCCAGCTAATACATTTTAATGAATCAAAAGTGTCAAACTATTCAACCTTGCTGTTAAGTGAAGATAAAAATGTTCTATATGTAGGAGCCAGGGAAGTGATCTTTGCCTTAAACGCAGTGAATATTGCTGAGAAGCAACATGAGGTATGCATTTTAATACATTATCCCCCATGTGAAAATCATACACCAAATATGACTTAATTTCCTAATCTTGGTAGCATTGCACTTTAGGTAGTAGGTACCTAAAAGAAAAACCACTGTGTAGGCTACTCCAGTATTACTTCTGGAAGATGCTCTAGAGTCAAAGAGAAGAAGAAAGGAGAAGTTTGATACAAACAAGTAATTAGAGGTATCCTTTGGTATTCTAGTGGGCAGGATGCTGGAGAGATCATCATCTGTAATGGAGATTCTTGCACATATCCTTACTATCAGGAGTGAGCCACATTCTGTTAAACTAAATCAGAAAGTACCCTAATCTGAAACAGAAGAGAAGTTGGAGCTTGCTCAGAGTGGCAGGCTGCAGATGTGCTGCTAATGAAGGCCGTGTCCTTTGAGTTTCAGCTTCTGTTTTGTGTCTTAATATGTCTGCACAGCAAGTGGTGGTGCAGACAGGTCTGATGCAGCTTGCTCAGAGAAGTGCTTTGGATATGCTGACACTGGCTCCTCAAAGTAGATTAACCAGGCCAAAGTCTGCTAATGTTGTGTTGCTTCAGTCCTTCCCAGGCTCCTGCTTCTCATCCTATCAGCAGCACAGGCTGACATGTTGAGGTGCGGTGTGGAGTCCCACCCAGGATGCTTTGGAAGATGCTCAAAAGATTTTTAATCTAAAGAACATATTCATGGGTGGTGGTGGGAAATGTCACCAGTATATAGAACTTGTTTTATGGGTACATGTAGTGTCAAAATTATACTCAGTATAGTGTAAATTGGTCCTATAAGTTTTCTTTGATTTCTCTCCCCCGAGTGTTTTTTATTCAAGTGTTACTGAAGTAGAGAAGTAATTAAATTGAAAAATGCATAAACCAGTTACAGTTGAGTTTACCTAATACATGCAATAATGAACGTTTCATTAGTAATTTGAGGGGAGTCACCAGTATTAACCCAAAAGATAATAGCAGTAGTTTAGTCCTGCTTAAGGCACATGAATTTGAAAATGTCACCACAAAGGGAAAGAATGGCTTTGAACCTTTGAAAACTTCTTGGAAAAAAAAAATTACTTGCATTTGCTGCAATATAGTGTTAGGATAACCTTTTGTGTGTGTGTGTGTTATTGCAAGATTTTCATATCTTGTAATGAATTAAAGTACTTTGAATGTGCCTTTTTGTTGCTTGTTTTTTTCACTTAGTTACACTGGAAGGTCACAGAAGATAAAAGGATTAAATGTGCAGTCAAAGGCAAATCAGAACAGGTATGTACTATTATTGAACTTTGAGAAAGATGTTACACATTACATGTCTCAATAGAAGTCATGTCAAAAGGGGAAATTATACGACTGAGATTAAAATTTTGAAATAATGATCTAATTTTTTTTAATTTATTTGCGCATTAGAAACTGCAGTGTGCTTAGGTTTTTGGGTTTTGGTGGAATTTTTTTACGTTTTCTGTGCTGTGGTTTTGTGTTGTGTGTTTTTTTTTTTTTTTTTTTTTTTTTTGTTGGGGGGTTTTTTTGTTTTTTTTTTTTTTTTTTTTTTTTTTTTTTTTTTGTTTTGTTTTGTTTTTTTGTGTTCAGTGTTTTTTTTGCTGGTGACTATTATTTGAATGTCTGAAAATCTAAACACACCCTAATGTGTGCTTAATGTTAATGTTTTTCCATTAAAACAATAAACGAGTGTTGCTTTCATTGAAGTAATTGATTGCTACCGTTGTATTTTGTTATTGCAACCATTCCTTCCCAGTATTTGATTTTACAGAATGACTGATAGTTTTGTTTGCTTTGCTTTAGGGTATAAGTGTCGTGTTACTAGGCCAGTGTATTTTTTCACTATCTCTATATACCCTTGTGGTGCTCACTGGATGTACTCCTCACTGGTGTGACTGCTCAGACAGCTCACTGGTATCCCTGGGTGTTTCTGGGAACCCCTGGCTCCTCATGACTGCCAGTCCAGCTTGTTTTACCTCTTTGTGGAAGTGGTTTACTCGAGGTAGTTAACTGTATGTGGATGTACCTTTCTCCTTGTAACACCACTTCATTTAGTGATGTAGTAAAGCAAGTGTTTGCTGAGAAAGACTGTCATTCAGGCTTTTAGCACAGGTTTTGAAGTAGAAGTCTGCAAATCCTGTGAATGTAAAAAGCAGTCCTGCACTGCAGTTGTAGGGATGTGACCCTTGAACCTTCAGCCCCTTTAGTTCACACTAATAAAAAAAACCCCTAGTGCTGCATCCAAGGCTGAATGACATCCTGCATTTAAGGGCCTTCTCAAGGTGGGAGTGGGCTCTCTCCCTTTGACCAGCTTACTGCTTTTACTTGCACTGACCATCAGTACATTATCTGAATATGAGATGTGGCAGATATTTAAAGGCTATTTCCTCACTGGCTTCAGGATGGGATCAGAGAATGTTATTTTTGTTTTCCAGGTTCACTTGGGTTTGCTAATAATAATATTCACTAACAGCTGTGATGAATATGAGATGGGAGTTTTTCTTACATGTGTGTGCATATGTTTAACAGGCTATGTGTGAATCTCTACAAGTCCTCTGCAGAGATTGTTGGTGCAGTGTGTTAAACCCCATAAATAGTTACTTTCTGAGAGCCATAAATTTATTTTCTTTATTTTTCCCTGCCCCCAGTTTAGCAACTCACACTTAATCCCAGCCATGCTTTTTCCTCACTGTACTCCTAACCTTTTAGTAGTCATATTTGTTGTAGCTGTGATGTTTTTCTTGGTGCAAGTAGTTTCAAAAGGGTCACAGTATTAAGCCACTGTGGCTATTTCTTACACTAAAGTGTGCAGTCCTCTCCCCCACCCATCACCACTATGCTGTGTAATGCCAGCAGAAAGCATTCATGCAGCTGTTAAAGGACCTCATCTGGCAGAAAACTGTTTTTACTCTCTTCCTCCCCCTGCAGTTTTCTGCTATACAGTCACAGAAATACCTGGTTTGTCTCATAAGAAGGAATACTAAGGCTAGTGCTTAAATTTGCTTAAGAAGTTTATGGAACAGCAGTTCTGTGGTGGTGTCTGGCAGTGTACCAGCAAGAATTAAGGCATGTTGTTGATACTGGTTGTTCCCCTCGAAGGGGGTGTTTAGAGTGTTTTTCTTCACTATTAATCTGAATCTTTATCCTTTATAAGGCTTTTGCTCAGTCTACTTGTTCTGTTTGAGCCAAAGAAGTTAAGAAGCTTTCTTGGATGATATCACGGACGGGGGGGGGAAAGTAAAGCAATAAGTGATACTAAGCATAAGCTAGTATCTTAGTGATACTAAGCAATAGCTCAGTAGCTAATTTAAGGGTATTAGAGGTTTTGCTCCTATGAAATGACCTTGTCTGTCACTGTTTCGTTTGGGTGTACAAGGGATAATGAAATCTAAAACTTACTTCATATTTAACTAGTCGTTGTGATGGATTGGATGTGTATTTGGAGATTGTGCTTTCATAAAACAGTTTGAGATGGACCCTCCTGAGCATGTGGTACTTGGTCGTGCTACCCTGATAGGAGACTGAGGCAGCTGCACAATGCTGTCTGTAGGAAACGAGATGCTGCAGGGCTGATTAGAGCTCCTGGAGATTGTAGGGAGATGATTGTCCCATTGTCACCCACATGTCACCCAGGCTTACTGATGTGTGGCAAGAGACAAGCTGACAGCACAACGTTGTTTATTTATGTTGGAATGTGGAAGCTATGGTTTATCAGACTAGTTCTTTCCTCATCCTCTGTTACAGACAGAGTGTCGTAATTACGTGCGTGTCTTGCAGCAGCTGAATGATACTTTTCTCTACGTGTGTGGAACTAATGCATTTCAGCCAACATGTGATTACCTGGTAAGAAATGTACATGTATGTTTTGATCCAGTAACAGTTGTAACTTAAAAGAAGCTCAAGTAAGTGATGAGTTAACTTCTGTTCCCAAAACTGTTGCATCCCCAGTGCTGATCATAAGGCTAGGAACACTTACTGCACTGTCCCACAATAATGACAGAATATGTAAATAAACTGTATTTTTTTTCAGAGCACCAAATGAATTATTGATTCATCTTGTCTGACTGCAGATTTACTTTTTCGTAATTCTTTGTGTATTGTGCGTTAGCATAAAACCAGTTTCTAAGACTGAAATTACATTATTTGCAACTTCCTCTCATTACCAAATCTCCCTGAAATGTCTTAGATTTCTGTCTGTGCTTGTCTTGTCCCTGCTTCTGGCTATGCCACAGATTCTTAGTGCTACTGCTTCAAAGTGAAGTCCCTTTTCTCACTGCTGACTCTTGTATCGTTTTCCCTACTGCAGCTCTTAACAATTTGAAAATTGAGAAGTCCAGTAATTGTACCATGATGTCTCCCCTGCCTGCAAGTCTACCAACCATCACCTCTGGAATATAGCCAGATGTTACTGTGATTAGCTTCCAATGTCTTCATTGGACAGTATAACTAATTACTTCCACAGTACTGTGGCTACAGTTTGTCATCTTTCTGATCTTCATTCTTTTGGTTTTTAAGGGATTTATAAAGTAGCAGCCAAAGTACTCTGTTGCTTTCTAAAGCCTAGTTGGATTATGGTCTATCTCACAAATTTTACATAATCTCAAAAACTGCTAAATCTACTTCAGAAAACCTTCTTGATTTCTAAGATTTTCTACTTTTTTAAGGCTAATTCAATATTTGCCAGTTCTTCCCACATATTGATTAATTAACTTTTCTGCCTTTTCTGCTGTTGTTTTGGGGTGATTTTTCTTGAGGTCTGTCTGGATTTGACTTCTCATTTTCTGCTCTTTTCTGCTCCTGGCATCACAAATTACAGGATCACATGTCCTCTCTGTCTGTGGAACTCAATAGGATTTTCCAAAAACACACAAGCTGACACAAAATGCCTTTGATGCTGGAAGCTGATGATATAGCCCAATGTTTAGTGTTTAGTTTTCAGTTACCTTTGAATGAGTTGAGTGACTGAAACAAAAAAGTGCTAACAGTTTTGTGGTTTTCACCTTAATTTCTTTGCAGAATTTAATTTCATTTGAACTTGGAGGTAAAAATGAGGATGGTAAGGGCAGGTGTCCATTTGATCCTGCTCAAAGTTACACCTCTGTTATGGTTGGTAAGTTCATACTTGGAATACCTCATTCTTATGTATGAAAATGTTCTGTCTTTTCCACTGTCATGCTCCTGTCTATCTGTCAAAATGGTATCTTGCATCTATATTTTTTTCTTTCCTGTGTATCTGTATTAAAAACTTACTTAGTCAACATTAAATGTTTCTTAACAGAAGAACTTAAAACTCTGCGTTGTTTTAGGAGCAACTGCTAAAATACTAATTTTCAAGTTGTATTTCTAGGTGTTTATCATATTTAGTCCAGGTAGTCCAGATTTATTTGACTGCCTTTGTAGTATCAATGATTGTAATTTCAATACATTTAACAAATAGTACTTTTTAACTGGCCTGATGACTTATCCATGAGACAGAATAAGGAAGCAAAATATTTATTGCAGTTATACTTCCTGCTTGGAAAGGCACCACTGAATCTCGATTTGGGGAAAAGAGAGTTCCATGGCTCTATCATTGTGTCACAAGATCAGAAGAGAAGCTTAACATAATATGAAGCAGGAAATGAGAAGCACAATTCCCTGTTTTATGCCTACAATTTTAGAAGTTGAGTTTGAATAATAGTAATGGCATAGAAAGAGAGGAAGATGATTGCAAACTCCTGATGCGTTTAAGTAAATTTGTATTTTTACATAAACTGTAGGTTTTGTGTTAAGTGTTAAAGTAGCACAAAAACAAGACTGACTTTTGTCAGTTCTTGTGTTAGAGCAATAATAAACTGAAGTGTGGAAGCATTAGGCTTCAGTACAGGGAACAGAAATGTAAATGTAAAATACATGTAGGTCAATTTACAGGAAAAACTTGTTTATCTTTTCCTATGGGAAGTTTAAGCTTACATTGACTCAAAATAATTATGTACCCTTTTTGGTACGTAGTCCATAACATCTAAAATATTTGGTTTTGCGTTAAAGATGAGGAGCTTTATTCTGGGACTTCTTACAATTTCTTGGGAAGTGAACCTATTATTTCACGTCACTCTCATCAGAGCCCGCTGAGAACAGAGTATGCAATACCTTGGCTTAATGGTAAGTGGGCATGAGAAGTGGTCCAAATAAATTACTACTTCAGCATCACACAGACAGAGTTTCCCTGCATAAGGAGCAGTTGTCTAATATCTCAGAGAGAATGATTTTGTAATATTGATATACAGTGGCATGTGAGTGTGTGCCCTCATGCATGCCATCAAGATATGTTATTTTGAAATTTCAGGATTTTTCTTTGCATTGACAATGCAAACAGCTTCCAGATGTACAGGCTTCAACCTGACATCAATGGCAGCAAGTTTATTTTTTGTCTAGTTGTTTATCCTTGGTATAAAGCAGCTTATTTATGATATAGTGGGCAAGGCAATGGTTTTGGTCTGGAATGGATTCTCAGACAGAGCCGGTTATGTTCTAGATGATTTCAGTTCCTGAGTTTCAGAATTCAGTTTTCTGAATGCCCAGAGGTTTGAGGCTTTGTGCCAAAAGGGACCCAAAATCATGATCATTGTATCCAGAAAAGACGGATGGTGAGTTTTGTAGTACATATTGCAATGTCATTTTTAGTCTTTCAGCTAATAGCTGAAATAGAGGGGTGTCAGGCAAGGGAGGTCACTTTCTCCAGCCCCACTGGCCCAGACACTTAGAAAACAGTGTTTGAATGTGGCCTGAAAAACACTGAAGTGATGAGCTATCACACCAGAGAGATATCAGGTATCTTAGCGTTTTCATTCCAGGTTTGCTGTTTGTTTTTGTTTGGTTGGTTGGTTGGTTTTTGTTTGGTTTTTGTTTTGTTCTGTTTCTGATTTGTGTTTTGTTTTTAAGAAATGCTGTTCGTATTATGGACAACAAACTGTGTAGGCAGGTCACTGACTACAGAGCAGGTGAATGAAGTGTGGAATGAGAGAGAACTCATAAAGGGTTTTTGAGGGACTCAAGTTAAGTAGTCTCATATATAACAGAAAATACTTTCTTTGTATCTATAGAGCCCAATTTTGTTTTTGCTGATGTGATAAGAGCAGATCAAAACAGCACAGATGGAGAAGATGACAAGATATACTTCTTTTTCACTGAGGTGTCTGTGGAGTATGAATTTGTTGGAAAACTGATGATTCCAAGAATAGCTAGAGTCTGTAAGGTAGGATATAGTTCAATTTGGTTTTACTATATCAATTAGAATTTCGTGTATGTGTATTAAAAAGCATTTATTATTGTGAATGTATTGCCAGTTAATTGGAAGTGGTAGATTTTAGTTAATCAACAATTCCAGTCAACTCTTCAGAATTGAGAAAACCTAGTGGGGTTTTTTGCGAATAAATACTTGCTTTATTTTTGCAGTAATGACATTTCAATAAATCTGGGAGTTCTGCTCCCTTCTGGGCAAAAACAAACCAACCATGGCAAAACCCAGCAACAGAAAAAGTGTCTCCGTAGACTTGCCTTTCTGTTTTTTTAAACAAGTGCATCTGTCTATGAAAAACTGACTTTGGTTGGAACTGAGAGGATAGAATGTCAAGTGACTTTCAAGTAGCTGTATGCAAACAAAACTATAACTCTGTCAACAGCAAAGTAGTTCTTGACTGTGGTGTAGCAGATGAGACTCCTGTGAAGCTGTTTAGCTGCCAGAGTCTGAAGGAAGATGGTCACCAGCAGCCTGATTGTGTCACACTTGCCATGCATAAACCTCAGTGTGTTAGGCTGATTCAAGTACATCCTCAGGAATATTTATTGAGAATTTTGCTGATGAAAGTTTTTTTCCAGTAGAAAATGCTGATTTAAAAATGTTGATTAAAAAATGTTGTTTGTTTGTTTTCCCAGCATGAAATTTATCTGTTTCATTTTTATGAGGTTGGAAGTTTTATTTTGACTTTACTGGTTTATATTTAACGTGGAAGTCAATTACAAATTAGCACCCTTGAGATTTCCATTAAACAAGGAACTGGGAGCAGGTTTATGTTGGGTTTACTATGATCCTCTGCCCACTGACAGCTTTGCATGCTTTAAAAGGGAGTATTGTCGATTATAAGAGCTTCATTATTGTATTACACTTTTCAGACTGGTGTTTGAAATAAGAATCGGTAGCAGACTGCAAGTCTATCAGCATTTATACTTAATAAATTTTGTGGATTTCCATAAATTGTTTGCATAACATCATTGGATAATGAATGGGAAATAGTAATACAGTTTCAATATACCTTAATCTTTGAAATAAAGTGTCAGAGCTACAGCTTGATTATCAAATATATTGGAAAGCTTCTAGGCAGTGTATTTTAACTTTTGAGCCTTGGTACTGCAAATCCTTAATAAAGGTGCTAACTGCTAGCAGGATTAAACCATTCCTCCAGTTTTTCTAATGAAGTTATCAGTGTCAGGCAAGTTTAAATGCATATTGCATTACTAAAATCTAAATCACGGTTTTGATGTCTTAGAACAAATACAGTATTACTTATTTCTCTGAGGGAGCAGTATAATACTTTCACATGTGTTTTACTTGTTCTAATAAACAGTTTTTTCTAATGGTGCATTACCCATCTCAATTTTTTCAAGTGCTGCTGCAGGGTAGTTCTTCATTAACTCTTATTTCATCTTCCCTGTATGTGTGATAGAAATAATTCTGCATTATTGATGTTGAATCAATTTTCCTGTGGCTTTCTTAGTGTTCTGTTTCTGAATATGTTAACATTTATTGATGTTGCTATAGATGACGTGTTAGAAAATAAGTTTAGCAATTTCATGCTCTGACAGTGGTTCTCAAATGCAAAAATGCTACTAGTTTTTCTCACAAGCACCTTTTTATTTTTTAATTACCATAAGAGGGACCAAGGAGGATTAAGGACCCTGCAGAAAAAATGGACTTCCTTTCTCAAGGCCAGACTGATTTGTACCATTCCTGATAAGAATTTAGTTTTCAATGTTATCAATGATGTTTTTATTCTCAAGTCTGGAACTTTGAAGGAACCAGTGATATATGGAGTCTTCAGTCCACAACTGTAAGTGTAATATAGTCTTTTCCTGAATAAGTACCTTTAATCTTAGTTAATTACTACAAGAAGTAATAATTACTCCTATGTTTTTGGGAGGTTTGTTTATTTTTTTATTTCTTCCTGAACTTCTAGGAATAATGTAGGGTTGTCAGCAGTGTGTGCATACAATTTGTCTACTGTGGAAGAGATTTTCTCAAAAGGAAAATATATGCAGAGTGCGACAGTGGAACAATCTCATACAAAGTGGGTACGATACAATGGGGAAATTCCTAATCCTCGACCTGGTGCGGTAAGTCTCTCTAATATTGGACCTGAGGACTTTTTTAAATGCTCAAAAATAATGAGACTAGAGAATATTAGGTAATCTACTAATGGTTAATTCATTTGCATTACCAGGTTACTTCTTGTAAAGGGTTTGTACAAAAATAATGAAATGATGTGTTCTGAACTTTGTACCTGGGAATCGAAGTACTTGTTTCTTTTCCATTTAAAACTGAGTTATTTGCTGGTATTTTCATTATTTTGTTAATAATTTTTCTGGGCCTGAAACAACTAGCAGCATCAAATACTTCCTAGTCAGATGAACAGAAGTATAGCAACTGTTGCATTGTGTCCGTAGGTTCAACATGTTTATCCAATGCAATACATTGCTCTGCAAACTAAAATGTTCATAGTGCTGTGTGTCTTTCAGACTTCTCTGAGTCATCTTGTTGCTTACGCAGGATGAGATAATGGTTGAAAGTAGTTAAGATACATGAGAGTACAGAAGGAATATTTTCCTAGAATATATTTTGATCCCAAACAAGATTGTAGCGCAAAGCTCAGGGATTAGTATGTCGCAAAAGCCAGTGCTACAAGACCTGAGGACCTTCCTCAGTAGGATAAATACAGCGTAAAGCTGTTCTTAGTGGCCAAAGTAATGCAGAGAAAAAAATGCATACAGATGCTGTTAATGTTTTACATGATACAGTTTCGTTGACTCTTTTGTTTTTTGTTTTCTTTCTCCCCCCTCCCTGTCCTCCGGCTAGTGTATAAACAACGAAGCCAGAGCATCAAACTACATGAGTTCGCTGAATTTACCAGACAAAACATTGCAGTTTGTTAAAGATCATCCTCTAATGGATGACTCAGTGACCCCAATGGGAGACAGACCTCGGCTGGTAAAGCGAGATGTGAAGTATACACAGATTGTGGTAGACAGAGTCAGAGCACTCAATGGCACCATATATGATGTGATGTTCATCAGTACAGGTGCGTTGTGCAAAACGCTCTGTTTTAATAATGCACTGATTCTTTAGTTTTCTAAGAGAAACTCTTGAGATTTCCATATGTGCAGTGCTTTTGCACAAGCTGGTTATTTTCATTAAAAAGTAAGGTGCTTCAGTAAGTGGACAATTTTGCATGATTTGAGAAAGTATTGCAGGAATAAAACTGCAGACCTGCATGAGCTAATAATGCAGAATAGTGCAGAAAATAATCCTGAAGTGGTTATTCTGTGTACCAAAACATTATTTCTGGCTCAGAGCTTCTGATGATGTCAAGTTTACTGGTTGCCTTTGATAGAGTTGTGTGAGGTCTGAACAGCAAGCAAATTATTGAGAACTTAGACTACTTGTGTGGGTTTTTTTCCTGCCTTTTTATTTAAAGGATCTTATTTAAATATATTGCTCTGTCTTTTCAGATCGAGGAGCTGTGCATAAGGCTATCAGCTATGAAAATGGAATGCATATTATTGAAGAAACACAGTTTTTTCCAAATTTTGAACCAGTCCAAACTCTCTTGCTTTCATCCAAAACAGTAAGTGCTGTAGGCATCATAGCATTCATCTCGTTTTGTTCTTCTACAGAACTTTTTAGTACCAATTTGTAACCTTGTGACAAGAGACCATCACAGTGCACCTACCCAAAAACTGTGTGTGTGACTCATGGTGCTGCATCAGTATCATGTACTGCCTGCTACATTTCAGTGTCTTTAATAGGTGCCGAGCTTCTGAAGGTATGAGGATGTGGGGAAGGCAGGGAGGGGGGACACAGGTGTGCAAATCTTCACTTGGATTTCATGTGCAGAAGCTGAAAGCTGTAAGGTGTTTTAAGAGGCCAGATCCTGGGTTAGGAGTAATGTTAAAAATCGTGACCCCTTGTGGCCATTCCAGATCTGTGAGGAAAAATCCTCTGGGTAAAGTTAGTAGAGGTGTGGTGTGTGGTTCTGAAGAAATAGACCCAAGGAAGAGAGAACAGTCTTGTCTAGCAGAGGAAAGTCATAATTGTGACTAAATAGTTTCTACTGTCCTGAATCTGGCAGTGTCCTGCATTAGATGTGTCGTGAAAACAGTCACATAGGTGCAGCTGTGGGTGAGGATGTCTGATGAGGTCCTGTGTGCCCAGTGGGGCACCAGCTGCAACTCCAGCTGGGTGACACAAGTCCTCCCGCAGGCTCTGAACTGCTGTCCTGCACTGCTCTTCATTGCTTGGTTTAATCCTAGAGGGTTTATGACAGCAGGAGGATAATCACTGTGTATAGTTTGTACATGAGTTAGGTTTCTAGCTGTACTTACTCAAACTTGCAGATCCATGAATATGTGACTGTGCCCTAAGCAGTGACTTGTAGCATCAGACCCCTCAAACTGTGAGATTGTAAGGTCCAAATGCCTCCTTTGAAGTGTCTGGTAGTAATAGCAGCATTGAGTAGCTACCTAGTGATAGATAAATGCTCTGCAGCTTAGGGATTTAGGAATACTGCCAGCATATCTTTGATACAGCTTTTATTTTTGTGTGATATTTAATAGAACTTTGCATGTCAACATGATCAGCTTGGTGAAATGGAGCTGTATGTAATAATTTTTACAAGCTCAGCTTGCCTGCTTATTTGTCCATGCTTATAATAGATGTCTTGAGGACAGAGTGTATTTTTGCTAGATGAAAATCAGGATTAAAAGTTTCTGTGGTTTCAGTAAAGATGTTTATATAATTTTTTGACAACTCACTCTATATGCATATAGCTATAGATTACAATATGTATGTATGTATGCACTAGAAGTATTTACCTTTTTTTTCTGCTTTATCTGCAAAGAATGCTTCAAATGCCTTGCTTTCACAGGAGTTTTCAGAAATTTTCCTGTGATAGAAGATAACGATAACTCCTCTAATAAACATGCTAATGCCCATTCTTCCAGTTGTGAGGTCATTCATACACTGGCTTAATTATGATTCCTTCACTTCCGGGGAGTCCAAGGGAAGAGATGGGCATTACAACCTTTCACCAAAAATACATGATGTAGCACTTTCAGCATATACTTGGTAGCCAAGGCTAGTGTAGAAATAATGGCTTTGAATTTATTTGTTCCAAGTCCAGGTGCTACATCCTAAGTTCTTTAAGAGTATGCTGAAAGGAGGCAGTGTGAGATACGACATAGAGAATGTACTACCTTTTCATAAAGAAGCTTCACTCAAAGTGTAGAAAACACTGCTTCCTGCTTGGCACTGTGGAGAGTGACAGTTTGTGTCTTCTGCAGGGGAAAATGTTGCTAATATAATTGTTGACACATAAAACTAAAACCCAAAACTGAAACAGTACTGCCCAGTGCATTTTCATGAAAGCAGAGGATCTTTTCCGTCAGGATGAGTGGGAGGTTGGGTCAAGCTGCCAGTGTCATGAAAGCTGTGTAGTTGTGTTACCACCCAAGCAGGGATTTACTGCTGCTCTTCAGCGTGAAAAGACAAGTTTCAACGTCCACAGTCAGTGGCTACTGAAGTCCATCATAGAGCTGGTATTTCAATACATCATGGTACCCCACAGTAGTGGATTATTTACAGAGGGGCAGTTATTACCCTGGTGGTGGGCTTTAGACCTCACTGGAGCTAGAGTCTTTTCTGAATGCATTTTTCAGTAGTCTCCATGTTCTTCCCACTTGGTTTGGTGAGTGCTGGGCAGAGTCAGATGAGCCTACAGTAGATCTACTTCTACTTGACTTGAAGGTGTGTCTGGATTTTTTTAAATGGTCTTCTCAGATTGCTGTGTGTTCCCTGAAACCTTAGATATATGAGCTGGGAAACATGTGAGACACTGCAGTCCGTGCACAGAGTTGCAGCATTATCTAGCAGAGCACTAGAGGGATAAGCAGTGCTTGGTACATCATGGGAACCTTCAGTCAGAGTCGGAGGCTTTTCTTAGGAAATACTATGTCTCCAACACTGTACTCTTCCTTCTATGAACACTGCAGCATGGTCCAAGTTAAATATAGTGATGAAAGACTGCATTTGGATGGATGTTTGACCATCTTTCAAACTCCATCTTCAGTGATGCCAGCAGATTCCTGTTCTGCCTTGCATTTTTCAGTGCTGAGGGTTCCCTTGAAAGCTGTCTCCACACTCCATATATGAGATCGATCCAAAGTAATTTGTGCTTGGTCTTGTAGCTTCCTCTAGAGACTTCATAATGATCATTGCATTAAAGACACTGACCTGTTTTGAGTTCTCATGTCAGAACCTTCTGAAATGATCAGCGAAAAAGCATCAGTGAGCTCCAAAACCTAAACTCACCCCTAAGATACTCTGTTAGTTGTTTTTCTTGGGGCTGTTTCTGATGTCAAGACAATGTCTCCACCATGAACATGAGATTTGTGAAGAATGTTTCCCTACTACAAATCTTTCTCAGATGTCTGCCTGTGACTTTGTGACCATACCCATCCTGCCATAGTCAAGCAGTCTCACTGCAGACATGTACCTTTTAGTACATTTCTTGGTACTGAGATCTGTGTGGCTGCAGTACAAGAAAAGCCATTCCATGCTTGGATCCAGCTCATTTACTGTGAAAACTGCAGTAGGGTGCTCATAAATCCACTTGGTATTCTGCTCAGGATGAAGCCAACCCACTGCAAAGCTGAGTTGTGCAATTCTGCTTTCTATGCAGAGCCTCACCAAAAGTAGTAGAGGATTGGTCACTGGTGGTTTTGGGTTGCAGCACAGGTCCCTTTCTTGAGGCTTTGGCCTAGTAGCATATGAAATCTTTGCAGCCTTAGCCATTGGTTTCCATGAGCTTTAAAACAAATGAAATACAGCAGCTTGCCTGCCTTTTATAAGAAGGATGTTTGGCATGAGTATTTTCCTGTTGTGCCAGAGTTAGACTTGTTTGGAATCCCCAGCAACAATGGTTCATCAGGTGTTCTGATTATTTTCCCTTTTTCCTTGGTATCTTACTAGTGCTGTTTTCCTTTGAATATTGCCAGTGTTCCTCCTTGAGAAGCATTTGACTCCCATAATGCTGATGTGGTTAGAGAGGCCTTGTGGGTTGATAGAGCTGAAGGCAGTAGGGCTGCTTTGGATTAACAGGAGCAGTTCCTGCACAGAGTGAGCCTTGCCTGCTTTGGCTTGCATGTGCTTGCTGCAGGCTTGTCATCAGTACAGGCTTGCCTTGCCTTGTAGAAGGATTGTTGGTGCATTCATATTCTGGGAAACTGTATGATAAAGCCATGGTTAGACCTGGTTACTTTACATTGTCATAAGTCGTAACTTTTTCAGTTTTTTGTTATTTTTTTGCACTTCAGAATTGCCGCAGCACTTTCAAGATAAGTTTCTAGAAATAAAAGCTAATCAAATATTTATTCCCCTCCTGCACCAGTTTTTACAAACATGGCTGAATGTATGCAACTCTCTAATGATACTTAAATAATTTCATGAATTGGGCTTTTGCTTTTGAGAAAGTGATTTGCTCATTTAATTTTTTTCCCCATTATGCTTCGCTCTTCTTTAGGGCAGAAGGTACCTCTTTGCTGGTTCCAATTCTGGTGTGGTTCAGTCTCCAGTGGCATTCTGTGACAAGTACACCACTTGTGTTGACTGTGTTTTAGCAAGGGATCCTTACTGTGCTTGGAAACCCCTTGAAGGTTCCTGCATTGATATTCTTAAAGAAGGTGAAATTGAAAGGTAATGGTAGCATCTGATTATCTTACAGTTACAATCAATATTGAATCAATCTTTCTCCTTGCTGATAAGTGGAATTTTAAAAAAACAATTATTTTCAAATAAAAACTGTTTTCTATCTATGTCTGTTAGTGCTGTTTAGATAAGGTAACTCTTTCCTAGTACAAGGGGATGGGCAGGCTCTAGGAAATAAAATTTAAAATTATGATGGTTGGACTTTCTTTTACAGGAACT
Organism: Formicarius rufipectus; assembly: GCA_013399695.1. NCBI lineage: Eukaryota > Metazoa > Chordata > Aves > Passeriformes > Formicariidae > Formicarius > Formicarius rufipectus. The sequence goes on along the minus strand of VXAU01001440.1, from coordinate 71,494 downwards.
GGATTCAGAACATAGGTGGAGATGCATCATCTTGTTCTGGTGAGTTAGTCTTCAAAGAACTCTTTCATACGTCTCAGTGAATTACTGAAAGAGTTGTGTTTAGTTTGGCTTCGCTTTTCTGATTATCTGAACATGGCGTTTACATTTGAATAGGTATGAGATTCTGCTTTTGAGTATTTGAGCATCTGTACAGCCTGCATGTTGTCTTAAAAAATGTCTGTGTTTGTATGCATTTCAGTGTGCAGTGCACAACCCCCTGAAATGAATGGGGGCACCTCAACAGTGACTTGTGAGTGAAAGCAATACCAGAAGTACTTCTATTGCAGAGACCTATGTCTCTTTGATGCAGCATTTGATGTTCTACTGTGAGCCTTGACAAGTGCTTGGTTATTGCTGCTAGATTAGATTAACTGATTCTGAAAAGAAGCTGATTTTATAATGAGATGGGAGGGGGAACTTGGAATATGATACAGAATAACTGAAATAACTTCCACAGTGCTTTAAGAGGAGTAATCACAAGTCCTTTCTTTATAGTGTGTGCTGCTGCCACCAGATCAAGGACATCTTAAAGGGGAGAGGTGTTACAGGAGATTTGAGCTGCAGCAAACAAAGCTCTTAGGAGTTTGATTTACTCCCTTTTTATTTCTAATCCAAGCAGGGTGTGGACTGCCATGAGAGTTTTGCTTGGGGGTTGTTTCTCTTTTTACTAATTTATTGTGTTGAATTGTGAATGTACCATAAGTCCGAATACTTTTTTTTTTTTAAAGAGTTGAGTAACAGCACTTGGTTCACTTTCTTCCTGTGTATTTTATAGTTGCTGATTTGCTTAAAATGCATCAGTTGCACATAAAGTGAGACCAGGGTTAGTATCTTGTCCCAAAAATTACTTGACTCAGGTGCACACTCAGTTGCAGATCAGCAAGACCTTTATCTAGAAGTGGAGGCTGTCTTAGAGTTTGTGGTGTCCTATCTTAATGTGTCTTGATGTTTTGCTTGCAGCTGTAGCTTTGGTATTTCACTGAGATTTTTGCATGCTGTCATCTTGGTCTTGTGAAGTGAATGCCATAACCTGCACACTTCGATTAAGACTGTAACACAGTCTTGTGAAGCTGTGCAGATTAGAGCAAACTGGAATCATTGCTGATACTCTTCACATTTATTTTGATGTTCCAGATAAAGTAAGAGAGAATCCCCTACAGCACACATTCAAGCATGGGAGCACAGCAGAACTCAAGTGTTCTCAAAAGTCCAATCTGGCACAGGTAGTTTGGAAGTTCAGAGATGATGTGCTGAGAGTGGAGAGTCCCAAGTACCGTCTGCTGGAAAAGGCACTGCTTATCTTCAATTTATCAGAAGGAGACAGTGGTGTTTACCAGTGTTTGTCAGAAGAAAAAGTGAAGAATAAGAAATTTTCTCAAGTACTGGCTAAGCATGTTTTGGAACTGAAAAAAATACAGCACACCACAGTGGGCCCCACTGCGGCAGCTGCACCAACGGAAGGTAATAGTGATGTGCCAAAAGTGTCTGCTGTATCAACCGATGGTTCTACTGTTCACACCTCAACCACTTATATGGTACCAGTGACGACAGCAAGGATAGTAACAAAGCCCATTGGCCCTGTCCTAACAAGTGTAGCCTCCAACACAGAGCTCTTCAATTCAATTCCTGATGCAGTCCCAGAAAAGACAATGTTCCTCAAGTCAAATGATAACTTCCTGCTGATGTTCCTCTTTCTCTTCTTTTTCATTCTGTTTCTGTGCCTGCTCTCCTACAACTGTTACAAAGGGTATTTGCCAGGGCAGTGCTTGAAATTTCGCTCTGTTATGCTGCTTGGTAAGAAGAAAACAAAGTCAGATTTTTCTGATTGCGAGCAGAGTGTGAAGGAGACACTGGTGGAGCAAGGCAGTGTCAGCCACCAGAGTGGGGAGCAGCCAAAGCCCGCACACGACACTGGCTACGAGACTGAGCCCGACTGTGGGAACAGCCAGCTGCAGGCTGGGGATTCACAGGCATCCCGAGAAGCCAAGGACAAGCCCTTCGATGTCAAGTGTGAGCTCAAGTACGCGGACTCTGATGTGGAAGGGGATTGAAGGACCTGGTCGTCCCTCTCCATGGTGGAAGCAAGCTGTGGTCCTGCGGCTGGCTATTTGAGCACGGACAGTGTGACAGGGTGTGACAGCTAAGCCACAATAGGGTTTTCGTGCTTAAGCTGTACAGCAAGCCAATTTTCATTCAGATCTCAACAAATTAGAGAAGTGGTGTTCTTGTCTGGAGACCATAGCATCTTGTGTTGTACTGTCCTTTTTTTATTTTTTATTTTTCCTTTTAAATGGCCAGTTTCAGATCACCACTTGTTTTCCCCAGTTTTTTCCCCCACTGAGCACTTTGCTCTAGTGAAGCTACTTGCTTGTTCTTTGGCCATGTTCTTCCGTAGAGAAAAGGTAACATTCTAATTCAGTCAGCTTTGAAAAGTACTTCAGTCTACACACATTTTTAGTTGCCATTAAAAAAAGACCTAGTTTCATTTTAATTCCAAATTGGAAATTGAGTTTAGTTTATCAGATTGGTAAATTATAGACTTTTGTCCAGATTGGGACATTTTTTTTTTCTTTGCTTCTAGTGATTATTTTTAGTTTTATGCTTTGTGTTTTGGCACACTAGTTCTCTTTAGTTGGTTAAAGTTAATTTTTTAACTACTTTTTAAGTATCTTAGATTTTAAGGTATAATGGGGATAGCATTGCCTTGATTTATGTAAGACTCAGGGATAATCTTGTTTAAAGGCTTTTTTCTTTGCTGCTTTCTAGAAATGTAGGTACAAAAATATCAGTACAAAACATGGAGTAAGTGGGGAATGGGGAAGGAGGAAATAAATGCTTTTCTTTGCTTTCTTTTTTTTTTTTTCCTCCCCCCCACCAGCCAGAAAGCTGGACATAGTCATGTTGGTTTTTTTTTTCCTTTAGTTAATGAAACAGTACAGGCAAGCAACTGTCAGTTAGCAGTGACATGGAAAGAAGTTTCTTGCATTGTGGAAGCAGAGCAGCAATCAAGAAGAATTAACTCCAACACTTCAGCTGGTGACTCACTGGAATGGACTGTTATGACACAGCCTGAAGAGAAATGTTGCTCTTTTTTCTTTTTTTCTCTCTTCAGATTCAGAAATAATTCGGCTTCCTTTTGTGACAAATCTTTGCAGCTTTGCCCTTTCTGGATGATAACTTCCACTCTCCTATGCAACTGGAGACTGAAACTGGAGCTGCTTAAACAATCAGTCCTTTGAACTGTTTATGTGAATCATGCCTGCTAACGTGAAAGTGTGCATTTGTTCTCAGCCTGGTTCACAGCAGCACTGTTTGTCTGTAAAAGCATTCTGTGTGCAGTACAGTCCTGAAGAATTGTTCCTCTCACTGCATCTTTCTGTAAATATTGGTAGAAGTAGAGTATGTTTTAACAGTAAAAAGCAGTATGCTTTTCTATGTTGAACTTCCATGCAAATGTAATTCAGACTATCTTAGTGTAAACAGTTTATATTTTATAAGATTCAGTTTGGTTTTATTTTTCTATTTTTAATTATGTACATATAACAGAATAAATATTAAAATAAATTGTATTATATCTTGGTTCTTATGAAGCATGACACAATGACACTGCTTTCCATTTGGCAAGCACTAGTGTTCCTTTAAGGGCAAAGGTGGAAACTCTCATAATTGATTTGAAACAACCTCTCAGCTTCAAATAGGTGGAGGGATTGGAAGGATGGGGGAAAAAAACACGGGTGAAGGAGGAAAACTCTGTTCTCCAGGGGCCTAGAGACACTTCTTCTTACTACCTTTCTAAAATTCTTGTCTTTTTGCATTATTTCTTCGTTATGTGATATATTTCTTACAACTTTTTTCCTCAGTACCCTTTTACTTTCTTTTCTGTCCTCTTCTGTCACGCAGCCTCATCTCCTATACCTTTCCCTCCTACTGGTACCTCCTTTTTGTCCTGTGTGGGAAGTGATTCACCTCCTTCACCCACCAGTACCCAGCCTGATGTTTGGTCTAGCACAGACCCTGTAAAGGTCATGTTGTTGCCACCTTTTCTAAGTGACCAGGCACAGCATGTTAGTGACCGGAGACCTTTTCGCCTCTTCTGCCAAGCCACAGGTAAGTTGGAGGACCCCTGCAGGAGCCAGGATTTTCTGCATTAAAGGCTTAGCTATGTCACCATGTACTGTGTAAGTTTTACTTTTCTGATGTTTGGGGGTGGGAAGAGTGGGAAGAGGCACCAACATGCGGTTAACCAAGAGCAGTCACTGCAAGTACTGTACTGTATAATGGAGTCTCTGATTTAGCAACCTGCTTTAATATGTTAATTAATATGGCAATTGATTTTATTAGGCTCTCTTGCATGCTGAAGGAAATCAGGTTTGCATATGGATGTTTAGCAGGTAGATATTGTCAGTGTGTATGCAATTTAAAAAATACACTTGTATTTGAATTTAGCATATTTTCTGGACCAGGACAGTTACTCCTTTTATTTTCTGGACCAGGACTTGAAATGGTGAAGTACTTACAGTAACAACTTCTGTTTTATGACAGAGTTGTTATCTGAGGAGTACAAGAGAAGGAAAAAGCTATTTTTTCCATAGCAGTTAAACACTTCCCTTCAACTTTTTTTTTGATTGTTACAAATTACAATTTGCTTTGATTGCTGGTTTAAGCTAAGTGTGATTTAATGGATCTAAACAGGTCTTTAGATGTAACCTTGCTCCTTAAAATAAGAGATTATATAGATTGAGCAACTTTCAAAAGGAGCATTGTTTCATATTGGTCTCCAGTGTTACGTGGATTCAGATAAAAATGCTTAAATCTTTATTAGCACAAATCTTAACAAAGGTGTTATTTGTGTTTCAGTGGCTAAAAGAATAATGGTGGGATGAAGGTTCTTTCATTAAATGGAATTATTTAGATTGAAAAAAACCTTTCAGCGATAATTTGTTCACTTTTGCTATAGACAATTCAAAAACTTCCATTGTCCACCACTAAAAAAATTATAATAGCATAAATAGCACAACAGATTTAATGAGACCTAGAATTTATTTTAAAATTACTTTTTTATTCTTCCAGCAGTGCCTATTTTATCATGATGGTCATGGTCCTTAAAAAAATTGCCATTAACTGTATTTTCCTTTGTAGTGAAGGAATGTCCTAAATTCAGCCTGTGGAATTCACTCTTCAGGAGGTGTAGGGTTGCATATTGGAAGAAACTCAAAACCACTGACATCAAGTGATGCAATGATGGCACAGGCAGGGCCAAGGTGACCCAGCTGTGGAAGTGATTCTGATTTCTTTCAGAAAACAGTGAAAGACTGGACTTAGTGTTATGGATGGGGGATTTACTCCCGTTAGGACACAAGGCAATTGGTTGATACATCATACCTTTCTCTCAACCAGAATTACAGTTTTAATCTGTCAATTTAAAACAAACAAAAAACAGTCCACAGAAAAACACAACACCAAACCAACAAATGCAGAACCAGCATACTGAACTGTTGTAGATATTTTCCATCTTTCTGGATTCTGCATGTGATGATGTACGTTCATCCTGAGGAGGGGATGGCTAAACAAATGCTTTTGCTAGGAAGGTCTCTGCTTGGATATATTGACACTTCTGCAGTCTGTTGATATTTCTTGATATAAACATGGCTGCAATGGAACTTACTCCCTTGGGTATGAATATAAGGTTAAACATGTTCACAAGGAGCAGAAGGGTTAAGTGAGATGGGCAGAGAGTTAAACGTACCTGGTTTTCTGCATAAAAGATACGGTACCTGTCAATGTGTGGTGCAAATACATAGATTATCACATCAGGCAGTCAAAAACCTCAAGCTTATTTTTAATTATGTTTTTAATGTTATTTTATGAGAACTGGTGAATCTCTTCCCTTTATAAATTGTAAATGTCTGTTTCAAGCTGTCTGGAACCTCAGTAGGAGTTGGTGAGTTCTTTTGCTCATCTCTCACTCATCCCACGTGAACCTGAAAGCTCACCTAAGCACAACATAGTAACTGGCTTATTTCAGTGAGGGAAAGATAAAGTGGATGCAGCACAAACAGCCACTTGTGACAGTGTTACTTTTTTCCTGAAAAATTAGTTTTTCTAAAGTACTCCTGCCCTTCCTACAAAGGAAGGAATAAATCTCCCTTCATGACTTTTCTCCCAGTTCATTTCTCTACTCCCCTGAAGACTTCCACATTTCTCCAGAGATCTATCCACTATTTGCACATGGGCCAACACTAGGTTTCCTCCACTAGAACTTTTATTTCCCATTACAGAATTTTTAGGTCCTTCAAATTAGATATTTGAGGCAAGCTTCAAATAGATTGAACAAAATACTACACCATCTGGTTTGGGAGAGACAGTAAGCTGATGATGTATGCACCTGCTTTATAAATTTCTCTGCTGTGCTCTATTGAAATTGGGTACAGTAAAATCAGGCTTTTTCTAGCAGTTTCGGTTCTGCTTGAGGATGTTTTACTGATGTCTGCTCCAGTATTAGGGTAGTATATCAGTGTCTGTAGCTTCACAGATAATAACATACTAAAATATATTGAGTGTGCTGAGTAATAATTTAGATGGTTTTATAATAAGACATGCTGCAGACTACCTTGTTTTATTTGTAGACTCTGATTCTCCCATGATGTCTTTCTCCCTTAAGTTCGTCTGTATCTGGAGGTTTTATGTAACGGATTATTTTCAGTCTTAGTAAAATAAACCCAGGAGTGTGAACATAAAAGTTCCGTGAACTCAACAGTATCCTTTAAAGAGTTACTTCATGGAGGTACCCATGTCAGTATCTGATAGCACCCACACATGGTGCCTGTTTCCTGTGGTTATGCTATAATAAAGGGAGTGCAAGAAATCTTCCCATTCATGGAGGAAGAGGTCCATAACTTCAAGAATCAGAATTGCAAGTGGTTTAGTACAGACTTCTCTCTTTAGTGAAACCTGAAGTTGCACTAAAGGGCATGCAGAAGGGTGGGGAAATTACAAGATAAAATGCACAGCACTTCTGTGCCCTGCTGTGGATCTAGTAGGACTCGGCACCTGCAGTGAGATTGAAAGAGACTGCCCCAGGCAGCGTCTGGGTGCCCAAGGGCTGCCTATGCTGGGGTCACCAAGTGCTCGTGCATCTCGGGTCTCAGCAGAAGGGCTCAAAAGCTCTGCTACCCCTTGATGTGTCTGATTTGTCCCTGGGAGGACGAGCTCATCTGTTAGCGACTGGCTTGCCCATGTAAGGAGTAAGTCATTCTTGTGTGAGGTTTTTCACATCATTTACATGATTGCATCAGCTGGTGTGCCCTGGGGTGATCTGGTCTGGTTAAGGGCTGTCAGGAGAGGTGTGCAGCATCCAGTGCAGAATGAGCCTGTGTAGGAATGCGCTCTGTGCTAGACCAAATGTTTGTGTAGAACTACAAACAATAGCACTTAAATTGCAGCACCTGTTTTACAATGGCGTCTACTGTGGTTGTTATTTTTCACTCTTACAAGAATACAGATATCAAACAGCAATTTTCCATAAGCATGCACTTGTGTTTTATAATCAATTGTAGTTGCTGTCCCTTAATAATTAGGGCTGTGGACAGATAAAAAGCTAGTTTTTGAAACCTGAAAATGTTTTAATTAGTAACCTAGAAAACATAAGCTCTGCATCTCCCAAGACAATTCAATCCACTGCACAAATAGTTTAAAACTTTTTGAAATTTTTAAGTTTTTATGCCATATATTTTGAGATTTACATGGTAATGCTTTCTTGAAGTGATACCCTTGACTTTAATCTGCATGCTTATTTAGTGATCCATGGTTGGTTTATGCTCATATGGGAATGCTAAATTTGCACCTTGTTAAACAATTCCATAGCCCACTGTATAAATTAGCTTCTCTGCAGACCTTCAGTGTTTTTAATAATGCTATTTGCCTATGACTCACTTTCAGTGTAGTTGGCTACAGTAATCTCATAGTAGCTGTTACTTTGTAATTTGGTAGTTCTGTACCAGTTCTTCCAACAATTTATGCACCTCACTTAGACATCTCTGTACTGTAAAACCATTCCTTAGTGTGGATCTCTGACATGCCATCTCTGTTTCATTATTTGAGATGCGTCTGAAAGATATGTTGAAAAATTAAGATTGCTCCTTTAACATTTAATAGAAAAGGACTGGGAAGTCTTAATGTTATAAAATCAAGTAAACATCACAGACTTATTTTGTGTAAAACTCAGTTGACATTAGAGGTATCCTTGTTACTTTAGATTGCAGTATCTTAGGGCTGTAATTATCTGACTAGAATGTTGGCATTTCTTTTTCAGATCTAGGGGCTTGCTGAGACCTCTTTACATCTAACTGCATGCAAAACCAAGAGCATTAAACACCTTTGTAAGTGCTGGTGTTAACCAGGTTCTGATGGTTCCCTTCATAGTGACTTCTGTAAGAAAATTGAAAATTCCTTTCTATGAGGATAGTGACATGGATAACGCATTCTTAAATTCTGGTATCAGCAGCAGATTCTGAAACGTTTCTACAGAAATTTCACTCTGAGTTTAATATGTAAATGCTATGGTCAAGCTAAGAAATATGTAGAAAGGTATGTAAAAAGAGCGCGTTAAAAAAAAATACTGATTTTTTTATAAGGATTAGAATAAGTTCAGTGTAAACATAATTAAGTGTAAGGCACATGAAGTTAAAAAAGGGGAGAGTAAGGAAAAGAAGAATGAAAAATGTTTTACTCGTTTTTCCTCAAAAGGTTTTCTAATCTTTTTTCCTGGTAAATAGAATCTCACCTTGCACAGTGTGCAGCTGACTGCAATTATACAGGTTTTTCCTGGGCTGTGAATAAAAAGGTGCAGTTGGGAAACTTTTTCTTGTGTGGTTTTTGATAATTTGCAAATGCTTAAAACATAAAGACACTAAAATATCTTTCTTCCCATGGGGGAATCAGTCCTCTTAGGACTAGTAGTTTGTAGCCTGCAAGTGGTTATTACTGTTGAAACGTGCTCAGAACATTTGAGACTGCACATGTGTTGTAGTGTATCCCATACACATCAGTGGGTAGGTGTTCTCATGTGCTCACCAGTAAACCTTACTGGCTGTATCACACATCAGCAGAGGGCTGGGCCAAATTAAGCCCATTGCATGGTTTTCAAAGCTTTTCATGGGCAGCTGTGCAGTTTGAATAAGCCATCTTTTGGAGAAAAGAATTTGCCAAAATGTCTCAAGGCCACAGAAAGCAGCTGATTCATGAAAGAATCCCTTTGCAGCTTAGTTGTCTAGTTCAGCTTTGCAGCTTGTTTTGGAGATCGGGCCCTGCATGGGCTGTTTGAGGAGATAAACTGATGTGGTTGCAATCCAGGAAGTATTCTCAATTTGAATATTCACATGATTATAGGAAGACTGCAAGGGTGCATGAAAAAAAAAAAGGGTTTTGCAGAATCCATGTCAGCTTTTGTAACATGACTGGGTATGTATAAAAATAGAAGTTTATTTCACACTGGGGTCTTTGAGATGCAAATGTAACTTCTAAATGCCTTTAGGGATGTCTTCTCTTGGGAGAAAAAGGGATTCACTTCAGTTGTATGTGCTTCTCTGTACCATTTGCTTACAAGGGTTTACTTGACCTCTCAGCCTAGCCTTTCTTTTCTTGCAATTCAGCATAAATATTTCAACTGTTTCCTTGCTAATGTGGAACTTGATTCATTAATGCCTCAGCTTGGAACGGTACACTGGTACTAACTACACCCTGACCATGATTGAGCAGCTCTGTTTCCCAGTCCAGCCTGGTGAGATGTGGTTTGGACAGGTGTTGGAATCTCTGGAGTATAACCATAACTTTACACTATTTTCCTCAGAACATCTTGTTACTCCCACTAACCTGGATGGCAAACTGACTACCTGTACACTTCTCTTCCCCATGACAGCTACAGCCTGTAAACTTCTGATTATTAATCCATTGGTGTGATTGCTGGTTAACAAGGTACTAATTTAGAACAAAGCTGTCATATTCTTTTAATGATTTCAGCAGAAATTGCTACCAGAGCCGCTTCAGTGTGTGTGGTGTGCATTGTTCCCTCGGTGGCAATGAAAATCTCATTTCCATCCCTCAGTCATCAATCCTGCTAGATCTACCTGGCAAACAAAGAAGCAAAAGCAGTAGTTTTTGTTCTCTGGAGAATAGAAGTGATTTTTGGAAAGCATGCTACTCCATAAAATATGTTCTCCAATTCTCTTCAGTTTATTTTAAAACTCAAAGTAGTATACTTGTTAGCTGATATGAGAGAACAGCGATGATAATGCAAACTCATAGTGCAACCTAATTTTTTTCTGCCAGTCCTTTGTTCTAGCTTGCTAGTGCTTCATTTAATTTTTCTTCACAGGCAATTACCTGGGTTCCAACTGCAAAACCTTTTTCTGGACCCACGCAGAGAACATCTAAATAAATGCTGTTTGTGCAGGGATGCATGAACAGTTACCAATTGCATTTTCAGTTAAAAGGCAAGTCAGCTCTTTCCCCAACCTGCTTTTAAATTCCACTATGGGAAGGCAGATGCCATGTTCTACTTCCATGTGCATCACTTCTGGTGACTGGTTGGTGCTTCCAGCTGTTGCATGGTTCACATTTTGCAGGAAGCACTCCCTGCTTTTCATCTGCCTTAATAAGGCTGCACTACTTTGTGGCGTTGATGGTACACAAAGGGGCTGATAGTTTATCAAAGCACCAGGTGTTTGAAGGTGAAGTATGTTGTGCATTCTTCAGTACAAAATATTTGGTGTTGGAAACAACATTCCTTTGACATTTGAGGTCTATTTTCCTTGACTTTTTAAACTGATTCTTCCTTTCTAGAATGCATTACCCTTAATTCAACAAACAAAAACAACCACCAAAAGCCAAACTACAAAAAACCACCCCAGTTGTAGGGGTGGTGCAGGCTGTGTAACTTGCACATTATTTTCAGAGAACTGTAAAGATGATTACCTCAGTTTAAAGGTTCTTTCTCCGCTTTTCCAAAGTTACCCTCTGATGGCTTCATTTACTACTGATTCTTTATTTTGGTAATTTATCAGCAGCACTCACTCAGACTCTTATGACTCAAGACACTGTCGCCAACCTTAAATCTTTCATTCAAATATGGGGTGGTGCGGGTGGTAGTGTTCCATATTAATGACTAACCTTTTCCTGGGCTAACTTTCATTTAAAACAACCTTCCTGCATCCAGATTATAGTGCTTTTTAAAAACTTAATCCCTCTTCCAGATCAGAACTTCCTGTATGATCTTGGTTTTCAGAAATCTTGACATTTGCTTCAGTAGCATTAAGCAAAGCAAAGCTGCAAGCTAGATAGCAAGCATTAAATCCACAGGCCACTTTTTTTTTGTTTTTTTTTTTTTTTTTAATCTGCTGTATGTGATGAGATTTAGAAGGGGGTTTGGTGTGCATTAGGTTACAGAGGAGAGGGTTTTTTCCAACCACTGTGGATAGCCTCTGGCAGCGGTTCTATGTAGATTATAGGAATTTGTGTAAAAGACTTTTTGTTACCCTAACGGAGTTTGGAATTTGTCATAGGGATCCCTGTTGGTTATCTTCCCTGGATTTCAATTTGCTGTCAATTTAGGAGAAATTAGTTTGGCTGGAGAAAGCTGTAACAGGTTTAGGCTTGCTGACAGCTCCTGCTTTGTTTCACCAACTCCCTTCTCTCTGTCTTGGGAATGTTTTCCTGAATATAGGGAAGTCTTTTTCTAATGCTGCCCTTCATGAACCGGCTTAAAAACCAGGTAAGACATGCTAAACCAGCAGCAGTGGGGCAGCACTGCTCATGATTTTGCTACAACAGCTTCACTGGGCTGCTTTTGAAATGTCTACAGAGCTCTGCATGTAGCAGCCTTTGGCACAAGGAGCAAGTGTGGCTGGTACTCCCTCTTGCTCCCCCAGCCTTACATCAGTGAGCTCTTCTTAATCCATAATCTCCTCCCTTTAAATGAGTATCTTCAAGCTTTCTTGAAAGCCTTGTGTCTATTAGGACATGATGTGTATATTACAAATGCTTAGTTTGGTCCGGTTTATCAGGGCACATCACCGTGCTTCCCTGGATCTGTAGCTGCACACTTCAATTCATTAAATCTGGTTTTATTTACTGATTTATTTTACCCTTAGGTCAAATTTAACCAATAACTCAATGCATAGAGTGAGAGAAGCTTACAAGTAGATGCAGTGGTTTACATTTTTGTGCTATCTGTAGCTGCTGCAATTTTTTCTTGGGGAAAATACTGAGGAAAAATCATCTGGCTATTAAGTACCTGGTTTGTGCAATCCACACTGACCTGACAAAAATCAGAGACCACCACCTGCCAGCAGAGACTACCTGAGCAGTACTATTTCATCCAAACTACTGAAAGAAGAGGTATAGAAAATGAAATGTAGGAAAGAAGCAAACACTCTCACAGACACTGGAAATCATGAAGGGTTTATGCAAAGAAAAGGGGTAGTTCAGACAATGCAGCAGAAGGGGTTTTTTTATTTCTTATGCTAATTCCCCATCTAAAATCAAGGTGGTGAAGTTGATTTTACTTAATCTCATTTAATATAATTTATCAAAGCAATGCTTTCAACTGTTTGAAATCTCTTTCATGGTTGCTTAGACATAACTACTTACATATCTAGACTTGTGCTGCTTAATTCTCTGCTTCTTGTGATTTAATAAGTTTTGTTTTTTTTCAAACTTTTTCAAGCATTCTTAAAATGGATGTCAAAGTAAGTAGATAAAATGTGTCAGAAACTCATAAAGTTTGCAGTAGACATGTAATTTATTTGTATTATAGCAACAGCACAAAATGAAGAGGATATGTTAATTTTATTTTCTTTTACCTTCAAAAAAGTAATTCTCTAACCATTACATCCAAGTCTGAATTTCTCACCACAGAGTTGTGGTGTAATACACTAGTTCAGTGTATTTTTTCTGTTGTTCCATCCTGAAAATGAAGTAGAGAAGATAACAGTAAAATTGCCAAGTTGCAACTCCATGAGGGGCCAACCTGAACCAACATAGCTTGAAAAATTTCACATATAAGGAAATTGTTTGATTTTAGTCTTTTGGTGAAATGTGGATCTAAGCTGAACTTGTGGCAGATTTCCAGCACAACTGTGATCTTTAGCACCACAAAGTAGAACAGATAGTACATTTGAAGTAAGTTTAGGGAAATGTCATCCACTGAACACACCACTTCCTTGCACAGCGCTAAAACAGTATTTAAAGACTTTTTTCTTTCTGTGCTTGTGCTGACTAATACCATTTGTCCAAATTCCAACTTTAGTGTTGGTTTACTGAAGTGATTTATTCCAGGTTCCAGACATTCTATGATTTTCATGACATGTAACCTATCTACTGTTAACTGTAGAATGAATACAATAATCTGTAAACAATTTTTTAAAGAGTATGTGCTAAACTATTTTGTGACTTTCAGTCCAGCATGTTTATCCTCTCCACTTCATTAGAACTGTTGTCTTTAAGACTGTGCCACTTCCCTCAGAGACACTTTGCAATGCTTTAACTAGATCATGTTCTCTATGATTCACCTTTACTACTAATGTGTGCCTGTATTTGTGGCAGGTTTAGAAATAAAACTTACAAAGAAGTTAGCATGATACACTGAGGAAGTGCACAGATGTAAAAACTTTTTTTTTTGTCTGCTTGCATGATAATCTAAAACTAATCACAGATCCATATTTTTCTAGGGAAAAAATGCCACATTGATTTGTAATATGAAGTGCTTATGAAGTCAGCTTCTCTAGTAGGTTACCTGTTCTGCTAAGGCGTATTTGCAAAAATGGTTTATTTTCTTTTTAGCCCAAATTTCTCTTTATGTCTTCTCTTGCTAAGACTAGTCTGGATCCTAGGCCCAGAGGGAGAAATACGCATGTTTTAAACATCAGAATTACTCCATGTTCTTAGCTTGGCCTAGTTGTCTGTATTTTAAATGAAAAGGCTCTGATGCTGCCAAGTACACTTCAGCCAACTTTGCTAATTTTCTGGGAACAGCTGTTCTGTCCTCTAGGCTACTGTCAATCTCTGATTTATTCAAATGTCCTTGCAGGTTAAGACAAATAATAGCAACAGGGCTAAAAATTGAATTGTTGTTGATCCAATCCTCTTTCAAGTTCTGTCTTGCTTAAGTGTGTACTCTGACTACTGGTTCTGTGCTTTTTCCAGTTCTGTCTCTTCTTTATTACTTGTTACAGCATCATTGACACACTGAGCTCTTGAACATTTTCCCCTCCTGGCCTGTTTTTCAGACTCTGTGAGGCACGTCTCAAGTGGTTTCAGCTTCTTACCAGAAGCTAGACTGTTCAGCAGTAGGTAGCGTGTCCTGGCTCTACAGGAATTTATACAGACGGATGTTCATCATTGGCTCTATTCAGTTTGTCTGCTAAGATACCCCCCTGAGAGAGTCCACACTGAAATTACTTTATACATATAAATTCAGGTTCAAGGCAAAGTTGTAAGTAAGTTAACAGCGCTACTCCTACTCATCCCAGGTTTTTGGTACCCAGAATTTCAGCTGAAGAAACCTAAGAAATATTACAATCAATCATTTATGCTTTTAAGCCAAATCTTGAGGTAGTAGGCTTTTGTTATCTTTTCAAAGACTCATCTTTTTTCTTACAGAATAAGCTGACTGACATTCTTACAGGTCCAGATGACTCCTATTTTGTCTGGAAGAAGAACGGACAAAAGATGAAGGAATGCATCATGGAGCAATCTCATACACTGCTTGATGGCAGAGTGCATGTTCTGAGTTGGGTGAAAGACTCAGTATCAGAAAATACAAAATACATATGTTCATTCATCTCAAAAGTTGGGAACACAACATCAGAAGTGCTGATCACAGTGGAAGATAAAGGTAGGCTTTTTTCCAATGTATGCTGTTTGGCCTGACCTTGGTATGAGTAAAGCTCTGTAATATCTACCCATAAAATGTGCATCTCTGGAGATGGTAACTCTTGCCCAATGCATTAGTATCCATTTCAGTTGTATAAAAACTCCTTCCACACCCTCCCACAAAGGAATAGCCAGTAAATTAGCAGTTATGGTCCAGGTATTAAACTAAAATATGCAAAATTACTGAAACTTGAAAGTCAGATGAGTAGTAGAGACCTTTAAATAGGTACTCTGCTAGAACTCTTCAGGGTAATATCGAAAATTTATTTCATAATGACTTAGGGAAGTCAGACAGTAAAGAAAAACCTCCAGTATCCAGGATTTTTAAATCCCAGATTATTTGTAAAGCACCTGTAGCTGGGTGAGGTCAGTTCTCACTGCTCCATTTGGATGCCATGGAGGGCTGTTACCTAACTTAGGCAACTGTGCAAAATTTTTGCGTAACCAAGTGCCTGCTGCACCTAGCTCTTGAGAGCTTATCCAGGCCTGGAGAAGGTCTGAATACTTTTTTAAAAGAAAGCAGGAGCAATGAACATGATACAGGATGGATTTTCTTGGCAAGATAAAGAAAAATTTAATTAGCTAGTGAATGTGAGTTTGTCAAGAATGGCTCAATGTGTCTTTTTTCAGTGACAGAGAGAAGCAATGGGAGTTATGCAAGTTATACCATCACTCTGGTTACTTTGAAGTGTCTCAGAAGTAGAAGGAAGAGAATCTCAGGGAAATTAATGTAAAACAGAGAGAGGCTCTCACTGTAATTTAAAAGCATTATATACCATTGCTACTGTCCCAAAGGATAAGCAGAAAATATTATGTTCCCACCAGTGTTACATTCTGCAAGAAAAACTGGCAGACAGAATTAGCACTGGAATTTTATCAAGATGCAGTAACATAGCCCTTCTTAAGTTCTCAAGGGAAGGAATAAGTAACTACATAACATTATTGAAAAATAGAGAATATACTGACTGGACATGGTCTTATCACATTACTTTTCTCCCCAGCTTGTTAAGTGGCCTTGAACCCTTAATTTGTAGGTCATACTTTCTAGATCTCAAATCACAGAAAAAGGCACTCTGTTCACTCTGGAGGCTATTAACTGTGCTGCAGAGAAGAGACAACAACCACTTCACTAGGACTTACTGCCAAATAACATGAAACAAGATAGAGCAAAATGAAGGAAAGATGGTGTCTTCTGTTCCTTCTAGCCCAACCCTCCACAGCAAGTCCCACAACTGAACAGGTACTGACTTCTGCACCATTATGTGGTTATGTAATCATCCCATGTACAATTCTCAGACAGTCCTGGTGAGGATGCCTGGACCAAAGAATTTGACACCTGGATAAGTGCTATCAATGAACATGACAAGATGATGCAAAACTGGAAGAAAGCAATGGTAAGAATTTTTTGAAAAATATCCCCTACAGTGCTTTCTACATAAGGCACAGCAGTCCCAATTTCATAAACTGCCTCTCATACTTGTACAACTGAATGTGTGTGTAACCAAATGATTAGTGTTCCTGTATATGACATTATTCTTGACCGTCTATGCAGTAAAATCTGCTTTGTGACATTTATTTCAGGTATGTCAGCTTATTTCTCCAGTCCGCCAACCAAGTGCTCATCAGTCATTAGTCCTCTTCTGGCCCAAAACAGTAAATCTGAACATTTACTGTTCATCAGTAACATACTGAATACAGTATGTTAATTTCATCATATCTGTAGACAAATTGGATTGCAGAGATTAGTAGACTTAAAAAAAAAAAAAAAAAGCCCACATCTAATTATTGTTGGGTTTTTTTGTTCTTTTTTTTGTTTGTTTGTTTTTTTTTTTGTTTTGTTTTTGTTTTTCCCAACAGTAAGAACAAAGATTAACTTTGAAAACTTTGGACATGATACCCCCTTTGCATATGAAACAATTGCTATAGGTAACCTTTAAGACCCATTTTAATTTTTAAAGCAATGGTAACACATCATTCTGAAATTTTTCAACAGGAGACCTGCAACAAGAAAAACAGCCTCTAATGCACAAAGGAATGAAAAGGCTAGGAGGAGAAATGTATGCAAGTCAGGAGTACCCAGCATTTGGAGATGTCTTTGCAGGTGTTAGTGCTAGCATTAAAACTGATAGTCAAGAGAATCAACTCCAGCATGAAGTGGAAGGGGATATTCTTACTGCATCAAAGAACAGCTGAGTTACATGCTACAAGACAGACCACGCATCTCTTGCTGGACCCATCTCTGGTTTTCTGATGTCAGCTATTCCAGTTTAATGAAGGACAAAAGTGGTCTCAGTGACTTGTGCTGCTCAAACAATACATCATGTATTTCTTCTGCTTTGAGTTCATTAAGCAAGCCAGTTTATTTTGGCCTTGAGTATCTTTGCATATGATTTAAAAATCTAAGATGTAGATCACATTTATTTAAAGGCATTGCAACTTCCACGCTTATTTGCTTCTGTTTATCCATATACACTCTGTTGCCAGTGTTTTGAAGAGCATTCCTTCCTGGCGTCAGCAACTTCCATTTGTTTACACACATTTCCTTCGGTAATTGTGCTGATTTTGTAAAGAAAATTAACTCTGCCCCAGCCAATGTTTAGTATGGGCACATATTCCAGATTTGTGCTGAGCAGAGGGTTGATAATCTAGAGATGTTTTTGTTACTGCTGACCAGTGCTCACAGAGAACCAAGGCCTTTTCTGCTTTTCATACTGCCACGTGGACAGGGCAGGCAGGGATACACGGGAGGAAGGGATGATGGAGTGATGAAGTGATGTCTTCCCAAGTGACAGTTATGCATGGTGGGTCCCTGCTCTCCTGCAGATGGCTGAATGCCTGCCTTCCCATGGGATGCAGTGAATTAATTCCTTGTTTTGCTTTGCTTGTATGTGTGGCTTTTGCTTTCCCTATTAAACTGTCTTTATCTCAATCCATGAGTTTTCCAACTTTTATCTTTCCGCTTCTCTCCCAGAGCCTGCTGTGTGGTGGTTGGCTGCTGGCTGGTGTTAAACCATGGCAGTAATAAAGGTCCTGTACCAAATAAAGAAGTTGACTGATGCTTAAAATACAAATAGATTACCAAGTACCCTAGTGCAAACAGACTCTATTCAGTTTTTACAAATTCTTCTATATTTAACCATGGTACCTTAAAAAAATTCTATGCTGGATGAATTTGAAGACTGGTCCTTATTGATCAACTGCAGCTTCAAAATGTGAGGACCTACACAGTGAAATCGTTCCACTGCATTGCTTTTCAGAGTTTTATCCTTCTACACCTAATAAACACAAATCTCAAGTACAATTCAAGTTTTCTGTATCATCTTCTCAATAGTTTCAACGTCTGAAAACAAGTCTATGCAGGCAGCTGATTCTAGCAAGAGCAGAAAGCTTCATACTTACACCTTAGTTATCCCCTAACTGGTGAGATTCAAATTTGATTGTTTCTCCACACTGAAGAAAGCATTCTCCTTACACTAAGACTTCAATGACCCTTCTTTTTTCACTACCAGACCACCTTGTGGTCACACAGGCCAGGTGAAAGTTATTGTATTTCCCCTATTTTTCTTAACCATTTTCTCTATTTTTCACATTGGCAGTCATAAATTAATGGTGATGCAGACTTCAGAAATCAACAGAGAATTTTTTTCCCCATTTTGTGTTCTTGGGACAACTATAAATAGAATTTCTTGAATTGTCTCTCTTCCATTTGTTCCATAGGTTTGAAGCAGACAAGTTTAGCTCTGTGATGCTGAGTGGGAAGGTAAAGCTTTGTAATACTCAGGTCAGAGTTACAGATGACATATCTAAGCTTTGCTTTGCCTCAGCAGCAAATTACTACAAGTAGTAAAAAATTGCTAGAATTCTGAGAAAATGAAGTAACTTCCTAAGATTCTGGACAACCTATAATATTTCCAAAGTGACTTTGTTTTTCAACAGTAAAACAAAATGGAAAACATGGTCAAACCCCAAACTTATTCACCAACTGGTCCCCATTCCATGCAATGACTAGGTTTAGCAGTTTTAGAGTTTTAGATGTATATCAAAGTGGCACAAGTATAAATGAATAAATCACAGATTGCCTCTGGATTAAGGATCTACGCTGGCCAAAACTATCTTCTGTCACTCAGATCTCTTGCCCCTGGTTTCCACTAAAGGTTAGAAGAAACTAATACAAAAAGATCATCATCATAAGTAGTGACCAAATTGAGCATTTCAGCAAAAGGCTGGCTCCCCGTGTCAGTGTTCTTCCTCAAAACCGACAGTTCAAGTATCATTAAATTCCCAACAGGAGAGTTTACTTAGGTCACAATTATTCTTTATAGAATCAATACATTGTAACACATGTATATATATTTATACAATTTACAGTCTACAAAATTGTTTGCATTTCAAAATTATTTAAAGTTTTTATAGCACTTCTATCATCACAAGGCAGCTACTTTCCAAAGTATTGCACTACAAATTTTCAGTGTGATGAAGCACTTACAGAAACACTTGAGGGATACTGGCAGCAGCATGTAGCATCTGTACCATCTTTCAGAAGAGCTGACAGAAGTTATACATCCACCCCTCCAGTTACTTTCTTTATGTTTGTCCTCATATCTACAACTTGTAGCAACAGTATTCATACAGGCCATTCCCACTAAAATGCTCCACCACTACTATAAGCACATTTTGTTTTCAAAACTTTATTTCCTCTAGGATACAAACTTTATTTCTTATAAGATAAAAATGTTCTCTATTTAGATACAAAGTGAGATTGCTCAAAAACTCTTAGATATATGTATATGCTTCACAACCCCAAATTGAAAGAATGAGGAGTCTGAGCAAAGAGAATGTACAGATGGGATTACACGCTGGCACATTTGCTGTCCTTCAATATACTCCAACTTAAAGCAGGATTAATGACAAACTAGTCTCAGTAGCAACATAAACATCAAATTTATAAAATGTCTAAACAGAGCATATTCATTTCAGGAATTTCAGATCTTTGTACTCTGTGCTCTCTTCCTTGCACCTGATGTGTGATGCCAAAAGAACAAGATACCACACAGAAGAGCTAACTGGGAAGTTATCATAATGCCCTTCCTTAGTTAGTTTCAATTAAGCTGCCTGATCCAAATTAATTTCTTGGTGAGTTAAAGAAAGTGACACTGATGCCAGCCTGCCCACCTAAGCACACTTATTTAGAAGAAAAAACTAAGAGAAACAACAGCTGTTCTTTAAACAAGAGTTAAAAATTAAGAACAAATCGTCTCAAACCCCAACCTTCTGGCTCAAGGAATCTCTTTC
Organism: Formicarius rufipectus; assembly: GCA_013399695.1. Lineage (NCBI taxonomy): Eukaryota > Metazoa > Chordata > Aves > Passeriformes > Formicariidae > Formicarius > Formicarius rufipectus. Next base: position 51,235 of record VXAU01001440.1, on the reverse strand, counting down.
CAAAGATGATTATTTCACAAGAAAAAAAACAAACAAACAACCACCCCCCAAAAAAAACAAAAAACCAAAACCCAAAAAAACCCCCCAAACAAGCAAAAAAACCACCACAAACCACCAGAAAACACAAACCCACAATGCTAGTCCATAAAACCATTACAGTATGCCAAACCAGTTCAAACATTTTGGGGCTACAATTTGCTGTTGCCTCTGCAGTAGTAATCAGACAAACACTTAGAACATAAAAACCATGAAAACATTAACCAGTGCCTCACATGCTCCAGTGTGTATTTGCTTAATGGGACTCAGAACAGCTTACTTGGCTAATTTCAGATATTCCTTAAAATTGTATTATTTTGCTACCTTCTTCCTAGGGATCTAACAGGAAAAAAAGGCCCAAGAGAATTATATCTGGATTTACGGATGCTCTTCCAAATTCACTACCAGCATGTCAGCACTTGCACTCTTTTCCAATTCCAGTGCATATGGGTTATATTCCTCTTCAAGTTTTCTCTTCCAGACTTTTACTAGGAATATTGGAAAATAAACAAAAACCAACAAACATGTTACGATATAATTTTTGAGGGAAACCTTAAAATGAAAGGTCAACATTGATTCTCTACTTCCTCTTCAAATTAAGTGCTGAGATAAAATGACACAGAGGCATTTTGGCATTTACACCACACAACAGATCATGCATGAAAGAACAGCTCAGGATTAATGGGATCCATAGCAGGCCTTGTGTTCAACCCCATACACAAGCAAGGCTGACTTTGAAGGTAGATCCAACCGTAGAAAAATGTTTCTAGAGGTGAATGCTTGTGGACAGAAAGATGCAATTCAAAGGCTTCAGTACAAAGCTGAAGTCCACCATAGTTACACTGTGCACTTCTAGAAGAAATCTTTAGAGGATTTTTTAACAAATAGAAATATAAGGACCTCTGTTAAATCTGCTTGAAGAAAGCAATGAGTAGTGCCTGCCATCGGACTTCAGAGAGACATTTTCTCTTAACACTTTCTCAGCACGAGCTGACCTCAGATTTATAAAACCATGGAGAAAGTAACAAAAGACTTTCCTCCCTCCTTAATAATGACTAGTGTCAGGTGTCAGTTGTTTCAGTGAAAACTGTAGACTTAAGGGCACTATGAAAGCAAATGGAACAAAAACCAAGTCAGTAAATACTCACTGTAATTTGGTACATCCTCATCAGAGTCCTTGGAAGATGTTTTACCAGTTTCTGATAAGCCATTTTTTTCAGATTCAGGGGTTAAGATGCCATGTTGGGTTTCTTGTAGTCCTCCTTTAGCTTCTTCTTCTAAAGCGCCTATCATATCCTTGTAAGCCTTCCTGGCCTCTGTTGTCAGTTGTACCATTCTATGAAAATGGTCCTATAGCAATATAAAATATTAGTAGAGTTTAAATCATACCGTAAGTTTTAACATCTTGAAAATCTGTAGTCAGTATTCCTTATTGTGAACATACATATTCATACATAAAAGTTGAGCAGCTAAGTATGTATGAAGACATGAAAAACATATCATTTATAAAATACCAGTTCTCTTGAAAAAAATACATTTGATAGAGAGTTGAAGGGGATATCAGAGATGGCAAAAACCCTTTTTAAGAGTGCTGACCAGTTGTACTTCTAAAATCAGTTTTTCATATAAGCTGTGTATGTGATCTGTGATGAAGAGTATTAAGTGTGCAAAAGCAAAACAAAACCTTAAAAATCAGAGTAATTTTATCTCCCCTTCAGGTAATAAGTGAAGCTAAATGAAAACATGAACTGACATATTTCAGCTTACCTGAGCCCCATCATAGCTAAAAATCCCCACCACACTCACAGGCACTGCTTTGTTCACACAGCGGCCCAGGGCCTTGCGATTAAGGGCAAAAACAAATGGTATGTTCTGCTCACAGGCACAGTCGATAATGTTATGTAGAGTCTCATCCAACCCACCTGGAACAGACAATAGAATCAAGCTGATTGGAACTAAAGAACCATACTGTTAAAACACGACAAAAAGTATTCCAAGATTATGGGTGCATTCTGAAATTACACTTTATAGGAAAAAAATACAGGGATCTCAATGGTAGCATTGGATCTCCATTTTTAGATGAAGGCTTCACATTTTCTTAATTCCTGGTTAGCACTATCCTTAGAGTGCTACTATTCCATATTTTGTTATCTACATAGGAAAGTCTAATCTAGTATTAAAAAAACAGTGGCTAAGAAGTTATTTAAATTACAATAATTAAAATAAATTAATGCAAATAATTAAACAACTTTTAAGCAAACTATCATTGACAGTTTATTGTCATCCTGTGGTCTACAAGGAACTGATACATTAGGATGCTTTATTGTGACAGAGGTGGCATCAGCAACCTTTGAATCTTCTCAGCCATGCATGTGCAATCTTTTGAGCTGCAGCACTGCCCATCAGAAACTAAATTAGAGACCCAGATAACTTCTCCCATCCCAAACAGTCTTGACTCAGCTTACACTTCAGCTGCACAGCAGTAAATAATCTGAACAAAAGGCAACTTTATATGGGTGGATTTCAAAGACTACTCAAATAAATTTCTCCAACAATAATACCCTTCCAGTATACAGAGTCTGCTCTTTTACATTTCTTTCATTAAACAGATACATTTTTTAAAGAACTTATTTACCCTTTGACTGAATCTTTTCACAGTTAGGAGAGATGATGACACACTTCAACTTTTTCAGCTTCAGATGTTTAAGAACTTCTCTAAGACCCATAACAAGCCTGCGTTTTATTTTGGCCTTTACTGGGTCTTTCTGATACAAGCGATCTTGGAAACGAACCAGTTCTTTTAAGAGATCTGTCACACAACTGTCAACTTCTTTACTAAGCACCTGGCTGCAATAACTGTAAGAAAGGATTAATCAAATGTTAAATCCCTTAAAATTACAAATATGTACCATATAAATATGCAGTATGTTAAATATATAAAATATAAATTGCAACTTCTATGTCTTTGAATTTTTTTTCTATTTCCACTCCAAACACACTTACTATATACATGTAAACAAAAATTTACTTAAGATTTTTGTCAGTGTCCAAGAACTTAACACAAATAACATCTTCCTCTGATCTGGCACCCCTATTACATTATCCTAAAAATACATAGATACATGTAAAATAAATATATTTTTATACCAAAGATATGTGCATATCTTTTTCTATTGAAGCATTTTTCTGAGGGCATTTATTTTGACATATATAAATCAAAGCACAGCAACCAAAGTGTAAAATTTAATTATTTCTTTAAATTCGAGGCTGTGTGTAATGAACATAGATCAAATTTCTCCTCCCTACATTCATGTCTGTCATTGTATTTCACTTATCAGACTACAAATTTGTGTTGCTCATTAAGAAAGCATAAAAACTGATGTATGCCATCCTTCTAGTAGTCTCTGGCAAAGATCAGAGTTAAAAATTATTTCCCGATGCCCCATGTTTTACACAAAGAATCTTTCAGTAAAGGGTATCAAAAACTAAAGATAAATCAATTGCATAGTCCACAGAAAGACAGCAAGTGGTAAATTCACATAAGATTATGAGAAGAGATAAAAATATCTATCCTGGATCTTAGAGATAAAATAATCTGAAATAATTTTAAATTATGAGAGTTTGTATTTACTATTTCCCACTGATTTCAATAAGTCTTGAATATAGACCTACTAAAACCACTAAAAATCTAGTGTAAAGACAGAAAATAATCTAAGCTTTGCTGAATGCTCTGCATTCTATGATAGGCAAGACTGAGTTGCTCTGCACATATTCAACCCAAAGAGTGCTCTCAGTAAAACACCGTTGCATAGCTATTGTTATTGCAATTGCAAGTTAAATTTGAGCTAACAGAAAGAATGGCTGTATCACTGTTAACCACTACTATAATCTGAACTGCGAAAGAGCCAGTGGTACCTTTAAGGTAGAAGAACTAGAAGTTAAAACACTGCACTCCTGAAGTAACTATTTTCAGTTGTTCTGGGTCTCTGGCCTCCTCACATATAATAATGACTATTTCTTCTTTTAAAAAGAAACATGTATACATATATCAGATAAAAATAAAGTAGTACTAGATAACTTGTAAATATTCCTTCTATTTCTCTGCCCAGCCACACCTAAAAATGTCCCGGTGAGTCACATTCTTTACATTTTTGCCATTTGATCTAGCAGTAGAAAACAAACCTACCAATTAAGAATAGTATTTAAGAAATAAATTAGAGCACTTTAAGTTGTTATTCTACTATTTAAAATATTTACACTTTAACAGTACCTTCTTTTCCCTGCTTAGCCTCTAATGAATTTCTGGTATTTTTGTTTCTCCAAGGAACATGCATTTTCAAGTGAGAATTACAGTGTATTTCTCTGCATGTAATTTCTTTGTGTGTCAGCTTACAGAAAAAATGAAAACAAATAACTTAGAGCCTTCATTATAAACCTCAGAGTTGCAGAGAATTACCTTGTTTCAGAAATGCCAAATCAGTGGTACTGCGGAAAATTCATCATCATCATGGCTAGACTTTGCGAACGAAGATTTGGGAGGTTTTTACCCAAGCTTGCTGCAAGTGCTGATGGTTGATCCCTCAAGCCTGCGCAGTGGATTTTTTAGATGAGGCACAGAACTGGCCCCACCCTTTACTCCTGAGGTTCATCTGCCAGGGCCTAGCAAGCTTGGACGGTGACAGCGAGGTCCTCAGGATGTAGGTTTGGTTAGAGTATTCTTCTCTTGGATGGATGGCCTGACAGGGCTAAGCGAGCTCCATCTGCCCGGGTTTGGAGTTAGAGTTGTCCTTCTCTTAGGATGGTTGCCAGGTGGCTGACGAGCCCATCCTGCCCGAGGACACACTTTGTCTGACCCTTCAGTTGAGACCTGACCAGCATGGGAGACCCTACCGGAGGCATAAACCACTGCCAGCATAGCTCACAACCTCATAAGGGCACACAAGCTTCTCCCCCACGACAAAGGGGTGTCCATGGAGAAGGGCAGAAAATTAGACACCAATACAATCACTACTTACTCTCTAAAATTCCTACTGTGGATTTTTGGAAGACTTGGGGTTAGCAGCTTTGAAGTCATAGAACCTTCTTTAGATTCCTTGATCCCTGTGTTCTCCAGAAACCCATCAGCAGCTTGTGCTACAGGAACAGCTATCACACAAAGGAAGATATTTCAAAGAAAAGACAGAGCAAAAAGCCTCGTGAAGAGAATAATCTGTCAAATATATATGGAAGAGTCACTATTTTAGCATTACAACAGTCTATGATAGTAGGGAAGCAGGTCAAATACTATTTTTATAATTTCAAACCTCATTAATTGCCAGAGGCAGGCGGGAACTCTCATTACAACAGATCATAAACCCAAGTGGAAGAGTAATCAGAATGTCTCAACTACACTATCAGCTTTGGCCCACTTTAAAGTCAAGGTAAGTCTCAGATACATCTTAGAAAGCTCTGAGTTTACAGCTTCATTTGATAGTATTTGGTACATATGTTCAGAAGTATTAAATGTGGTCACTTTATGTTCAGAAGTATTAAATGTGGTCACTTTATGTTCAGAAGTATTAAATGTGGTCACTTTAAAATTTTCAGATATATATTGTATTATAGCTTCTCTTGAAAGATACCTGCTTGACTATCCTTTACAAGTGTTTCGTTCTTAGTAATATTTTCTGCAGACTGACAAACATTTTCTTCATCTTTTGGTGCTGCTTTCTGTTCTAACAAGTGTTGTTGTTTTCTTTGTTCTCTTTCTTTCAAAATAATCTGAAAATACATATCAAAACCAAATAAATACAATGACACATAGACAATAAAGCATCACTCTTACCACATATTTACATACAGACCATCCATAAAGAGGTTCAGCACCAGCATTTAAGGTTTACAACTTTTTTTTTCTCCATTTGCACATAAAGAGAGGGAAAGATATTTCCTAAATTTACATAGAAAAGGATTTTTACCTTGATTATCAATGTATGGGTAGAGAAAATATTTACTACAGAAAAACTACAAGGGCAGAACTAAAGCTAAAAAATCCTCTGTATTGAAGATGTGACAGCAAGCAATGTGAATGGGAAAAGAGGGAAGATACAAGAGAAATCTCCAAATGGACCTAACTCTAGTTGCTGCAGAATTAGCTGAAGTTCTGGCTTGGAAAAGCATAGAAACATTAAGCACTACCTCAGTTTGATCCACACTCCCTAGTTCTGCAAATAAGCATATCTTTGCCAAACCAAATTAGTGTTTCTTTGCATGTCTCCCTGTACCAATGATATGTGGACACTTTTGCAGTGGCACTTCTTCAGCTATCAGTTGATTTAAGTGAGAAAGTATATTTTTGGAGAGTTTGTATATGGCACTTAGTAAGACTGCTCTCTTCTTCCCCATCTCCTCTCCCTTTTGGAAACCAAGCAAAGCTAAAGCTGGTGGACACTGACATGCAGATCTCCATACAAAAGAGGTTAACAGACTTTCAGAGTAATAGTGAACTTACCTTACCCTATATTTTTACTACTTAAGGGAAAAAATATGCACACCTTTTTAAGAGGTGTTGGTCTCTTAGCTTTAGGTACTTCTCTCTGTTTCCCTTTCTTTACCAAGGGAGCGCTGGAATCCAGAGGGTTATGAGGCATCTTTTCTTGGTTTAAACGGTGACTTTTTGTGGCCGCAGCAGGTTCTTTTGAAAGCAATGGTATGGCACCACCAACTGTGGTTTTAAAAAAAGTCTTCATCAGACAACTGTAACAAATACCTAAACTAGAATCAAATTATTAAGAATATTTACAGGCAATCCAGTGTCATGAAACAATGTTATTTTAAAAAGATACTCCTCCGAAAAGACTGACATATCTTTTATTATACCACTATAATCACAAACTCCATCCCTGAACTCTCATAAGCAGAATTTGGCAAAACACTTGCAATCCAAGCTACCTTCAACACTATGCCATGCTGGTTTGGTAAGCCTTCAGGAATATGGAGATATTTCATAGCAATGGCATTTCCTCCCTCCACAGATTCTGTACTGTGTTAAGATAATACTGTGCAGCAATATTATCGCTTTTAGTTTTACTTGCTGCAAATAATCTCAAGCACTTACACATACAATTTGTTACACCTTAATAAAACTGGATGATGTTCACTTGCAGAAGGCTAATGAGTAATGCAGAGCTACAGCCAAATCTCTTTTGATTAATATGCACAGCTCTCAGATGACTACTTTTATTTTTCAGAAGGTTTAGAAGCTTTAAATGACTGGACAAATGACTAAACCTGGATTTTCCAAACCATGATCTCATACCCTAAAAACTACTCTCCTTCACTGTCAGTAGGAATTGCTGTACCCTGTAAGAGCACTCTGTCAAACCTACCTGCAATACAAACCAGTTTACATTAGCAAGTCAATGAAGAGGATGATGTCAGTATCAGTGGAACAAGCCTGACACCTCTGTGACTCAAGCAACCTCTCTGCTTTAAAAAGTACCCAAATATTCTGGCAGCCTGTCTTAAACCATCTCCACTTACTGCTTTCACAGAACTTAAATGCTAATCCTCCAATACCACATACAGTACTATCATAAACAATTTATTTCATAAAAGTATTACATCACACCTTTTCTTGTTTGGCTCTGTGTATCAAAGGTAAATTGAGAACACTGCCAAGAATGTTGTGCAGCCTACGTGACTACAGTAACTGCATTTGAGGAAATACATAAACATACATCCTGCAGACGTATTTCCTCCACTGCACCACATCACCATTTCAAGTTCACAGTTCTCATGTTCTGAATCTGATAGCTTTTACTGTCCTCTTCTAATTACCGAGGTCAGCACAATGCCACTCTACAAACTAAGGTTTATTTTGGTATACACCAATTTAATGGGTGTTCTGAATGCTTGAAAAAGTATAAAGCTAAGGTAATACCTGCCTTACACTTCCAGGATACAAACATGACACATCAATTTCTCTTTTGCAGCATATTTACAGGAAATTTAATATAAGAAAACAGGTATTTTCACCCATAACTTTACGCTTCACCATCTATCTACTCATCAATCCACACACTGTATAATTTTATACAAACCAAACTGGTAATCAGCACCTTTGCAGTACTGAATCTTACTCAAACAAAAACAAACAAAAACAACAAACAAAAACAACAAACAAAAACAAACAAAAACAAACAAAAACAACAAACAAAAACAAAAACAAAAACAAACAAAAACAAAAACAAACAAAAACAAA